>VUYV01000065.1:2026282-2327673 GCA_008711295.1 Anarhynchus alexandrinus | reverse complement strand
TGACCCCTTCGTAGAAGGCCACCAAATTAGTCAGGCATGATCTGCCCTTGGTGAAGCCATGCTGGCTGTCACCAATCACCTCTTTGATTTCTGTGTGCCTCAGCAGAGTTTCCAGGAGGATCTGCTCCATGATCTTGCCAGGCACAGAGGTGATCAGATAGATATAAAAAAACTTATATCTTCGTTTTAACAAGAGATGGTCTGAGGGATTCAAGATGAGAATAAAGAAGTAGGAGGAGAGAGATAAATTGAAGACAAGACAATAAGCCACTGTGAGTCAAAGGAATATGTAAATGGTTGGCAACCATTTTTATTCATTACGGAATCAGAAGAGAACAAACTAATTTAATTTTATATGCTACTTCCAGTATTTGTCTTGTAAATGTTCGAAGAGACAGCACCGAAAACATTAATTCTATAGTTTCTTCTAAAGGAAAGAGGGAGAACAAACAGGAATAACATTCTTGAATGATAAAATGTCTGAGGGATCTGGTGGGAATTCTTCACGTAAGATGTATTCTTCTTTAGGGAACAGGCGTAGATGTAAACAGATGGGCTTATATAAGTAGAATTGGCAGTTCCACAGATAGCTGCTTTCTTTTATATATGATTTTTCAGACTCACCAGGGTATTCAGGACCACTCTGCTTAATTATTCTTAACATTTTGCCCATTTCATATGCTTGCAATATAATGGCCAAATATAAAAATAATTTAAGCAAATTGCAGTTTAAATCTCAATGGAAACAATACATTTTATTCCAACAAACCACTTACAAAGGGAACTGTCTGTTTTATGAATGTTAGTCCATCTGTTCCGAATAGCTCCTTTGGAAGTATTTGTTTTGCTTAGAAATACCAAAACTGATTATGTATGTGGTGGTAGATGGGCTGAGGTGTGTTTGCTGCTTTTAAATCACTGAGCATATAAAGGTGTTTTTACTTTTGTTGGTCTAGTACAACCGAAGAGAGGAAATGCTTGAATCCATTTTCACTGGGCTACACCGCACGTATGTTCTATACAACAACTATTGCAAGTGTTCCTCTTCTGGAGAGGCTGTACCAACAAGTGTTGTGTTTCCATGACGATGGCCAGGCTGTACTGGGGTATGGTTCTCACCTCTCCTCCACGAATTATAAGAAAAGAATGATACAGATGACACTAGAGAAAAGTCCAGTCCAGCACACTTCATATACATGCGTACATGGTACAACAGTGCTTATCGCACAGCTGATAGAGCCACGCTAGTAATTTTACAATAGCAGGATCCTAATGGTCACTCTGCCATATCTTTACACAAAAACCAGCTTCACACCCCTAACAGGGTAATTCCTGGTAACAAAAATCTCTTTGTCCAGCCCTTGGTACATCATTCTAAAAAGGCCAAACAGACTATGAGTATGTACGTTAAGAGCAAAACTGTACAGAGCCAAAGGACTGTAATCTGCACATAACTTGCACATAAGGTGAACGTCAGCTCTATGTTAATGGGTGTGATTGTGCTTTCATCTATTGAACAAGCCAGTTTGTGTCATTTTGGATCCATTCCACTGAATTATTCAGGCATTCACCTCAGTACTAAACTTATAATTGCAGAGAACGTCAGGACAAATCACAGACGTGAACATCAAATATAAGAACAGAAGAGCTTTTACAGCAGTAAAAGGAAAATAATAACAGAAAACAAATGAGCAATGAATGAAAAGGAGTTATAAAATATGTAACAGAGTCCCTGGTTAGTGTAAGAGTTTGAAGCAGGTAGCCCCAAGAGCCCTCAGGCCAGCAGCATGCGTGCACAGAGGAAATTTAAACTAGGACTCCCAGTGAAGCTGTGTTTGAAAAACATCACAGAGCTAAGATGTCTGACCTAATGAACCACTAACAAACAGAGTAGCCTGCTGCAGCATTCAGACAGTACATTCTTAGTCGGGTCCCCTACAATGTCTCACAAAACATCCTGCACAAGCAGTAACGGTGCCTGCTAGACAGAAGCTGGCTGAAGCTGTTTAGGTTGGACTTAGTAAGAGCAACCCAGAGCATGTTGTATCAGTATGACAGAAGTCAAGAAGAAATCCTCTATGGAGGTCTGAGGCTCAGACTTCTCTTCCCTTGAAAGGACCAATACAGAGACTCAAGATGCCCTCTGCTTTGGTCCACTAAGTCTGAGCTTGCCACAAAGAACATGCTGCACAAGGTACACAATGCCACGGGGATGCTCAGCACTTCCCAGCAGACAATATCAGTCTTCTCTCCAAACTTCAGATCTATCTATTAGCTAAGACTTTGGGTGATATTTCAGGAAAGCATCTTTTTTTCTTTTGCTGGGGGGTTCTGAGTGAGGTAATCTTTAATAATTTCTGTGGGTTTGGTTCTCCTTACTGATTTCCTTTCCTGTTTCCTTTCCCTGTGTTTTGCTCTGATGTCAGGGAAGAAGTGTTCATTGTACTAATTAACCTTGTTTTCCTTGATTTTGTGTTACCATTCCTGCAATGTCCTATCAAGCATCAGAGTTGTCTACTAATTTACACAAATATGTTAAGAAAAATCTATAATAAATGTGTTAATTCATAATTAAAAAATACAAGAACATGACATCAATCACAATACGTGTATCATAAGGCTCAGGAGTCCCAGATTCAAATGCTTCACATCAGATGTAGAAGCTGTAATGGGAAGGCTGTGTGCTTATAAAACCAGGGACTTCACTCAGTTCTGGCATTTGTAGCTGCTCAGGGAAGAACGTGGAGAAATCCTCTCGGCCACAGCGCTGAGCGGGGCCAGCAATGGCACAGATCTGCCCTCCCTATGGTGTGACTCAGAGGGTTCATCTGCTTAAATGGGGCCCATTATTTTGCTGGTCCATCAGCCAATGACCCTAGGCAACTCTTTAGTTTGCCAGTGCCTAAACGTAGCTTGGAAGTACAGCTAAAACATTAATCATTAGTTACACTCACTGCTATAAATGTCCATTATACTATCAGAGATGTCATTCAGGCTGACTAGATGGTGTATGAAATTGAAGGAAAAAGAATACACAATAAAAATAAAAAAAAAACCCAAATACTGGACACAAAATGGAGAGGGTTAATTCTACTGATGTAAGGAAAGACCTGCTTAGCCAAATACACATAATTGTATATTAGAGTTTTAAGTAGACAGCTGTGACTGCAGTCTGGAGCACAGAAAGGGATGATCCTGAATATCCTGTTATCAACTACTGCTACAGTTCTGGCAAGGAAGCCAGAGAGGGCAATGAATTTAACAGACTATGTTTTAAGCTCTGATTTTTTTATGGAATGCACAATGAAATTCTCGAATTCAATGAATCTTGCACTCCAAGGACAGTGTTAACAATTTAACTCCTGATCTTAACATCCAACTTCAATGTTACCATCCAGCTTCAGATGCACATCCAGCTGAGAAACCAAAACACCTTATACTATATATAACTGTCTTTCGTTGAAGGAATTGCTGACTACTCCTTTACTGGGAATAATCATCCATTCCTTTAAAGATGAGGTGATGCAAAGAAATCTATGATGGATTTCAAAGCTACCTATGCATTATTTCAACCCTATTCAACCAGCTTCAACCACGCCAGCAAGCAGAACTATGCAGACAGCTGACTGCTTTTGTAACTCCTGAGACATACCTGAGACAGCCTGAGACAGGTCAGGCTGTTTTGTTTTTTAACAGGGAACAGAAGTACAAAATCTTAGAGTAAAGTGATTAAATGCTTGCCAGGATCAGAGAGTATTCAAACTGGAGTTTTATAAAACCTTAAATATGAAATTAACTGGAATAGTTTCTGAAGTATAAAACCTATTGCTTAACCTGGTCTAAGGAGCAGAGGAATGGACAGAGGCAAACAGTGCAACTGCTGAAAAAAAGCTTGAGAAACTGTCAACTGGTACATCTGATTTGTTTCCAGGTCTAATAAACTCAATGGTATAATAAGGAATGGAATTAGTTGATACATGGAGAAATGTAATATCATAGTGAGAGTTACCATAGCTTTTATAGTAGGAAACTACAGCTCAGAAATCTGTTCCAGTTCTTTGATGGTGCTGAGAAGCATGGGACTAAGGGTGACCCGGCAGACATAAGATACTTGAATTCCTAAAAGTTTTTGACAACCAAAGTGGGGAGGAGGAAAAGGAAAAACAAACAGAAAAAACACCCCAAACAAAACCAACAAAAAACACCAACCAAAACCAAACCAAACAAAACAAGAAAAAAAAACACACACGCAAAAAGATTTCCAAGAGGACTTAGTCAGGAAAATATAGGAACAGATTACCAGAAGACTGTGACATCTATTCTGGGACCTGTGCTAGTCAGCATATTAATAAACATTTTTTTAAAGGGTGGGAAGGTGAATACTGAGGTGACATTCACTGGTAGCATAATATTATTCATGTTTTTCAAGACGACAGCACATTTCATAGAGTCATTGAAGAATCTCAAGATGCTACCAGATTAGTAATAAAGTGGCAGATGAAACTGAATTCTGAGAAACAGAAAATGATTCAAATGAACAAAAATACGCTTAATTATACAAATCCAACAATGGACTGTAAACTATCCTTTGTCATTCAGGAAAGAGATCTCACAATCACCGTGGATACGTCTTTGAAAACATCAGCCTGATATAATGTCAAGATTTATTGTGGGGAAAAAAAGAGCTAGAGAACAAAACTGGGAAACCTCATTAGGCATCTATTTAAAACCATGATTTAAGCAAATCTTAAACAGATCATACAGGCCTCGTCACTCTCCTCCATTTCTAAATGAATATACCTGAACTAAGATTTACAAAAGGGCAACAAATGAAGAAAGATGAGGAATGGCGTATGTATCCAGGAGATTAAACAGACGTGGACTCTCTGCAAAGAGAGTATGGGAAGATGTGTCAGCATGAAGAGGTTGAACAAGGAACAATTATACAACAATTTCCACAGTATGAGAATCACAACATATCATTAAGAGATTTAAAGCAAAAGCAGGGAAGTACTTTATCACTGCTATGGGATCTGTTGGAAGCCGAAATACAAAGAAGGTCCAAAACAAAAGATCGGATTAGTTTAACAGAGGAGAGATCTGTGAATGGCAGACAAAGCGCATGAGGTCCCTGGCTCTAGGACGTCCTAATCCACGGGGCATTGGAGAAGAGTAGCAAAGAAACCTCACTGTTTCCTCACTCTGGTTTTATCTATTTTCCCTAAGCTTCACCTCCTGCCCCCTGCCAGAGATGGGATACTGGCAAAACAGACCTTGGCTATGACCCACAAACACTCCATTTTTGCACTTCCGTGTTTCCAGGCAGGATCACTGAGGTATTGCATGCATATTTGTTTACAATATAAAACGTGAAAAACGGAATGAGGTTTGACGTGAACCCAACATTAAAGAACTCTGTCATCACCACGGCTCCCTCTTTTGCTTTGTTCTAGAAGGGGAAAAAAAGGATTAATTAAGGTATGTCCTTTTTCCACTCAATTTAATTTAGAGAGGAAAGACTACAGGTGAGTAGATTTTACCCTACTCCCCAAGAGCATGTGATACTCAGAGAGATAACAGCTCTACATAAAAGATATTTTCACAAGTTGAAAGACAGGCAAAGAAATAAAGTTCATTCCAGAGGAAAAAAGAAAACAAACAAACAGTTCAAACATCCAAGCCGGGCTTTGTAGGCTGTTTATAGAATTTATTTTCTTCCTTATTTTCCCATTCACCATCATGTATAGGATTTTGCCACAGAAAAAGAAAGGGAACTAAAATACTTTATTTTGTTGCCCAAAGGTTTCAGTACAAAAAAAGTCTTTCTGCCCAGGAAATGGCCCTGTGCTTGCTGGTGTGGGCCTTTACAAAAGGACAGGCAATATTTATGAGCAGTTTGAAGGCTTCCTAATGAATATCCATCTGGAAAAAGTGGGTATGCAAGTTTTGCACTCTCTCCTAGGTCAGTAACCTAATCCTAAAATTGCATCCGATTTTCTCTGAGGAATAGTTCTGCATAAGTGTAAGTTAAATGCCTCAAAGGCATCTAAATCATGATTTTCTTATAGCGGAACAGCATTTAAAACAATGAAATGAAAAGCATGCTTTCAAGACAACACGAATTTTGTCTCAGGCCTCAAATTCATTTCAAGCCAATAGGTTTGTTATGTTGGCGTGCAGGCCTGAAAAAACAAAAAAGGCTGGCAGATACTGTGGTAGGAGCAAATTTCTAGCATTTTTTCCTTTTCAGAAGACATGGTGCTTTTCCTTGTGCATTAGACCACCATTTCAGCCAGTTCTGACTGCTAGCAGCAATGGAGTAGCTGCAGAGATGCCCTGAACTTTGTCTCACTCACCTTTTTCCACCTGGCCCATCAAATTCAAGCAAGACTCCCAGATTGGTTCATAAAAAATAACAAGCACTGCTAGGACATCTGTATGGAGATTATATTGTTAATCAATTTATTTTGCATAGCCCCATGGATCATTTGCTATTGATGATTACGCATTTTAGCTCCTGTGACAATTTGTCAATAAAATAAAAATAAAAAAAGGCTAAAGACAGCATACTTTTAATTTAACGATGATCTCTTTTTTGAAAAGAGATGCCACTTTCCAAGCTCTGAAAAGAACTAGGTCATGAATATATTTCATTTACCAAGAGGAAGAGCTGTTCAAGGAACCAAAACTTTCTTGGTAATCACAATACAGGTATCCATGGTGAGTTTACTAAATAAGAGGTGAATAATTTTCTTTTAGAGTTTGATTATTTTTAAAAATGAATATTGGAAAAATAGCAAGTTTGATTAAAATGTAGGTTTCGATTTACTGAAAGTATATTATTCAAATTCAACATAGACTGGCATAGTTTTTACGCCCCAAAAAAGTGGAAAGCTAAATACTGTTTACAGATTATTTTAAAGATTTTTTTACATGAAAGTGTCTGACATTTCATTTCAAAGTTTTCATTCAAAATATGAACTTTGCTTCTTGAAAGGGAAAATAATGGTGGGTAAACAGACCAAATTACATAAATTATCTTAAAGTTTGAAACAACATACTTGAGTTACTTAGGTTGTCACAAAAATTATTTTTTTCTCTAAAGCATCCAATCCCTATGGACTCTGTCTTCTTTTCTCTGAGTATTTGCTTCCCTTAAACAAAACCACCCAATTTCTTCTTTTCATAAGCATATGTTCTACACTCTCAACACAATTCTGCATTGGTTCACAAAGCTACCAGCTAACTGATGACTCTTGGTTAGTGATGAAATTATATTTAATTCCAACAGTGATAAAGATGCAAATCACTATCCGCTTACAGATTCCCTGACCTATCTAGTCCTTGGCAGAGAATGCCATAGGTGTTCTATCTTGCATGTTTAACATATAGAAAGTACATACAAATACTAGATCAATATAATATCTTATTTCAAAAATCCTTTTCTTTTATTACAGGATATGAATGACGAATGCAGTATTGATTCATTTCCTTACATATTCTACAGATGCTTTACTCAAAACACAAGACCTGGATAGCTGTCGATATTTAAGAGGAGCTTTCATGGAAGAAAGGCTGTGATGACCTTGAGAGGTCCTTACTTTCTGACTGTCTGCAGGAATAAGCTAATCAGGAGATGAAGCTCCTGTATCTAAGCCAGGCGTAAGATGGAGCTGTGCAGTTTGAGTGAAAGAAAAGAGTTCTCATTCAATCACTGTAAATACATTTAAAGCGGGAATTTGCTAATTGTAGCATTCTGTAAGCTGGAATTCATATAAACAATAAATGTAAAATAGAACACATGGACCTAGTAAAGTTACCAAAGCAGTAAATGCTAGAGATGGGATGTTGAATACATTATTATTTTAAGACTTGTGCCTAGTTTAAATAGAATTAGAAAAAAATCCAACCTGTTGCAAACCATTTTAATTCAGTTTGTGGACAGCTGCTGGAGAATCAAAATTTTGATCAGCTATGCACCACTTGGGATGCATAAACCTCAAATTTTCAGCTTCTGTTAGTTTAATAGAAGGATGGTAAAATCATGTGGACATTCCCTTCATTTACTTTTGGAACAAACAATTTGCTCATCACCATGCTTTGGCTGACTGCCTGAACAGCCGAAACTGTTGCTTCTCCTTGAAGAATAACATTTAACCAGTCAGATAATAATCCATTCAACCTGGGGTCCTCAAAAAAAACCCCAAACAGGTCAATACATTGCTCTAATGAGGCACAACCCTGGCTTCCAGAACATTGTTTTTATGCTGGGTATACGCAGGCAAGTGAGATGGGAATATTTAGTACTACAGCATCTACTTGAAAAAGGCTGGCTCTATTAAATAGCTGTCCATCTTCTTGCACTCCAGGGAAGGAAGCATTGCTCTCTAACAAAGATGAAGGGAATATCAATGGGGCTAATCTCTTCAAAGTGCTCAGCGCTCAAAGCAATTGCCTGCAGTAGTACACAGTCCCCACCCTCATTAGCTCAACAAAGAAAACACAGCCAGAGACAAAACACTATCCTGCAACTAGGGCAAAAATGTAAAATAAGGGGTTTTCAAGCCACTCCCCTTTCCTTTCCAAAGGACAAATATTTCATACATTTTGAATTACGTGTGTACTGAAAATAAAGTAATAGATTTTAAGAATCCCTTTTCTTATCTTTCTAGCATATTTAAATATTGTGGAGTTTGCTCATATTGAAAAATAGTCGTGACACAACAGAAATACTGTGTGGCACAGCTCTCCTCCTGATCAACAAAAGGGAAGAATTCATTGCCAACTTTTTCCCTTTTGAAAAACTGCAACAGTCAGAAATAAGGAGAGTGATAGTTTCATACCCCCATGGAACAAGGAGACAAAATGATCTGTCAATCAGCTTGTATTTGTGTAAATTCCAATCTACCCACTGCCTCCAAATTAGAGAATTTTATGGCAAGGAAAACAAATGTTGAGAACGAGAGAAATAAAATGCAGCAGCACTGGGGGGAGAAGTGAGAATTATGAGACAAGGAATTACTGTTGAATTATGTAGTCTTCCAGCACATCCTTTTACTCCCATGCTGACCATAGGAATAATTAAGGATGGTCAACAGATGTTGTAAGCACTCCTCAGAGAAAGAGGGCTGACACGGATGTGTTGCCAGTCTGACTTCCAAGACTAAGCAGTATGATCAGGACTAGAAAATAGGTCATGGGTTGTGTAAACTAACTCAGACCACACGGGAATCTCTCCAGGGAGTCCACTAATGGATTCATCAGTTCAAACATGCAGGCTGGGCAGGCTACCTAGGGACAAAACATCGATATCGGTGCATTGCCTGAGAGCACACAGTTGGGGCAACAGCATTTGCTTATTGCAAAGCTCTGCCAAAGCAGGGATTTCAGCTTGAAGGACAATGCACAAAACCTTTCTACTAGTGTGGGTGAGGTGAACCACCCCACCTCCATTCCCTCTATCTGAGATACAATTTTTGAAAATCTTTTGCTTGTATAAAACCAGCTTGGTCAACAAATGGTGGACCTGAAAGTTTATTTCCCACAGATCAGTTTAAAGTAGGGACACACATTCAGACATGGACCAAACGCGTCACAGAGTTTAAAAGTGTCTTTCATTCTCCCTGTAATCCTTGTCTGATTGTTGATTGATGGTTCCTTTGTTATGAAAAGTTTTATAAAGGGATACTCAAGTTTGGAGTAAGAGAGAGAGAGAGATGGACAAGACAAAGCAGAAATGGAGACCCACCACTGTTTGCAACTTGCCAGTTTAAAGTAAAAGGCCTAAGTGGAGTTTAGCCCTATCCCATTTTGGAAGAAACAAAGAAGAGTTTTTCATGACTGCTAATTGGCCCAGTTTCTGCAGAAGCGTCCCCTGCACTGGCCTGGCAGAGGAGGCACGCACGAGAACAGCGTTCAGACTCAGAGCATTGACACAGCACTTGGAGACGAGCTAAAGCCAAGAAAATGAAGACAACCTAAAAATGCTGATCACCAAATAAGGAACGGAGGACTAAGAGATGTGGGTGGCTGCATTTGTGCTCATCAAGCAAAACTTGTAAGAATGTGGATCAGTTATATTTAAAAGAAACAGAACATATGGATCCTTAGCTTGTCTAGAAAAGGGTGTGTAAGGAAGCAGTGAAAACACACAGATCTTCCAGTGCTGAACCCATAGCGAAGAAAAGGGTTCTGATGGGACAGACACTAGACAATTCATGATAGCAGAAAGGAGAGCAACAGGTGATGTACAAGATTGTAGCTTCTGCTTTATGAATAGACTTGAAAAAAACCTGAATAAGAAGGAAAGCAGGCAGCAAAATAAAGAAGAACTAGTCTCAGAAGTAACGAGCAAATGTTTCAAAGGAATTGGAAAGATGTGTTCTAAAAACATGGCTTGATCGCCTTGTTGCCCTGTTAGGTCGAGCTATAGCACTGTAGCAAGTCCAAACTGATTAATAACCAGAATCGGAGTTGTCTGAGCTCTGTGTAAAAAAGCAAGTGCCAGGACAACTCCAAAGAATTATACCTATATCGATTTCAATCTATCTGTATCTCAGGATCTCTTTGCATATTGGGCACCAATTTACAGTTTACTACATTCACGCATGAGTGCCCAATTGATGCATGCACAAGCACCCAATTAGTCCGCACATGAGCACCCAATTATCTTATGCATGAATGTCCCATCAGTTCATGCATGTGTGCCCAATTGGTTTATGCATTGACACTCAATTAATTCACACATAAGCCCCCAATTAATTTACATGAGTGCCCCATCAGTCCGTGCATGGATATACACCCGCATCAGGGCAGGGACACCTGTGGCCTGTGGGCGACCTACAGTGAAGCAGCAACAGCCTGGAGCAGTGGAGGAAGAGCAGTAAGGGGCACAGAGGAGCGGCAGATAGAAGCCATTACACACAATCCCAACTTCCTGCATCACCCATTGCCACACCAAGGGAATTGGGATGATGGAGCACAGCCCACAGCAAAAACAAGGCAAGCAGAGACTAGGAAGGGAGGAGGTGGGATGTTTGTATTAAACAGAAACAGGGAAAGGAAAAGCATTTACTTAAGTGCTTGTCTATTTCTTCATGTTTTTTTTTTCTCAATACCCAGAATCAGTGTTCAGAAGTTTGCGTTAATTTGCAATAACTTAAATTAAGTAAAAATTTCCCAAGTTGAGACTGTATTGCCTGCAACAGCATATACATAGTCATAATTGAGGTAGGGACTCAGGCGTTGAACCACAAGAGGAAAAGTACCCTAAGGAATCAATTTATGCTATCAAGTAATCTGCCTTGGAGATTCAAGAACACAGCAATAAAGTGTTCTAATGAAAAAAAGCTTTTTAGTCAGAAATGGGCGTCATAGGGAAAAACACACATTGATGGTAGCACATAAATGCACTATACGGACAAAATCAGATGCCACTAAAAAGATTACTGTAGTAAATTCTGCACTAGAGGATTTTTCTCCTATCAAGCATGATTTTAACTGGAAGCAAGAGGGAGACAAATAAAAAGAGCAAGCTTTGGAAACTGTGAAAAAAGTGAGATAAAGAGCCAAGATCTTGTCGTGTTCTGGTTCTCTTGATACCTGGACTCAGTCCCCTCCTGAGATCCAAGAGGGGCAGTTGCAGCCCCTGCTCTCCCCACATCCAGCTGCCAACTACAAAATCCACTGTACGACTTCCCAGCAAAGGAGAGTTTCTTCCATCCCAGAAAAATCCCTCACCCTGCCAAGATGAAGTTTTATCTACTCAGTGCTACTTAGGCGGTATTAATTAACCAAAAATGTGAAGGAAAGAAGAAGACAGACACCTGGCACCTCAATACCAGCTTGTCTTTGCAGCCAATATACGAACTGAAATTGAGGAAATCAAAGGGAAAATTGAGTGGACACCTCACTGCAAGAGCAAAACTCTAAATAAATGAGACAGCCATATAATAAATCAATATTTTTTATGTTTCCTTTAAGAAATAGAATATATACTCAACTAGGCACATATGAATTTAAAAATACCATTTATACTTCTGAAATTTTTCCCTCAATTTACAAGGACTATTTCTGCCAGTTCTGTTCTGAGCACAGAAATTCTTGCCAGATAAGGAATCTGAAAACTGTAATTCTGGAACTTTACCTGAAGACTCAATATCAGCAAAAATTCTAACAATCTGAGGTTTAATCTCACTGTCTCCATCCCTCATGATAGCTGTGTGGGTCGCCTGTGGCTTTAATATTATCAGTAATAGCCCAAATAATGTCAAGTGCAAATACTGAAAATGCTTCAGCAATGGCATCCCAGCAAATCCCATCAATAATTCTGTATTCAGTAAGCGATGGGTAATACACAGAAACAAATTCTTTAGACCACTGTTTAACACCAAAAACGACCCCAGACCAAACAGCAAACAATTGTCACCCATTGGACTAATGGCGGTCTCATGGTAACGGTCCTGTGTAATGTCATGTGATGCATAATTCAGCAAATTAAGCTTGATTTTAGATAGCAACCCTGAGCATTTACTTCCCTGACCCCACCATGGTTGACAGTGATAACCATTTGTTCGACTGTCACCTCCTAAAACAATGTGCCTCCTGACCCCCCAGAATTCCCGTCTCCTAAATAAATCACTTCTATCATGAGGTAATCTTGATTCTGACATTTCTCAACTTTCACATTAATTTACAACCTTTGCATTCTTTTAATATACTCTCCCTCTAAATAAAATAGGTATATACTGCCCTTTGAGATGTTCAGAGGCATTTTAAGGCTATTTATTTGTGCTGTGGCAGAAGAATCACATACCCTTCACATCTCTTCAACGCTGAGAGTGTTGCCCAGCTTGGATGGAAGCAGGCTAAATGATAACACCTCAGTGTATCTCCAGATCTCAAAATATAGAAGTATATTTTTCCAAATATTGTTTGCTTTCCCTTGGCCTTATAGTAACTGCTATTGATTTTTGACTGTTGCTGTTATACTAGGGGTTTTCTGGTTTGTTTAATACATTATGATAGTAAATAAGTATGTTGTAGCATATAAACTAGAATCCTCTATAGCTTCTCTAACATATGAAACACTGTGTTGTGATTAATTGTATTAAGTACATTTCTAAACAGCAACTGGAAACAAAGAAGTCGATGACGAGAATGTTTAAGGGATTCATGAATGCTACACAAGAATATAAGCACATGGAGATGCTGGTTAACTTGCATATGAAAAAATAAAAGTGAATTTAGTTAAAAAAATCACATTGTGGTCCATCTTGCACAGTAACCACAATTGGTCCCCTCTCTGACACCATTCACAGCATGCAGAATTCAAAGGACATGTTCCTTTGTATTTCTGAGATTAAGCATAATATTGAAGATCACTGCTCCCAGTGGGCTGAATCTCCACCAGCTCCACCACCACCTCTCATTGCAAGACCGTGAGCTAGTCTCGGAAAGACTGGGGGAAAGAAAAGAAACCACATAAAGTGCAATGGTAATTAATCATGTAATTAATTTCTTCTCATTCACAAGTATGCCATGTGGGAAAGTCCACCTCTACTTTGAGCCAAAGAAAAGCTAAGGCAGAGTGTAGGTAAAGCAGAAAGATTTGTACACAACTTTTTTTCATTAACTTATTTAAGATCAGAGTGTGGCTCTGATAAAGCAGAAAGTGGCTTTATGGTCAAGCATTTATGCCATGAATAGCAATTGGATCATTAGAGTTCGCAAGGAAGTCCCCAATAACGCCATCAGGAGAATCCCAGTAACTTACAAACTCATTCTTGGTACTAGCTCTTTGTTAAGCAACTCCCATCCAGTGCATGTCGTACCGACAAAAGATAGTACCACTTAAAACCAAAAGGTAGGAAATGTTTGTATACATTGCATTTGCAACGATAATTACTTGAAAACAATCCAACAGAAAACCAAACAAAAATCTTTGATTAGTTGGGGCCTTACTATCTCTGGCCTCAATCTCATTTGCTGATACTGCCAAGCTTTTCATAAACCCCTTCTATCATTATTAGCTATAATTTAAATAATAACTGGGCGGAAGAAAAAAAAAACTTGTCAACCATGGCTCTCTAATCTAGTCTTTAAATCCACCTGCAAGATGCTGAACAATTTTTTCAGTGTCTGTAACTATTAATGCAGTCAAGTATTTCACACTAAGTGGTAACATCACCAGGAGAGATTGAACGATGCAGCTGTAAATTAAGCCACGCTTTGATAAGGTCAGAAAAATCCACCCAAGCTTCTCCAAACACAGAGGTCCCAAATGAGAGAGATGTGCCACACCCAACAGGCTGTTAGTTAAATATAGGATATATTCTCCCATCACCATTTATTTTTGGAGTATTCTGGCTGTTTGACTTATTTCCACATGGTTATCATTTTTGGTTAACTCCACTCAAATGACTGAATAGTTCAGATTGACCAAATTCATGAGTTACTGTTTAGACAAACAATGCAGGAACCTGCTGGATCATTTTATCTCACCCTCTGCTGTTGCAGACAAGCACATCATTCAGCCTCTCTCATTGGTGTATCAAGGGCCATTTTAGGATTACTCAGGCTGACGCTGGTTTAGCTAGCTTGGCAACTTTGGTATTAGCGAAAAAAAAAAAGCTTTGACAACATGGTGTCAGCATGATTTAAACCTCCACAAACCCAGAGACATGCACCTCAGATTGGGTCCCACAGTGCATTGCTAGCAGTAACCAAACCAGCTGCACCCAAGCGAGGCCAGGTTTGCTAAACAAGATCGCATCGTTCCCCCTGGATGCAATGCAGAAAATGCATTCCTTCCAGCCACTCATCAATTAAATTAAATACTACTCCATAACAAATAGAAATTAGTATGCTTGTGTTTCTACAAGATACATATTCGGAACAGGCATTGCCTTTTCAGTCTGTGTGTGTGGACAGTGCCCGTTGTGCCGTGCCCCCTGTCCCTAGTTAGGTGACACAGGCACTACCTCTCTTCAAACAACAGGGATTGCAATAGTCTCGTTTAGCTAGATATTTTCCTATCTTTAGCTAGGTGCAATTGCATCCTGCATTATGCCTCATTGTGATCATCCATCCCAATTTGATATCTCTGTTGTGTGGTTACTCCTGCAGAGAAAATTTTGGATTTTACCCAATTGATGGAAAAATTTGCCCATTTAGATTACCTGAATCTGATAACCTTTCTACTGGAACGTTCCCATCTGGCTAGAAATATTGCTACAGCATTTTTCAGGGATGCAATTCCTTTGCAAATGACCCACCAATATACTCCAGAAACAAAAATGCAAAACTTCTTCAAATCCTCCTGAACAAAAAATGAGCTCTTATTCCAAATTATACACATAAATAGAACAGTGATTAAATTTGTCTTTGGGAAGCTGTCAAAAAAGGACAGTGTCAATGTACTTTTTTTCCCTTGGAAATGAAAATAGCTTATTTAATGGTACAGCAGAGAGATCTGTGAAATCACTATACAAATAATATAGAATTTGATGGCAAAGTTTTCTGCCTAGTGACTCAATATATTGATGTTATGCATTCCACAGTATATGGATCATTATGACAAAATGTCATAGTATTATTTTTGGTTAATGATTCCTTGATTATCTCTCATACTCTATCGAAGCATTATATTTTATGAACATAACATATAATGCAAATGTATACATATTTTTCAGTATACTTATGTATATTAAATTATATATTATTGTATTATATCATCATATATTGCACTACCTTTGAGTAAGAATGATTTCCTAAACTAGGATCTAATTCTGTGCTGCAACATGAATGCTTGTCCATGCTTTGGAATTCAAGATTAATATTGGGTTTAAAACAACAACAAAAAATGTTTTACAACAATTCCTCTTCAAATGAAAATTCATGTTCACTCACAATATTGCTGACATGGTAATACATGGTTGATGATGAAAAATAACTGGTTGCTTCAATTCTTCGTGCACAGTAAGCAGTCCTGTCAACACAATAAAGTTCTGAGGCAATTAAAAGAGGACTTATTAAGATTGGTTATGAAATGCAACTACAGAATTAGCAAATAAAAGAACAAACAGTAATGGCAAATGAACATCACTAGAACATAGGTAATCTCGCTAAGTTTTTTACCCCCAGTGATCAGTACTATTGTACTATGTAATATTTTTGTAATTAATTGCACTTTTTGTTATTGCGCATTTTTCGTTTTATATAAATGGACCATTAGTCCAATTTGCCAATCTAGCCCATAGAAAACAATTGTATTGAGCATTGACACACTCAGGTATCTCTTCTTTAAAATTAGCACATCTATGGTGTTTCACACATGCCATCTGGCTTCAGAATCAGAGAGAGATTAGAGAGATTTCAAAATAAACGACATCTTATGTAGAATAAGTTGTTTTAGAATCCTACCAGAGCAATCAAAGATAACCTGGTTGGCCCAATGTAGGCCTGCATCTATGGATAAAATAGGGACTGACTCCCAAATGTCCCAGAGCTTCATCACGCCAGAGGAGTTACAGGAAGCAATCGTATCACCCTGTCAATGCTGGAAACAAACTAAATGCATCACTTTTGTACTTCTGCAAAGAAGAAAGCGTATGACACAGGGATGGATACCCACTGATGCCAGACATAGTAACTGCATGTATTTAAATAAAAGTGAGTTATTATATGTGAGGTTATCACAGTCTCTTAAAAACTATGTTGACTTGAATAGCAACAATGCAATATGACTTTTAAAGAGAACAGTTCAAGAGAAACTGTAAGTAGAAAAGAGAAAAGAGGTTATTTTGAATTCTGATACCAGTTTCTCCTAAGAAAATGGTTTATGATTATACCTTTTCTTCTCACAGAGACACAGGAATGGCCCTTCAGTCCTGATTTTTAATTTGTCTACTCATGTTTTCTATGTGAAGCATAAGATTAGAGCAGAACAGACATTCCTTCATTGCTGTACGTTCATTAATAGCCATGCTAAGGACAATCTCACTCATTTCAGTGAGTCAGAAGCATTCAGGGACTATATATGCAAGGAAAGACAGCAGGACTATGTCCTCCAGGCCTCTCTTCAATATTAATTAAAAAAAAAGTAACAAAACAAAACAAGCAAACCTAAAAAAGTGGCAGAAATATTTTGAATATGTAGCAGATGAACAAATGCAAAAATCAAAGAAGGCAGCATAAAGGATGCCCAAATATAACTTCGTTTAGCTAATCCCTGCTACCATAACAGCAAGAAACCCCTAGCTACCAATGCAGAAACATTTACTTTTCATTTTAACCTCCTAAATAAAGATTCAAAATCACAAAACCAGCTCAGCTGGTGTGCACTCAAAGTTATCAAAGTCAATGTCTTTTCCAATTTATGCAACAGTGCAAGATTAGATTAAAGGAAGTTGTTTTGAAGGAGAGTCACAATGGTATGGAACTGAGAATGAGGTAAAACATGGGTAAGATGCTGCATCCATGACTTTTTCATATTCCGTTAATTTCTACGTCTTTCACGTAAATAAGATCTGCAAGAAAATGTGTGGAGTTATCTAGCAAATAGAGGAATTAAGATCTGAAAATATCCATTGCCTTCTCAAGTAGAAAGTAATGGCCTGCGAAACACTATCATGGTATAAGTATAATGAAATCTTTAGGTTCATTTGGAAGAGATCTAAAATGTCAAAACTCCATTCTGGCTTGTTACAGGGACTAATACAGGGTAACACCAAGAAACAAAGTAATCATTGCTTGGAGAATTCAGCCAGCAATGTGGAAGCTCTGAGCACTCACTGTTTTGCAAAAATGCTCAGTAACTGTAACTACAACTCACCTCAACATAGTGGTAATTATGGAAAAGCTATTCCTTTAACTACCTTGCCAGCTGTACCCACCTAATTCTCTTTCATTTCATTCGGCTCCTTCCATGAAGTTCAGCCAATACAAACGACAAGGTCAAGCAGGCTCCTCAGGAAAAAAAAACACAAAAAAAACCCCCAAATACAACAGCTACACTCCAAATTGTTGCATGGCTTGAACCAGATCTCAATAAAGCAAATTTTTAATGGGAAAAAAAATAGCATCATCGTGGATATGAGACTCAAAGAGTCATCAATCCAGTCCCTTACTCTTATGTGCAAAATTTTCATACGCTTGTCATGACAAAAATATTGCATTCTTCATTACCAGCAGTTCCCCCATCCACCCCCCACTGCTGGTCTGGAACCTGTCTGTCCTTGCATTTATAAATCTTTCAGTCCATAAGCATAAAAAGAGAGTTTAAAAGTACTTGTACACATGCCATCTATATCCTTTAGATTAAATCCAAGGTTTGGTTTTTTTTTTTTTCTCAGAAATAGTTCTCCCTTCTTTCCTGTCCCTGATGCATTTTGCTTACAGTATCATTCATATCCCCTCTCCGACACTATTTTCTGGGCTAAACAGTTGCAGCTCTTCCTTCTTTCCTCCCCACCCTTTTCAGATAGCATGGAGTCTGGATTAACTATGAATGTACCCGTCACTGATTTTTATAAAGTAACTCTTGCAAAACTGATCACCAGTTTTGGAAGCCCCTTCTGAGATCCCTGTAATCTGACTTTCAGAGAGGTTAAAGATGTGTATCTTGGCTGGGCAGAGGTTTTGGTGAAGCTGGCACAAAGCAGCAACTATGGAGTGGGAGGGTAGGACACACATGATCAAGTGGTACATCTCCTTTCCTTAGGTCATTATCTATCACGCCAGTAAAGAGAAAAGGAACTGAGTGTGTGCATGTAGAAAAATCTCTCCAGTCCTCAATGCAAGTACTCAGCTTCTGGAAGAGCTCTCCACATCTCACCATCCCCTCTGTTTTCACTTTCTTCTGCAGAGATTGTGTCCATTACGATCAACAGTCCACTTAGGAAATCACTAGTATCCCTTACACCTGTTATTTCATAACCTCTAATATGGCTTTCACATATTCTTACATTTTACTTCTGATTTTTTTTTCTATCCATAGAGGCATTCTAGTAAAAAATACCTTTGGTGGGGGGTTGGTGGTTTTGGTTTGTTTTGTTTTAGAATATACTTGTTTTCAAACTTGTTGTGTATGTGTTCAATATACTTCAATTCAATAACTGCTCCTTAATTACAGCTTTGGTAACTCAGCAATTTTGAACTAGATCAATGGGCAGCCCATGTGGTTAAGACTGCACATAACCCACTCAGTGTAGTTACAGAAGACACTCCAGTGTGTGCTCTGTGACTGCTCCTTATGTCATCAACAGTTGTGTCCATGGATTTTCAATATGACATTTGTCTCTTAAGTAACAGCATGGTTCAGCTAATAGATCATAATAGCACCAAGAATGCTTCACTGAAATAGATATTATGCAAACATTGATCAGAGGCAGTCCCTGCCGCAAAGTGAATACAACTCTAGAGCTGGCTTTGACCTTCCCACTGGCCCTGGGCCCTGATTAAGGGATTGTTACCAGTTGCATAATTACGAGGACAACAATCCAATCTACTATTATTACAGGTTCTTCCTTCTATGAATTAATTTTGCTACAGTAGCTGGCACACCACAAGAGAAGATCCGTACCCCATCCTCTTTCAATCTTGCCATCCTATTCTCTGCTGTATCTCTTTTCTCCCATTTCTACTACAGATCCCTAAGAAACACAAGCGTAAAACCCCCTCCCCTCCCGCAAGAATTTACACAATCAAATCATTAGTAGGTACCAGACACACTGAACCACCCTAACTTGTTATTTAAGTTCTCTTTCACAAGGTGATTTGTGGCCACATCAGAAAGGACGAGCCCCCGGATCCTTGTGGACACGAGTTGAACAGAAGCAGTGCTGGAGAAACCTGGTCTGGGAGCACCACCCCACTGTGCTAGGTGCTGTGTAAACAAGCCAGAGAAGATGTTCCTGCTCCACAGGGTTTACAATCTATCTTAGTAGCAAGATCAACCAGTTCTTGCTGTCAAAAGTTTGCAGACTTTTTAACAATTTCCTCCCAGATGCCTGGTATAAACATACTGCGCATAAAATGCAACACCTTGTAGCATATGTCGCCTGATTCCGGAGAAAAGGCAGTAGACCTCATCTGCAAACAGAAGTAAGAAAACACAGCGTTCTGATGGTAACACGTCAACACATGCAAACAGGTATTTTATCAGCCTATTATTAAATGCATTATTACTGATACCTAGGCAGCTGCTACACTTAAAAACACAGCAAAAGGACTTTGTTAATGAGCAGGCTATTACATTTCACCACTTCTTCGCTTGATGTCATCTCTATTACACACCTTTTCTAAATCAAGTGAGCTGGAGATGTGGGATAACAACTTTTCAATAGAAAGAAATAAACCAGGAATGTAATCAAGCTTAGGGATAATTAGAAGCTACATACCATTCAAAGAAAAAGAAAGGGGTAAGTCATATGTTAAACGAACTCATTTGCATCTGGCCACGGGCCATTTTCAAAAGCTTTAACGTGGAATCGGTGTGAGTTCTCCTATGAGCTTCTGGCTTTTTCACTTCTTTTACAGTTACTATTTTAGTTATCCATGGAAAAGTCCTCTGCCTTGCTCTTCATTTTCTTCTTTTTGTTTCTTGCCACACTGAAGTCTTTTTTATGACGTCTTTTTGATGACATATTTTACTGAACAGCAAGCTGGACAATCAGGGCTTGACTGATTTTCCTACATGTAAAAGGAGGGAACAATGAGATCCAAGGAGAAAATCTGCAAAAGCAGATTCCCATTGTACCGATTTTCATCTACACTACATTTTATGCTGCAGCAGCCACAGCTCGGTTCTATTGCTTCCTCTAATCAAAGAGCGTGTAGAACGATTCATAAAACTGGTAAGACTTGCTTCCTATTCTATATAATCGAGTTGGTACTTTTTTGTGTGTGCATGCTGAAGAAATTAAAGAATTTATACAAGGATTCAATTAGTCTGGATTCAAAGACTGGTTCTGTTCCAGGCTCCACTTAAAGGACTTTGCAAGTCCTTTAATTGCCTTTACAGTTCCACCCTCCACTCTTTACCGTCCCTGCCGACTTAATGAACATCTTTATATTATGGAAGATCTCCCATTAAAATGGGTACATTCAGCTCCATATGCATCATAATCCCAATCTCAATTTGTTCTTGCGAATCATTGTAACACAAATAATTATAACATCAGGAATTAACAGATTTATATAATTTCCAGGAAGTTTTAAAAATCCATTTCCTTCTTTCCTTTTTTTTAAATATACAATTTTTTTCTTGTGAATATTAATAATGATTAACAATGGGACTAATCAACAGGTACACTTTAGGCAAATATTTCCTGAAAACTGCTGTTTCACACCAGCAAGAAAGATAAAAATTTGAATAATTAGGTGTCTTGTTTATGAACACACCTCTGGATTTACTGCTGAAAGATCAAGAATATATGAACTGCAACAAGTGGCTTTATCTAATTTAGACTGCAATAAACTCCTCCCAGGAGTATCCTCTTCGAAGTTTAATTCTGAAGGCAGGTCAGTAGTTGTTTCATGCCCTTTTGCAAGTATTTTTAAAAAGACAAAACAGTGAGTGAACAGGCAACTCATTTTCACTACGACAAGTTCATATCAAATCAGTCAAGTTTACTGATTCACAAGTCCTTTGTTTCCAAAATAGATATAGCTGTATGAAGTGCATTTTTTTGGGACTCTTATGATGACTAGATGTTGTGGTTCAACCCTAGTCAGCAACTGGAACCATGCAGCTGCTCACTCACTCCCCCCAGTTGGGATGGGGGAGAGAATTGGGAGAGTAAAAGTGAGGAAAAAACTCATGGGTTGAGATAAAGACAGTTTAATAGGTAGAGCAAAAGCTGTGCAGACAAGCAGAGCAAAACCAAGGAATTAATTCACTGCTTCCCATCAGCAGGCAGGTGTTCAGCCATCTCCAGGAAAGCAGGGCTCCATCACACATAATGGTTCCTTGGGAAAACAAACGCCATAACCCCAAACATCTCCCACCCTTCCTTCTTCTTCCCCCAGCTTTATATTCTGATCATGACATCATATGGTATGGAATATCCCTTTGGTCATTTGGGCTCAGCTGTCCCTGCCATGTCCCCTCACAAATTCTTGTGCACTCCCAGCCTACTCACCGGCAGGGCTGTATGAAGAGCACAAAAGGCCTTGCAACTGCTTAGCAACAACCACAAACACCAGTGTGCTATCAACAATATTCCTATCCCAAACCCAAAACATAGCACTATATCAGCTACTAGTAGGAAAGTCAACTATCCCGGCCTAAACGAGGACATTAGACTAAGATTTTCATCAGCCTTTGTGGAAACAGGTTCAAGCTCTAGGCCCCTTGCTAACTAGAAAGAAGCTTGATAATTATTTTCCCTTTCTATCACTGTTGGGAATCTGGTTGACTTCTGGCATAACAAAGGGCTGATGAGCTTGTTACCAGTCTTGTTACCCGGTCTCTGAACTAAGTAAAAGGAGTTTGTTCTGTGTACATAAAGTGTGGTCGACACTCCTTGTCATTAAGTGCTAGTAGACACAGTGGCCGCATGAGGAATAGCTTCAGCTACCTCAAACTGAGACAGACTTGAATAATCTGCATTTCTAAGATGCTCCCTGTGGGACACATCCTAAGTCACTTAACTCTACCACCACTTTATATGCGTTAAAGTGAATATTTTTAAGAGAAGAATCATTACCTCCCACATCTACAGCATGAAGCACATCAGAAACCTGATGAGAGTTATTATCTCAGGCCTTGTTGTTATGCAAAAGCTAACAACATTCAGAAAAAATAACGGGGGGCACGCATGGCAGACAGAGTCCCATCCCTTTGCCACCCCATCCTGCAGAGGAGAATTGTGCTTTCTGAGCAACAGCGAGCAAGGGCAGAGGCATCTCAAGAGAAACCAAGAAGGGGCGGGTGAATCTGCCGTAGTCATTACAGGGAAAATTACTTTAATGTCCAATTAAGCCAAATGAATTATGTAAAATATGATAAAGATGGAGGAAAAAATGCAGATGTAGTCCATTATTAGACTGATGACTAATCAATCACCACCCATTTTTTGAAACACCAGGCTTAAATCATCCCAGTTTCAAATGAAAATAGCATCTTCTTAGAAAGCCATGGAATTACTTAGCCCAGCAAAAATACAGAACTACACTGATTACAACTTTAAAACTGTAGTGGTCTATTTTTAATAATTATTTTCATCAAGAATGGGGGGAAAGGGGTGATTAAGGATTATTTACAGGCATTGCCAGTGTTTTCCCATCTGCTTTTTTACTAGCTTTTTCCATTTATAGTTTTGACTGTATTGCAATCAAATTGGCAAAGGACCATTTATGTTTCAAAGCAACTGAACACCCAGACCTCAAGCAACTGGGGTCTGGTCCTCACTCCCTGTGACATTTTTTTATAGCTTTGAATAGACATGAACTGGTGAGGCACCAGCTTTTCTGGAGTTGAGGGGAATCCAAGATATTAATGCAGAAAAAATCATCTCTCAGAACTTCAATATTCATAGAATCATAGAATGGCTTAGGTTGGAAGGGACCTTGAAGATCGTCGAGTTCCAATCCCCCTGCCATGGGCAGGGACATCTCCCACTAGATCAGGTTGCTGAAAGCCCCATCCAACCTGGCCTTAAACACCTCCAGGAATGGAGCTTCCACAACTTCTCTGGGCAACCTGTTCCAGTGCCTCACCACCCTCAGAGTGAAAAATTTCTTCCTAATATCTTATCTAAATCTACCCTCTTCAAGTTTAAAGCCATTCCCCTGTTCCTATAACTACATGCCCTTGTAAAAAGTCACTCTCCAGCCTTTTTGTAGGCCCCCTTCAGACACTGGAAAGCTGCTATAAGGTCTCCCTGGAGCCTTCTCTTCTCCAGGCTGAACAACCCCAACTCTCTCAGCCTGTCCTCATAGGAGAGGTGCTCCAGCCTGCTGATCATCTTGGTGGCCCTCCTCTGGACTTGCTCCAACAGGTCCATGTCCTTCTTATGTTGGGGGCTCCAGAGATGGATGCAGTACTCCAGGTGGGGTCTCACGAAATTGGAGTAAAGGGGCAGAATCACCTCCCTTGACCTGCTGGCCACACTTCTTCTGATGCAGCCCAGGATGCAGTTGGCTTTCTGGGCTGCGAACACTCATTGCCGGCTCATGTTGAGCTTCTCATCAATCAGCATCCCCAGGTCCTTCTCCTCAGGGCTGCCCTCAATCCATTCTCCGCTGAGCCTGTATTTGTGCTTGGGGTTGCTGCAACCCAGGTGTAGGACCTTACACTTGGCCTTGTTGAACTTCATGAGGTTGGCATGGGCCCACCTCTCCAGCCTCTCCAGGTCCCTCTGGATGGCATCCCTCCCCTCCAGCGTGTCTACCTCGCCACACAGCTTGGTATCATTGGCAAACTTGCTGAGGGTGCACTCAATTCCACTGTCCATGTCACCAACAAAGATGCTGAACAGCACCAGTCCCAGTACCGACCTCTGAGGAATACCACTCATAACTGGCTGCCACTTGGACATTGAGCTGTTGACCACAATTCTTTGAGTGCAACTGTCCAGCCAGTTCCTTATCCACTGAGTGGTCCATCCATCAAATCCATGTCTCTCCAATTTAGAGACCAGGATATCATGCGGGACAGTGTCAAATGCTTTGCACAAGTCCAGGTAGAGGACATTATTTGTTCTTTCCTTGTCCACTATTGCTATAACCCCCCCGTAGAAGGCCACCAAATTTGTCAGGTGTGGTTTGTCCTTAGTGAAGCCATGTTGGCTGCTACCAATCACCTCATTTTTCCCATGTGCCTTAGCAGAGTTTCCAGGAGGATCTGCTCCATGATCTTGCTGGGTATGGAGGTGAGACTGACTGGCCTGTAATTCCCTGGGTCTTCCTTTTTTCCCTTTTTGAAAATACGGGTTATGTTTCCCCTTTTCCAGTCAGCAGGAACCTCACCAGACTGCCACAACTTCTCAAAGATGGTGGATAGTGGCTTAGCAACTTTGTGTGCCAGTTCCTTCAGGACCTGTGGATGTACCTCATCAGGTCCCACGGACTTGTGTACCTTCAGGTTCCTTAGGTGGTCTCATACTTGATCTTCACCTACAGTGGGCAGTTCTTCATTTTCCCAGTCCTCACCATTGCCTTCTGCATTATGGGTAGTGCAGCTGCAGTCTTTGCCAGTGAAGACTGAGGCAAAAAATTGTATTGGTTTCTACAGAAGAACCCTCCAATGTTCTTATCAGTTGTCAATGAACAACTCCTAATTTTGCACTGTGTAGAATTGGTACAACCTGCTGTAAGAATTTTCTACTTTCGCTGTACCTATTGTGATTACTGATCTATTGTAATCCCTTGATATTATCATTCAGTGTGCAGGTTTTGAGAGCATACTGACTGTGCGTGCTCTGGGGCAAAAACATCCTCCTCCTAATCCAGCTCTATGTGCACTGTGAGCATTTGAACAAACAGGCAATGCAATATCTATTATTAAAAAAACATTATGGATTCAAAACTGTAAGAATACATGCCAAGCTCTCTCTTAATCCCACTTACCCAGCAATATCAGCATCTACCCCACTAGCTCAAAGGAGATGCCTCAGGATAATTGTTGTTTTATGCCTGTGGGAAGCAGGGATCATTCCTGTCCCAGTTCAAAATCTTCTGCTGGCTCTTTTTCCTTCAGGCGCCCCAGCAGCTGGGGTTCATAACGAATGTGGTAAGTCAAAACACATTTTACAAACATAATAGGGGAATTCTGTGTCAACGTTTTCCTCTTTCACATGATGCTGCAGTCCAGAACACAGACAAACTGATCACTTACTGTAACAAAGGTGAAAGAATGTTAACTCATCAGAAGTGCTGTAAAAATGTAGGGTTCTTCAAATTAGCCACTCTAAATTAATGTCCAAGATTAAATACTTTGGAATTACTGCTGGTACATGTTGGGACCTGACCAGCTTCAGCTATAACATGAGGACTGTTTGGAGGTACTCAGAAGCGTGTAGTTGTGGAGAGGGCAAGTCCTAGTGGGAAGTGCAAAGGAGAGAAAAGAGCTGACTGAGGGGTGAGTGCTGCTAATGCAAACAGCCAAATAGAGCAAAGGTAACCACCAGACAGTCCTCAGGAGAGGATTCGAGCAGAGGAGAAATTTATTACAGGGGGGTAGAGGTACATAAATGCCTCTTTAATGTCATCAGTGACCAAAAGTCTATTGCTATTAGAAAGCGGAGGAGAAACAAATATATCAGGAAGTAGAAAAAAAATGTGGATGAGATGTCTGTGCTGATAAATGAACAGGTATGGGGGCCATCGCATACTGAGAAGCTTAAAGATATCGAGATCGGATTTTTTTACTTCTTATCCTCATTTTCTCAGTGATTTTGATCAAGATGAAGAATATCCTAAAAAGATATTATTTCTAGGTTATTAATGTTATTCTTTCAGAGTATATGGAGACTCACAAAGAACACCCCTCGTGTCCTCCAAAGGAGGAGCTCCATTAGAAATAATTGATGGAAATGGTAGAACTTTGTTGCAGCAGAATTTCCAGTTCTACCGACTTTCAAAAATAATGATGGATCATGGGTTTCTTGTTTGTTTACATGCACTCTGCAGGCTTTCCTCTTGCTGTGTGAAACAGAGGGAATCTCTCTTCCCTTTGCCACATCAAGTAGCATGAAATGCCTTGTGGTGTTTGAGGAGAACAACACATGCTAGGCTTGCAGAAGCCCTTTGCATAAATTTACATATGAAACCCAAGATCACTGCACTCCCTGCAGAGTTACTGCTAGCCATAGTTGACATTGCACTTGAAACAGTGCTGCAAAGAGAGCAGTATCTTTTGCAGAGAGGTTTAAAATAATCAATTTTGTTTTTCCTTTCTAACCATCAAAGAAGTGCCTTTGAATTCTGGGAGCTGTGCGGTGAGAGGAGGAGATGAATGATAATTGCCATTACTGGCTTTTCTCAGTATTTTGAGAGATACTATGACTAAAGTGAAGTTAGGTGTCATCATTACCTGATTAGATACTCCTGAGAGCAAGAAGCATAACAAATTCCTAGGGTACGCCATATTCGTGTACAGGGATTTTATTGTCATTCAGTTCCTTAAAGTCTAAATAAGTACATTTTTTAAATCTGGGTTAGTATCCATTGCAATAATGTTAATATATAGATGTAATGCATACTTTCATAAATTCATAAATTAGTACTAGTGGCAATAGATCTATTGCTGAAATGTGAAATTATCCACTTTAAAATGCAGAACATCTAAGTCACTGAAAGAAAATAGGTGTCAGTGAACTACATGTGCTTTTTTGAAACAGAAACTACCAAAGGAACATGTAAAATTGAAAGTTCAACTTAATATTAGGCTCTTTATCTTGTCTTTGGGCATTTTTAAGGGAAACTAAATGCATAAAGAAGAAATATCAACAGTATATAAAATGTATTCAAGAAGCTTGCCCAATTCTGAACTCTGGGAAGTGTATGAATGTTTCTCCCAGTTTCAAAGTATTTTAGGCAAAAGAATGATCAGTTCAACAAACCTCATCCCATTATTTCAAGAACTACCTCACAAAAAAACAGCTAAATATCAAAACAGAGTAATCTGTATTCCTATCCCTGATGGACTTCAGCTGTGCATTCTCAATTATTTTCAGATTAAACCATTCTGATATTCAAGTACCTGCTAACAGTGATATTTATTCAGCTACAGATTAATTGCATTTTCATAACAGAGAGGCCTTTCCAAATTTGGCCCTACTTTCACTCTTGCATAAATTCATTTTAAAACCAACTTTGTATTGTATAAAGCCGTGTACTTACTATACAACCACGTATACAGCACTCTTTCAAGCACCCTGCTTCCCTTTAGCCGTGATTTGATAAGCGGTAAACAGTTTAACAGTCCTCTTACCAAACACAAATCATTGGTCTAAACTAAATCCACTTCTCTAACCCAAATTTAGTTTAAGCCCTTCTGAAGAGTTAACTTTGCACAAACATGCTTTTTGTTGGAATAGCTGTTACCTCTATGCTTGTAAGCAAAGCAAAACCATACTTAAAGCATCTATTTTAACAGGTAACCTGGCTAATGTAATGTGAGCCCCAGTCCACACCTGGCCACAGCAAACTGGGAGTGCTGGGGGAACAGGAGGTGAGCAGATTCAGCATGAGCAGCCACATCTGGAGCCCCAGCCTCACAGCTCAGCACTGAGCATCTGCTATCATTCCCATTCAAGTCAGTGATAGCAACAGCACTGCGGATAAAAGTCTCACAATTTATTGAGAAAATGACTGTCACATGAGAGACTTACAGGATAGAGGGTAGGGATGGTATGCTGCTTTCTCATGTATTTTAAAACATTATATCCTGTGAAATATCACATAGAGAGGCAAGTTTGACTGCATTGCAGGTGGAAAATTGAATTTAAAATAATCTAGATGGATCTTCGTATTCTGATTTTGTTTATTTTGCAAAATGACAAGTTTAAAAAACAGCTGTTAAAATAAAAAAATTAATTATGCTGGAGCCTGGACCCACAGTGTACACCTGCCAGGAAAGTCTGGCGTGCTGGGCCAGGAGATGCAATTTAAAAAAATCCTTATTCCTTAGGATACACAAATTAATTCTTCTCCTCTAAGAAAGAAGGGCAAAGTTTTCCACACTGCTAGCAGTTTTGCATGCTAAACAGCGCTTGCTTCATGTATTGTATACACAGAGGGTCACATTTGCTGCAGAGCGCACAATTAAGCAAACAAAATCACATTAAAGGAGATAATCTCTTTTTTTTCAGTTATACTTATGAGCAAATGGACATAACAATATGTTTATATGTGTAAATATAAAATCTGAAAACATATAAGAAAATACTGTGTGGTCAGTTAATTGTTTCTGCTGAGGATGTTTCCAAGGGCCAATTTGATCTAAAACATACAGGTTTTTTAAAGATAGGCAAAAGCAAATTATGTCAAAGCTAGTTAAAAAGTATGCCATGTTTTCTCTTCTTGGGCTTTACAGAGTTGTCTAAAATCCAAATGTCTATGCATTACCCCAAAGTTTTATCATGAAGAGTTGAGACAAAGCTTCATCATATGCAAATACATAAACGAGAGCAAAATCTGATTAAAAGCTTCAATTAGAAATGTTAAACATTTCATTTAGTGCTGGTTCAAAACCAATGAATGAGACAGTATGATGGCAGACACCTGCCCTGCTTCCTACCCCATGTTCCTCATCTACACCGTCTTCATGTAATCTGCTTCTGGAGCACAGAAGTCTCAGTGACGATGACTAGAGACTTTCTGGCATCATGGTATATGCAGCTTGCTCGAAAGGAAGAACAGCTGTCCCTCAGTTATTTCACTTTTACAAAGTCCAGGTGCTAGTAGACACCACATTAACCTAAGGCATGTCTTGCACTCACACCACCGAGACCACGTAGAACTACTGGGATCCAGCAAAGAGTATGTGCCACAGAGAGGGGACTGAAAGGACTGACCGGGTGGGAACGCAACACCTCTTACAGAACATGAGGCCTTTAGCTAATAACTGCAGACAGGCAGATATCCATCTTGTAATGCCTGGTGACTGAGAAAGCTGAAAGTGACGTCTCTACAGCCATCGTTATTGGGAAAAAGTACATTCCTTTTTTTCCATGGCAAAGCAAGAAAACAAAACACAAAGCAGTGCCTTTTCAGAAATGATCAATGTTTCAGTAAGTTTCTTTGCTTTCCATTTCTTGATGGGTTTGAAGTACTTTCCTAGAACCTACCATCACAAAGAAGAACAAAAGAAGGTTTTGCATGTTTGTTTGGGTGAATGTTGCAAGATACCTTGTGGTTTACTGAAAGTACCTTCATAGTGACCACAAAGAGCATCAGAGGGGATTCCTGGGTTAAAAAAACAAACAAACAAACAAACAAAAAAAACCCCAACCTCTATGTAAAATGAAAGAAAGACATAAATCCTGAGGCTGCAGGAGAGAGGTCCTCTGGCAGAATGAGCTAACCTCACATCTCATAATACAAAGTGTCAAATGCTTAAAATAAAAGGTGAGTTTTCCTGACCTGTGATTATTTCAGTTAGTCATCTTGATAAGACTGGGTTTAAAATCTCAGCCAAATAAATTACACTGGGAAGAATAGAAAGGTTGGTTAATTCCAAGTTTCCAAAGGCAACTTGGACCTTGATTAAACAAACTTTAAGACTGAAAGAAAGAATATTTTTTTTTTAATCATAATAAATAATAACTGGGAAATTGATCCAAAAATAATCCAGAAAGCCAAATTTCTTCCAGACTAAGACAGCAAAGGAACCGCATGTTGCCTGATTTAGAAGTGCAGAGGTAAACTCTAGGGGCAGTCAGTGCATTTAAACGCTGACACCAAAGGTCTTGGTCACCATCATCTGCTATGCATGAAAGAAAAAAAGGATTTTTCTTTGCATTGACTTATTGAGATGTATGACACCTCTTAATAAGTTTTTCTTTGCAAACAATCTCTGATAAGAAAATAGAAATGGTGATGGGAAACTGAATGACACCAACAAGGTGTGACATTTAAAAATCACGCTTGGATTTTTTTTTCAGTCCCATTGAAGCACCTTTGATAAAAGACTCTCGTTTTTCAGGGAGACAGAAATACAGCACCTTGGGAGAGCTGCCCCCGTACAAACCAATGCAGCATGAATTTCCTTGGCCTTCTGAACATGGTCAGATAAGTCCACACACATTGGAGCTTCCTCCTCACAGAAAGAGCTGGAGGAATTTTTTTTACTTCTAGGATACCTGGTAGACATATTCTTACTTGTTTATCCAGCCTTCTGTAGTAAGAGTCTGATATCAGAGCTGGATAGCAAGACTATTTACACTGATCAAAATAAAGATGGATCTACTCAATTCTTCTAGAGTGGTTTCAGGACACCTTATCTAGTCTACACCTAATGCATAAAACAGGCACATACTTGCCAACTGTAGGGGTCTGTGAATACCAATAGCATCAGAGATGATGGGAAGCGATTAAACAGTATGCCTGGCCAAAGGAAGAGAGCATTCCAGGAAAATTACTTCCAAAAATAGGGAATAACATGAATATTTCAGAGAACGGATGAGGAAGTGGATTCTAGGATGGTTTTCTGCGAATTTCACTATTATCAGAAAGAGCTTTTTGCCAACAAGTGAAATGAGAGTATTTTTATGCAGAATTTATTCTTTGCCATGACACAGACAGAATAGATTTATTTTTTTTACTTCTCTCAACGTTCGATGGCCTGAAAATGGTTAACTAATGATACTAAAATCTGTATTTAAAATGTAATTCAGTTCTGTAATTATATTTCTTATGCACGGAGACAGAAATAAACTAGAGGAAGAACCTATTAGCCTTTTTGCATGTATAATTGAACACGTTTGATATTACTAGGTAACCTTTGTAAGTAACTGGCTTTGAGTTTATGCAAAGAGGTGAACACTTTGAATACATAAATAACAATAAGAGCAGATAGGTTTTTGATTTTGTATTCTGTTCTTTTCTTGTTTGTGTCTGTTAGATGCAGTCAGACATCCCTGGCTTTATTTGGCCATCCATAGAAACATCTGAAAGATCTGACTTTTGCATCATTTGGGTGCAGTAATGAATAAGAACTGACATCAAATATCAATATTATTGGCCCAGCTAAATGGTAGCTGACATCCAACTGGACTGCTGAGGAGGTAAACAAAATTGAAATTTTGTTTTTGTTTAAAAACTGTCTGACATTATTTGTCCTTCAGTAAATCAATGGAAGAATGACCTAAATGTTGTTTGCATTTTGGCTTGGGGAGATAAAATTGGGCGGTTGCTATCAAGCATATTTTTTGTAGTCTTTTAGGTTTTCCTAATATAAACTATAATTCCAAAACCTATTTTTTTTATTTTACGGAAACTTGGCAACTTCTGTAATGATTTCTTACCATGCAGACATCATACGAACACAGCATGGCAGATACAGACAAACACAGACGAATGATAATGATACTCTTATTTGAACACAAACACGTATATACATGCACATAAGGGAGCAAATTTCATTCTACTTTAAATTCACAATGATTCAACCAAGCAACTATAGTCTTTATACTTCATTAACATACAGTGATTTGCCAAGCTGGGAAAATACTGTGCAAAGTACAAGCAAAACTTATTTCAAATGCTACTTAAGCCATACTTAGATTTTATATTACACTATAGAAAAGGTTTGCTAATGTTCAAGAAGAGATCACCATTCCTTGTATGAATTCTACTGTATGAAATGGCATTGTTTTCTCCTAGTTGTTGATGAAAAACAAGTACTAATGTAAAAATGTTAGTGGTTTGATTTTTCATCTTTACATGAATTATACAGATGCATAAAGTATGTCCATAACATCCACAACAGAGAAGGAGGGAGCCAGGGCTGACTTGGATATCCCTGCCTTGAGCTCTAGATGTAGGCACTTTGGTAGCAAAGGAGGTCCCTCCATCACCTTTTGCCCACCATAAGCCTACATTTGTGCAGTCATATTGAATCCAACAATTAAGTGGAGTGACCTCAAATCCCAGTAATGTTCAAAAGCTAGGGAAATTATTTTGCCTCTTAGGTGCAGTCTCACTTGGGTTTCCCTGAAGCGCATAACTTTGCTTTCCCAGGTAAGGTATTTTCACATGTATCTTTTACTTCACTCAGAGCCTTTGAAGAGAATTGGAGCACACACAGTAGCCTCTAAAAAAACATCCTTGCAAGCACATGCATGTGTTTCTACTCAGAGGCTTAGCCCTCAGTGGAAAAGAAACATCTGAAACATTTTTCTCTGCAAAGTTAGTTGTGTTACGGGAACGTGGGAGTAAAAGGGACACTAACATCAACTTTCAGGAGGAAAGATGCATTTTTCTACGTCTTCAATTCAAAAGCAGCTATGTGGATTTTGCTCAAATTTTCTCAAACTTTCTACAGACAGAGAACCAACTTGAAAAACTGCACTGCTGAAAGCTGTATCTTTTAAGTCCTGATATAACCACAACTACAGAAGTTAGAGCAGAGTATCTATCAGGGCAATATGACTACCTGCCAGATTCTCCAGAGAGCTTGTGTCCCAGCAAGGCAGCCTCCAACAAATGGCCACATTTCAGGTGCCAAACTGGCAGTTATGTTCCATAGAAAAATTGCTAATTATGGACTCTGAACACTATTAAGAGTTCTGGCTTTAAACGTCACCCACTTAACAAAAAACTATTAACTACAGTTTCAGAAGCATGGCATAGTAAATAACTCAGATTTAATCAGTTTCACAGAGTTTAATGAGGATTTATTCAATTTGTATAAATGTATTATTCTTTTTTTCCTTCTTCCTCATACAATACTCTTTGCCTAAAATATCCGTTAACTTTTGGACACACTGCCTGGATGGCTCTCTGATCTAACTGGAAAATCTGTTCTTTTTTCTTGTATTTTCTCTACAGGACATTGTGTAATTAGAATTTCATGTACTTTCAAAAATCCTTTGGGCACCAAGCACCCTGAGACACAACTATCACAAGCCCACTGAAGTGACTCAGGAGCCTGCTTAAACTGACCTATATCCTAAACAGAAAAAGAAGTGAATCTCTTGGGATCTTTCACCGTTACAGCACTGCACCCACAGAGTCTGACCCTATAGACAAGAATTCTGACAAAGCATGGGATCTGCAGAGCTGTGACATTAAGATATAAAAAGAAAAAAAAATTTAAAAAATAAAATCCAGGTAGGATTCTGTCAGAAATCAGCCTTCTGTTTGGCCATTTCAGACTTAAGAAATCAGACTTTTCCAACAAATCTTTTCCTGGCTGCAAAGTTGCTTTGGCCAGGTCTAGCAATTAAGCTTTCTATTGGCCACTCCGGAAGTGATGTTGCACCTTTGTCCAGACACTCTACGCTCAATCTCCAAAATCTTTCCAATGAAAATAATGTTGAGAATACTAATATTTCTATGAAAAACCTTTTTCCTCATAAGACACGCACCTTTTAACAAAAAGAGTTAACAAAAAAATTGTCACTTGAAACACCTTAATTAGCTGGTTTAGGGTGGAATATTTTCATTTCTTAGTGGGCAAACACTAGAGCGTAAGAAAGCAGTTCTTTGTTGCTATATTTGGTTGAAATACAGCACTTGCTTTGCTAGCCAACCAATGTGACAACTGTAACTTGTACAACTCAGGACCAACTACTTAGTATTTTCAGTAGTTTTCCAGTACATACAGAGTTAATTTATATAACTGCAATTACAGCTTCTGAAATTATATTCCTCACTCAGTTTAATCAATGCTGCACTGGATGTTTCCATTTTTACTAATTCAATCATTGAGAATGTCAACCAATGATTTTAGTCTAGAGTTTAATGCCAACTATAATATTCTTTATCAAAATAACATGCTTACCTGGAAGATTATCAGCACACAGTCTTTCAGCTTCCTGTTCATCATTATAGGTCACATTAGAGCATGAGGTTCTTTGTCAATACTCACGTTAAAGACAGTGCTATAGCATTGCTATAGTATTTCTCTCACAATTCTTGCTACTGTTAAATATTCTTTGTTCTACACCATGGTGTTTCACAATATTGAGAGGCAGGTTGTGCCTGTCAAATATACAGATACACACATGTGGCCAAGAAAGGATTAGGATGCCTTGGGAATTCCTATTCCCCTTCTTGACATAAGTTTATCCCACACTTTCTGCTTCGTCAGCCCTTAGGTTTTACCCTATAAACACATAGGGTTGACATAAGCAGATGGGAAAGCAGTAGCTGATACTGAACAAGAGGAGAATATTCAGGATTTCCTACAGTAAAAATTGGGACCTTGCTCTGTAGCGAGAGCACAGGGAGCATGAACACTGTTAAGATATTTTTTCAGGAAAGATGGAGGAAAGCTGGTCCCTGAGAGAAAGGAGTGCAAGTGGTAGCAGAAACCAGCACATGCCTCACCACCAGCATACGCCTCACCACTTCCACACCAGTTTTAAAGAGCAGTGTGACTAGGAAAGCTAGAGGAACCATACATCACAAAAGTTTTAACCATTTCAGAATATTACATATCACCTCAAAGAAACATTTTGGAAAAATTACTTCCCTTCCAAAATTAACAGGCATTCAGATCACAGTCTGTCACCAATCCCGATCAAAATGATCCTTTTTAGACAACAACTATAAATTTAATCATCTGGGAAAATAAGCTAACAGCAAATTTCATTTAAGTAAAGTAACTAAATGATCGTGACAAAGGATAATCGCTTAGATATCATGCACTGATCAAAGGAAAAAGGAGGTAGGCGCAAGGAGGGGGCAGCTTTATTGTAACAGTCTCTGGGACTCTGCTCTGCTTGGCAGCTGTGTGCCACACTGATGTGCTCTAGAAGTCATTACTAATCCTGAATTCAGCCACAGAGGTATCTATTTCACCNAAAAAAAAAGAAAAGAAAAGAAAAGGAAATTAATACACAGAACTTAGCTTCATATCGAATGTAGCATGATTGCAGGAATGCAGGTGACCATAGAACGTGTAAACATGGAGACCCTAGGAATTAAACAGAAAAAGAGAGCAATTAAATAAGTTATATTGATATAAATTATTCTGTACCCTTGTAAATAGAAAGACCTTGATTTTATGGCTGTGTGCAAACCAAGGCACTTTGTGTGCTAAAAAACAGCTCCTGGTTTCTAGAAGAGGAACGCATTTCTCACAATTACTAAGGATATATATCCTTACTTCACATAATAGCAAGCAGAAAAGGTGCATTCAAATATCACGAAGAAAAGCCATCTCCCTTGCTGGAGAGTTCGAATTAGAAGGTGTAATCACTGCTTCCAAAAGACTGAGCTCTTGCTCTTACGCAGTGACTTAGTACATGTCTCTCAATATTCCACACACACCATTAAAGTCTTCCTTAAGGAATCACAAGCATGAAATCAAAATTAATTATCTTTTGTCATCTTCCACATTAGGCCGTAAGTGACCTACATAGCGCAGAAACATATGTCAGATGTCATCACTGATATCTGACTTGTTCTCCTGGTACAGGAGGCATCCAACCACAGTATCTCCTGCTAAAAAACCTGAAGTCTTCAAAATGGGAAGACAGAGGTATTAAAAATAGATGCACTTCTCTGTTTTTGTAAAAATCTCTGGCTTCAGCGGTAACAGTAACAAAAATACTTTATATTAAAAGTGAAACCCAGCTTTGAACGGTGTAATCATATCCTGAAGAACAAGTTTTCACTCTAAGGAAACATTTTATTGACACTGAAATTGAAAAACAATTTGTTACATTTTTCTGGAGAGACAAAAAAAACCCCCAAAACTGAGATCTGAAATTCTCCTATTCATCCTAGTAGTCCTTCTTTGTACTTATTCCAGCTTGAATCAATCCCTTGTGAGCAGGGGTAACATAAGTTAATCATACCTCTGTCATGCTTTTAGAGTTTATACCATCAGCTTACAATTTTTATTTTCTGAATCCACAAAAAATAAAATAAATTTAAAAAAATCACTCCTACTCTGACGTAAGATGTTTGAATTCTCTTTTTCACTGACAAAACCTCCTACATTTTTATCATCAGCATACTTTATCAGTATATTCTCACTGTTTGCAACAAGTCCTTTCAGGAAAGTAGTTAATGAGGTTTGTCCACAAAGTAATTCTGGAGTGACGCTACTCGATAATACTCTGTCATTCATATTACATCTCTGAACCATTTAGGAGAACTCAGTCCAACAAAACAGCAGTTAACAGGGACTAGATTGCTGTTGTAAATATCTCAGGGGTTAAGAGCAAAGAGGGAAAAGAGCTATTGAAGCTGAAGAGCAGTCTTGATGCAAGAACATATGGGTATTCATTATCTGCAGATAAATTTCAGTTGGAAATTAGAAGACAGTTCTCAAACAGTGAGATATGAAAACTCCCCTCCACTCTGAGTAGTGGGGATAAAAAATTCTCATTAATTGTAAGAAGCTGCTTGAAAAGTATGGAAATAAATTACCTCCTGCATGTAATCTTTTGCCTGAACTTGGAGACCAAGGAGACTCTTTCTAGTCTTCTTCATATGGCATTAGAATACAAATTTCTGATCAAGCCCAGCATTTAATGCTTCACAGAGACCCTTTAGTTTAAAAAATGTCACCAAAAAAAAGGAAGCAGGCTACTTTGGCAAGCACCAATTTGTATCTTATTGCATTTTTCATTTACCTTTCTGTCTTTAAGCAGTGTCTGCTTCAAGGCCACATATACTATTGAGGTCAAACTAGGCAATTAGTATTATTCCCATGGAACAATTGCAAGACAAACACTACAAGGAAAAAAGGCTTTGGACTATTAAAAGCAATGGGCTATCTGTAAAGAGCAAGCATGCCATCCACTTTAAGCGTAAAAATGTTGCCATAGCGCAGTTCTTGAGTCCTCCACAGTTTTCAACAGACTTACAGGGGGACAGTCCTAAAAAAGTCCTAAAAAAACCCCACCCTAAAACCCTTGTATATTTACGTGATTTATAAATAATAAAATATGAACCAATAAATCCTGATAAAAAGAAAATTTAAGTAATTATTATCCAATTATAAATTCACTGTTGGAAGAGAAATGTGATTACACAAAATTCCAAAGATATTAACAGACAAATTAAACTTGATAAAGATAACATAATAGGAGACAAAGATAACCAAACACATATAAGCAGTCTAAAAATTTCAAGGACATAAAATCTACCTTGTGGCCTAGCAGCAGTATCAATTGTACCCAGTCCGTGGTAACACACCAAATGTTGGCACATGTTTTGCGTGCAAAAAATAGCCCTTGTAAAACAACTGCTGTTGCTCAGCAGGGCATAGTATTTACCCTCAGACACTCTCCAGTATCAATATATACAGAGCAACCTTTCCACAAATGCAGAAAAAGCCTGCCATCACAAACGAAAAAAAAAAAAAGAAAACCACATGGATGCTGCGCCACAAAATGAATGTGAACTTTCTGATTTCCCTTCCATAAGTCAATTCAGTATAAAGCACCTGAAAAGGATTTTAATAATAGTAATAATAATAATAAAAGCTAGACAAAGGCAACGGTTCTGTAAAGTGTTTCTCAATTCTATCACTGAAACTTAATTTCCAAAGTGCCACTTTGTTTTTATTCAATGTACAGCTAGTGTTTCCTTTACCAACAGCAGGAAATCCGAGTTTTGCAGACATAGATGCCATAAAATCAAAACTGGAAATCTTACTATTTAGCTGTAATGTCCCAGCAAAACCCAACAGTAATAAACACTCTCTGGATCAGATTGCATGCTAAGATAGCACTGAGATTTCAGCATCAAGAGCTCAGCATTAAGTTAATGATACCCCTTTTGCACATGCATTCTGCTTTTCAGTCTTTAATTATAAAATAATATACAATAACACCACCAGGACCCCTGCTTCCTTCAATGTGGAACTGAGCCAGGTGAGAACAGGGTGTCTAAGTCCCAGGCTTAATCTCCCTTGGAGCAAAGTTTGGAGCACCTCTTCAGGGGAATTTCACTGGAGCACCTTGCAAATTGGTCCTTGGCTTACTAACAGCTTCTTGTCACCCAGGAACCCGCTGTATGCATCTGCCATTTAACTGAATTTCTTTAAGATTCAAGCCAAACAGGGGCAAACATCTGGGACCTGTATCATGAGGAAAATTGCTGAGGGAAAAGGAGGAGCTTGTCTTAGTGGAGTTGTCAGTTAGGGAAAATTACACTCCTTTGCTGCTACATTCAAGGTCTCACTGACCATTACTACACTGACAGAGATAACATTATCACAAATCGAGAATAGGAGAAACAACAAAACATTGGAGCAGAACTCTGCAGCTGTAAAAAGGCCCATTTTTTCCACATTTAACCCATGGAATCTATCCAGTCTCCTTGCATATGACACCCTAGCAGTATAAAGAGCAGTAAATTATGGAGAATACATTATTATTGTTAACTGAGTCATCAGGTCTTGATTGAAATATTAATGGAAGAAATTTCAGTTCTATTCACTCCTTGAGCTACTGCCCAATTACATTAATACATTCTTCCTCTGCGGAAAATACACAGATAATAACAACGTTCAAAGAAAACAAAATATGAAGTGTTCTACATCGTGGGGTTTTTTAAAAAATTATTATTCACACATGCACACACATATAATTTTCCATTTTGAAACCCACAAATTAACATTAGAATCAGCGGTTAGAAACACCGTAGCATTATGTTATGGAGCCTATCAACCTCTCAGCTTCCACTGAGCACAGACGTTAATTGCCTGCCTTGGACTGGAGCTATATAAAATACTTCAGATAGAGAAAACATTTCTTTTTTAAAAATGCAATCCAGGACTGTGGAAAAGCAGCCTGACCTTTGGAAGTACAGATCTGTGAACAGTAACCCTGCTGCAAAAGTAGTTGAACAAGGAACCTGAATTCAAATGATTTTTTGTTCTTACTTTCACCGGGTAAAAGCCTAAGATCTTGGAATCAATAGTGAAATTCTGCTATACATCCTGCTTATTGTGTCCATATAGATATACAAATACCAGGGTAAGACAAGACAGGCTGAAGACAGTCATAATTAATACGCCACAGCTTCTTTGCATCAGTAGAATTGAGTTCAACCATTAACTATGTAACACAGCAGTTGAATCTTCCTATACTTATTTTAATTACCAGCTTAGTAGCAAAAACAAAAAACCCCAAACCTAATAAGCACCTCTGGAGAAAACACACAGTCAAAAACTGTTGAGCATCATTTTTAAACTATTCATGTTTTGTAAACTCTGCTCTTTTGATTATTTTTCTAGATTTTGAATGCCCTGCTATACATGAAAGTCTCACATGAACAAACTTACTTTGCCAAGTTCAAAAATCAAGATAACATATCCATTAGATCAAGCTGAGTGTAATATATTAGGTGCAATACATAATTATCTTTATTAGTTTGATATGATATGAGCTTTTAGATAACAACATCTAAGTATGAGATTTATCTAAACAGTGTTCAGATAAGAGATTTATTTGTAATTTCTAGGTTCATTTAGAAATTAACTCAAAGAAATACGTTCCTTCAGAAGGACTGAACTAAGAAAAGTGGTCAAACCATGAAGCACTCAACAGTGGAACTGTTCACCTCATTCTCTTTATTAAAAACAATCAAAACCTCCCAATATTTTTTTTTTATGAAAGGTTTAATTTTATTTGTGGGAAAAAAATAGTATCTTGAATGAAACTTTGGATCTTATGTAGGTAAAGTTTTTCCAGAAAGTCAAATAATCTAATGCGTAGAGAGCTCATTTCACTAGACCTGAACTTTTCCTAAAACAAGTGTCATGTTAAGTGTACCGTGATTACTGGCTACTGACTCGCTGGGTAAGGTCTAACCTTCCTCTCAGTCTCCCTTGCTGAATATGGCCAAGGCCTTCCCTTTTTACAGCAAAGTGCAAAATTAAAACCATGACTCCTACTCAAATCCTTGCCTTATTCACGACATGGTCTGTCTGCTTGGTCTGCCTGCACTTCACATCAGCAAGGCACTAGCAAGCTCTGAAGGAAACGTCTGACATCTCCAGGCAGAACGGTGGGCTCTGAAGTCACTCCACGCTGCAGGGAATTGCCTGCATTGTTGTCTTGAAGTAGGTGCACTGGAAACATCAAAAGGGATTTGGATCTCTTTATTAGAGCACAAGCTATAACAAGGGAACTTTTAAAAGAGAGAAAACTCATTTTCATGGGATATGACAGCTAAACGCAAAAACTGGAGGAAAGAGTCTAAAAACACCTACCCCCTCTACCTTTCACAAGACAGCTCCTTTCTTTTAGTCTCTTCTTTCAGCCCAGCCCATAATAACTCACTTCAGCAATTTCCTATATCACACGAAGTCTGTGTGTGTCCCCTGCAAGGCCAGCCCAGCTGCTCGCAGCAAGCGCTGTTCTTCTCCATCTGCCCCATCCCGTCTCATCCAGAGGGCACCACTCAGAGCAAGGCAAAAATGCATCCATCTCCCAGCTACTCTCTCAGAGAATTTCACAAGTACATGACATACAGTATCTGTACAGTAAGCAATGAACAAATTTGGAAAACAATTTTACCATCTGTCACCAAAGGTTTTACTTGATAAGCTCAAGCACAGAACCTCCAGCACGGAGTTTGCTCGCTTGGAATAGACCCTGGGGGGGGAAACCATGTAGACAACACTGTTTCTTGATGTTAGACCAAGGGTGAGGCCAGGACATTACTCAGATGTTTTGTAACCCCGTATTTGTGGAAAAAAATTAACTTGCAACAGTCATTTGTGTGGCTTATTACACAAGGTTTCACAGATGCAGGCAAGTAAACCAAAGTTGAAGTGCATCAGCTGTTGGGCTCTTTGCTATTCTTATGGTGATCTCCCTTTCTCACAGACANTACATCTTCCTAAAGAAACGAAAAAGAATTTTGAATCTCTTTAAAATGCATGAACTTATATAACAACTTTCATACTGTGAAACATTAAAAACTTGAGAAGCGGCGCTTTTCTAAAGCTGGTAGGTAATAGAAACTAGAAATAGAGCTCTGCCTGCCAGCTAAGCCTAACGCGTGCTTTTCATCAGACCGGCCTTCCTTTCATTTCAGAGTTAGTAACATCTGCTATTAAAAATATGGAAGAAAACTAAAGTAACCTTGCTCTGGGACACTCCTGAATTATCACAATTTTCTGCGTCTGAACTTTCACCTGAATGTAGCATTAATATGTCTTTTGCACTGAACATGCAATCATATTCTTTTTTCTTAATTGGAAGAAAAAGTATGTTTCTAGGCCAAGACCTTGTCTGCTAAATCTGTTCAAAGTGAACCTCTAAGGCTCTCCCAAAAAACACTAAAACCAGGAGTTTATAGCAGAAATGCTGACAGATTATATTCTTGCCAGCATAATATAACCTGACTCTAAGATAAATGTTTCATGAATTAAAAAAGTTGAAAAAAGCTCCTCTGTTCAGCTTTGTTCTTGAGATGAAAGTGAATTATCTTTTTGTCTTCTACTGACACTTGGATTTTTGTACTGCCGTCTGTGGAAACCTGTAACCACAGGCAGTATTTAAACAGACATGACTGTGTGGGATTCTCTCCTCACTAAACTCCTGTAAGAGACATCAAACTTCTAACTATATAAGGAGGAGAAAAGGTTTTATAGCAATCAGATACCTTCCTGTACCTGCTTCTGCGAAGAGAGAGAAAAGTCATCTCTACTTGGAGGGATCACCCACAAGCACAGTTCCACCTGCATGGCCGTGACAGACCATCCAGGGAGGGGGAGGGAGAAATTTCTTTGCTGGTTCCGTCATTCCTTTAAAAGAAAATAAATAGAAAAAAATATCCCTCAAAGATATTGAAATTCTTTCACTAAAAGCAGACCTGTATATTATTCCCCTGGTTGATATTGGCAGATGGCTTCAGTAACAGAAGCTACTGCATCTTAATAAGGATTCGTAAGGCAGGTGAACATACATCACCCTGTCAGCACCAAAAAAGACAAATTCGGTAATTGCATTCCTCCTATTCAGCGTAACTCCTGGACTTTAAATGTTCCAGTGAGGGAAGGATCAGTGGTGCAAGAGCAGGGATGGCCAGGGAAATCCCATATGCTGAAGCCCATTAACTGCAGACCTCTCAGCGCAGGATACGGCCTTTTGCCCCACAGAATTAGGCAGCCCATTTTTACCACAACTTGAATTTACTTTAAATTAACTTGGCATTTCAATACTTTGCAAAACATACCAACCATTTTCATTCATGCCTGAATGACAGAAACCTAGTAGGACTGTCTAACATTAAACATTATGAGCTCTATTGCTTTAATGTAAAAAAGATCAAAAAGATGAATTATAAATGAGCCAAAGTTGCTGGTGGAATATAACTGGGAAAGCTACAAATGCAGTGAAAGCATAGAAAAGAAATACAAAAGAACTTCTGTCGGCTTTGAAAATGAAATTACAGGAAAGCAGAATAAAACAATGAATACATAATTTAATTATATACGAGAAAAAGTGAGAGGCCTACATGGGAAACCTTTTCTTCCTTCCCACTTTTAAAGGTAGACAGTTTGAAATTTAAGTTTCGTGCTTGGAAACTTTTTACTTTTCCTCTGTTCACAAATGAATAGCATGTGGCCTGCAAGAAAAATACAAAAAGCATGAGAAGCTGTCCAGTTGTATATAGTTCAGCTTCTGCACACATATATCTTCTATATATGAATCTACCACTCTTGGGCATTGTCTTTAGTGTCTGCACAAGAATTGTATTTCTTAACCTGCTAATCCAATTCTGCTCCTGTAGCAAAAGTCTTCAGAAATCAGCAACTGTGCAAAGCAACATGATGCACAAGGGACAAGGGAAGGGCAACTGATGTCACCTACCTGGACTTGTGCAAAGCGTTTGACACTGTCCTGCATGATATCCTGGTTTCTAAATAGGAGAGACATGGATTTGACGGAGGGACCACTCAGTGGATAAGGAACTGGCTGGACGGTTGCACTCAAAGAGTTGTGGTCAATGGTTTGATGTCCAAGTGGCGACTAGTTACGAGTGGTGTTCCTCAGGGGTCGGTACTGGGACTGGTGCTGTTCAGCATCTTTGTTCAAGTGCTCCCTCAGCAAGTTTGCCAATGATACCAAGCTGTGTGGCGAGGTAGACACGCTGGAGGGGAGGGATGCCATCCAGAGGTCCAGACAGGCTGGAGAGGTGGGCCCATGACAACTTCATGAAGTTCAACAAGGCCAAGTGCAAGGTCCTACACCTGGGTTGCAGCAACCCCAAGCACAAATACAGGCTTGCTCGGATTGAGCGCAGCCCTGAGGAGAAGGACCTGGGGATGCTGATTGATGAGAAGCTCAACATGAGCCGGCAATGAGTGTTCGCAGCCCAGAAAGCCAACTGCATCCTGGGCTGCATCAGAAGAATTGTGGCCAGCAGGTCAAGGGAGGTGATTCTTCATCATTCTTCAAGATGACCAGAGGGCTGGAGCACCTCTCCTATGAGGACAGGCTGAGAGAGTTGGGGTTGTTCAGCCTGGAGAAGAGAAGGCTCCAGGGCGACCATATTGCGGCCTTCCAGTACCTAAAGGGGGCCTACAAGAAAGCTGGAGAGGGACTTTTTACAGGGGCATGTAGTGATAGGAACAGGGGGAATGGCTTTAAACTGGAAGAGGGCAGGTTTAGATCAGATATTAGGATGAAATTTTTCACTCTGAGGGTGGTAAGGCACAGAAATATGTTGCCCAGAGAAGTTGTGGAAGCTCCATCTCTAGAAGTGTTCAAGGCCAGGCTGGATGGGGCTTTGAGCAATCTGGTCTAGTGGGAGGTGTCCCTGCCTATGGCAGGGGGGTTGGAACTAGATGATCTTCAAGTTCACTTCCAACCTAAATCATTCTATGATTCTATGATATGATCTTATCTGAAGATGAGAAGTTGTGTATCAGGCTGAAGGATTTTAGTGCTCTTAAAACTTGAAGCTCAGCTTTGGCCCAAATGCCAAACTGTTGCCTTATGTGAATTCATACCAGAACACTGGTTGTTGTTCCTAACAACAGAAAGGAAAAATTAAGTGGTTTTAAATGAAAAAGACAGTATAGAAACAAAAGCAGGTACATACACAACTGTGATTATTAAATAAGACAAATGAGGTGGTCCAAAATTAAAAAAAAAAAAAGAAAAAAGAAAAAGCTGAAGAATTTCTTCTCTTCAAAGAGTCAGTATAAATCAAGAGTAAGCTAATAACATCAAAGTTATTACTTCTCTGACAGCCATTTAGAGAGTGTTTACTTCTATTGGTACAAACGAATTTGTAAACCTCCTGCATTCACACTGTGAATTTTGTTCTGGCAGTCATTATGCATCAAATGCACCTCATCCAAATTTAAAATGGCAGATGCACAGAGAAAAATACTAAAATGAGAAAACCAAAAAATGGCAAACTTAGAATAGGTCTGCAGTTCTCTTTTGTTAACCTGCAACTGCTGAATAGCACTCTTGAAGTCAGGTTCTTCTTTGATCTCTATCCTCCATTAACCAATGTGAAGGGATTGACTAGTTCACAAAGTAGAGGTATTGGCAGAGAAACCAGGACCTGAACAGAAATGGAAAGCACATCACTTGCTCACCATGATCCGGTTTTCTCAGCTACTGCCACTTTGGGAATAATAGTATTGCTGACCTGAGGGACCAAGATCAGAGAAGAGAATCCAGACTATTTGGCTAGAAATATTGAAGAATTGGAAAAAGAAGTCACTAAAATGAAAATTTTAAAAAAATAATAAAAAAAGAAAAATGAACAATTTCATTTTAAAAAGTCTTTAAATTTCAATTATTTTTTTTTTTAAATAATATCACCAGTGGAAGAGGAGAAAATGTTGAACTCAGCTTTTACAAAACACACTGTCCATAGAAGCTATATACCAGATGCTGCATTCACTATCTACATATTCTGAATGAAAGGATAAAAAAGGACCGGAAATGCTTATCAAAAATATTCCTAATCTTCTGCAATTTCAAATTCAGAATTTTGTAAGTATTCAAAATCAAATTCACGTCAATATTTTCAAAAGTGAGAATTTCTAGAGAAAAGAGAAAGTAAAGCAGGAAGATCTGTGTAGCAGTGGAAATAGTTACATCTTTTAGTAAGTTTGCTGGACGTCTAAGTTCTATTTCACGTTCAAAGCACAAATAATTACTATCTCAGTATCTCAATAATATGATGGTTAATTTCCATTACATTTAGGAACAGGCAAACTTTGTCTCTGATGTGTAAACACTTAGGATGAGTGGTAACAGTTTTAAACTGAAAGAGGATAGATTTAGATTAGCTATTCGGAAGAAATTCTTTACTATGATGGTGGTGAGACCCTGGCACATGTTGCCCAGGGAAGTTGTGGATGCCCCATCCCTGGAAGTGTTCAAGGCCAGGTTGGACGGGGCTTTGAGCAACCTGGTCTAGTGGAAGGTGTCCCTGCCCATGGCAGGGGGGTTGGGAACTAGATGATCTGTAAGGTCCCTTCCAACCCAAACTATCCTATGATATGATTCTATACATCCTTTTGACTTCCATCATACAGAGCATTCCCATTGGAAGTACCTTGCTGAATTTCAGTCTAAGGATTACGAATATTACTCTTTCACGATAGCGCTGCTCCCAGTAAAAACCTGTTTTCAGGTTTCTTTCAGGTGGGAAAGGAATTAGGCAAAACACCAATTTTGAAAGTCCCACCTGATTTACAGACTTTATTGACCTTTTCACAGAAAATTATTTTAATCATTAAAAATACACTCTAGTGGTTTACCTTTGGTAAGCTTATTAATATTTCCCAATAAACTTAATGACTGAAATGAAATAGGAATAAATATATTTTTTAATCCACCAATACTGGTGCTGTATCTGGTGACTGGACGTACAGGACTACAGAGTATGCAAATATTTATGTCACCTTCAAAGAAACACATGTAGCGGGCTGAAGTCAGAAAATCTTTACTGGGAATATCTCACAACAAAGCAAATGACATAATAAGTTATAAATACATACATACATATATACATAACCACATAGTCCTCCATGTGCAAGAAGATGAGTTAAATAATAAAAATATTGAAAAAACTATTCCAAAGCAATATGAACACTTTCCCCAAAACGTTTTTGTCTCGTGCTAACAAGGCTATTGGGGGCAGGGGGGATAAAAACATTTAGCATTTGAGAAATGAGAGCTCTTCATCTGTTTTATCACCATTTTCTCAAGATGCTCACATCATGGCACAAGACCATAGCAGTACTGAAGAGAAGTAAAACTCCTGGAAGCCTTTTCAGAGACCTCTTGTAAAATTACAGCATGATTACATTACCTCTTAAATTAAAAAAAGTTTCTTACAAAGTTCAGCCTAACTGTCAGAGTTGCCAGGATTAGATCTGGGACCAAATGTATTATGATTAAGCCCAATGCTGTATAAATATTAGATCCATTATTCAAATAGCTCACAGGACACCACGAGCTTGATTTTGCATTGACAAAAACTCTCCATGAAATACCTTTCCTGGGATTTTTCCCTAGTAAGGGTTGTGGCATGGGCCCCTATATCTGAGCAGAAAGAAAATGTAAACAGCAGGTTCCCATTAAAGGGGTTATACCATGTACGTAGCCTCAGACAAAAGAATTCCAGCATTTGGGCTTTGTGAGTTATTAACGGCAGTCTGCTCTGTAATTGTCGGTGAAATAATCTCATTGACACATACAAGTTAGGAAATAGAGGTCTCATTAACAAAGCCTCTAGCCTTTATTAGATCATATAAATAACCAAGAGAGCCTGCAAAAGATCGATTACAGCCTTTAAACGTTTACAGAATCAGTGTTTAATTAAGACCATTTTAATATGCAAATCAAGCCTAATTATCATCATTTGTTAATGTTAGTCTGCCTGGGCTCTAAACAGGCTCAGCTGCAAATATGGTAACAGTATCATATTTTTGCTGCTTTTTTTTTCCTAGGAGGAACTGCAGAGGAAACAATGAGGTTGTGCTACCAGTACGTATGAAGGCTTTCAGAATCACATTTCCATTTACCATTTGGAGATGAAGGTCAAAAAAGTGTTCAGCGTAGCATAAAATCTAGCTGAAACGTTATGCATTTCTTCACCCACTATTTTGCAGAGTGTTTTAATTAATGTATTTCCTTCAAAGTAAGTAACCCCTCCGGGAGCTTCTTTTGATGAAAATCTGCCCTTGTTCAATGCAGTGATTGAATAGATGGGTTTCTAACACAGACCACTGTCACTCAGAAGCTGATATTGGGACTTTTTTTCTTCCTACCTTCTCTGCCCCAGGAATGGTAACCCTCCTATGCTGAGAAGCCACAGCATTACAGCAAAGCCCCTGGAAATTAAAGTGTGAAGCAAAACAAGAGAAGAACACAGCCTTCAGCAACATGATGGGAGGAGCAGCCAGGGAGGAATACAAAGCAGTGGGGGAGAAAATAAATGTCTGTGTTCTGACTCTTGAAGAAGTAAAATTAAAGCCTCAAAGCCCCTGTGAATTTGTTTTGGGAAAGAGGGTGGGGCAGCTGCAAGACAATCCTGGTAAAAATCATTCCCTTTTCCCGACACTGCTGCGCTTCTGCCGCCACGATGAGCTGCACAGATTAAAATGAAGAAAGAGAACCACTCACCATTGGGCAGTATTGATTTGTTGTTGAATGCTTACACATTGACAGCGGGGGAAATATGAAATGTTTCTGTTTGCAACATTTTACAATATAGAAGGTCACGTCTTTATTTTTCTCTGCCATTATATTTTCTTTCCTCATATTCCCAACACTTTGGGCCCTGTAGTTGCCAAGCCCTCATCTGGTTGAGAGTGAAAGAAAAGCTTTCTACTTTTACTTATTCTGTAATATATTCAGTATTTCTAAGTAAATTAAGTCCTCATAGAAAAAAAAAAAGACTCGCAGTTACAATAGGCAATGAATCTTTCAAGACAGAATGAATAAAAATGTAATAATCAGAGTAGAAATAAAATACAAGAGACAACTTGAAAAGCCCCCGATTCAAATGGGAGCATAGCGGCTTTCACCCAGCACCTTGACTGACTAGTGGGTGAAAGGACTTCATACAGAAACCACATTTGGGTTACAGCACAGAGCCATGGCTGGGTAGAGATCTGTCAGGCAAGCACTTCCCAGCTCCTTTTTGAAAGATCCTCTGGAGACAGTCTTGGAGAATGAGGTGTGTTCAATAAAACCTGTGTATGCTATTGCTGACACAGCAAGTCCACAAAAAGGTTGAGCTAGGCTAGGCGACAAATTTGGGCTAGGGGACAAACCCTCATATAGCAGGAGCTCCTAACACTTGTGAACCTGCAGACAATGAAGAATCGAGCCACAGAATACAAAGGGGCTGCCGAGACAGCTGGCAGGCGCTGAAGCTGGATTTATAGCATGTTCCCACTGAGAGCTGTGTGCAAAGGCACCGGGTTTCTGCACAGACTAGTAATGACTGTGGGAGCTGCTATCATTTCTGGATGAATATCCGAACCTGAGAAAACCACAAGAATTGGAACTAACCATACATGGAAGGGAGCACCTACAAAGTTTAGTTTTCTAAAGCTCTCTATTAACTGTAATGAAAAATGTCAACCTATTCATCATTAGATAAAATGGCTGGGATTTTCACAGAACTATGGAACTTTGTATGATGGGGGAAACACGTGCGTTTTCAGGAAATACCTGCAAACTCAGGAGCAGGGGAAAAAGACTGGAAAATAAATGCAAACTAGGGCATATCTAGTAGGCTTAGTGGAGAAGTTTTATGTTCAGACACTGTATACATGCAGTTATACCACTGAGCTCCGAGCTACACCACCAGGGCTAGGACAGGGAAGGAAAGAACGAAGGAATACTTTAAAAGTTTGGTTCATTCAGTCATTTTCTATGGTGCTGCAATGGTGCTGCATTGGCTGATTGTGCGCAGTGGATGTTTTCCTAAAAGTGGAAGTCAATAGCGCTGATGCACTTCATACAGGCAGTAAACTGACAGCAAAGGAAAGTGAAACAACCAAGACAATACTTGAGCCACTAATTCACTGCTGAGGGTTCACAGTCATTTTCCAGGTCACCTCCACGCTACTTACTAACATTGGATAAGAGACAGTCCTTTCTATCCCAGCTGAAACTGCCCGAAGTGTGGGAAGTGCTGTGCCCCAGCATATCTGCTCCAGTTTTCCTACCCAGTTGCACACAAAACCAGCTACTTCTGAAGAAGGTTCTCTTATAGAACAGGTGGTTATGCTGTCCGTAAATATTATTTCATGTTCTCAAGTCTAAACTTTCTATCCATATTCAAAATATATGAAATACATTTTATGTTTGACAAATTTTTTGGTCTCATTATGCACAGAAATGTCCGTTTCCTTTTGTATCCTACTAAAGTCTCGGCCTTAATATCTCAAACCTGCCTGCAGCTCCAGTGACAGAAAGTTAAAAACATTCCCAAACTCCCTTCGCTCCAGTAATGGAAAGTTAAAAACATTCCCAAACTCCCTTCTATCTCTCTGAGCATTGTCATGTGCACTCAGCAAGATGAAAGACTACCTGAGTCAGACACAGATCTGATAACTTCCTAAGATATATAGACACATCTCAGAAAGCAGATATTACTGGCAAAAACTAAAGAGTTTTAAAAATTAACTACGAAAAAAATTATCTGCATTAGACATGCACATCAACAATCCAGCTCCATAACAATGTTCAGGCATCTACCAAATTAAATGCTACTTCTTATGCAGTGATCTTCTTAGTGTTCAATCATTTGAACATCCAAGCTTCAAGAACATTGTTATAAGAACTGTCGTAAATAAAAAGTACTACTTGCATAGCATTTTACACCCTAGAACAGATTGAGCCTCTGTTGAAGTCTTACTCTCCAATGAGAACGGAACTAGTGCCCACTTTACAGTGTGGAGAAAAGGAAGTACGTTGGCATACATGACTGAAAGCTGTGGGAGGAATCCTGACACTATGTTTAAGCAGAGCAGGGCAAAACAAAATTTCATTTCATTTCTCAGATACAGTGAGTGCTCAGCATGACTCTTGGCCTATTATATATGTTTTGCAGGTCAAAATTTTCAACCACATGATTTCGACTCCTAAAGAATGAAATACAACTAAAAGTTTGTCTTTTCAGAAGACACAATTATATTTTTTTGAAACGAGAAATGCTTTTTTTTTAATTGGAAAAAATGCTTTTGGTGCAATTTGATTACAAAGCCCTGACAAATACAAAACACTATTCTTTTTTGCTTATTCTCCTTTCCTGTCTCCTTCATCACTAGGGCCAGTGTAAGTAGTTATTCCTAGATCTGAGAAGTAGAGCTCTTTCATTAATTTTATTGGTTTTGTAATTTTTCAGTTTAAGCCAGATCTTTTCTGATTATTGAAAAAAACACAAGTAAGGATTTTTTTTTAAATCAGAAAAAATATGCATTTAACAAAAAGAAGCTCAAAAGGAAAACACATGAAGCACTTTAAATGCAAATGACCTACAACTAGCATTCCACTCTGCAAATTTTCAAATAAAAGTTTAAAATCTCAACCAAAGCGCTTTGGTTTTGCTTGCAGCTAGCTCTGCTGGGCTTGTGTCCTTCTCACCCTGATCCCCTGCAGGGAATTGCAGGAAGCAGGATGCCCTGGGCTCCCCCTCCAGCCAGCAGACGCTCCACAGCAGCACAGGCCGGCCGGGGTTTGTGATCCCTGATGTGGCAGGTCTTTGCTCTTTGCGCAAGCCGTGCTGCTGTACAGCAGGGTCGCTGCAATGACATGGCAGAGCTAGTGTCTGAGCTCAAAAATAAACTCATGCCCTTGCTTGTCTTCAAGCCACGTGCAGCACCTCTTATCCACGGTAAGAATATATGGCCAGAATAGCCTCTCAGGTCTCATCGGGATGTATATCTACACACTGTACAAGACAAGATGGCACAAGAAGCATTGCACTATGAGATATCACATTATGTTCATTTTCTCTTCAGTGAACTGAACTGCAAATAAATGACTCAGAAACCAGCATGAAATGAGGACATATCACCAACGGGGTTTTATAAACATTATTTGTTAGAAGAAGTAACTCTCTTAACAGTACATGGCCCATGACTAATTTCAGGGGGTCAAGGTGATCTTTGCCCTCCACTGTGTAGAGTATTATTCTTCTCTAAAGAAGTTCAGAGGTTAATGAATAAAGTGTCAGCAAAGAAGAAGCGAGACTAAGCAAGAAAATGCTCGTTCTTGGGCTCTGCTATAAATAATGCTCTCATTAAAATTCTGCCTTGGAAGAAAGGCAAGTCCATTAGTCTAGGAGCTAATTTTTACTGGCTCCTTAGATGTATGCATATTAAAAATTCAGCTTTTATAATTGCCAGCCATCAACCACCTAGTCAGTGCTGTTCTTGGAGTTTTTAATTATTTACTTCATTTGCATAGACACTCCAATTTATGATCAACCATTTAGTTATCAAGGGACAGTTTTAGTAATTCCTCTTTTACATTTTTATTTATTCCTTTTGTATCCCTAGCCAGAGTGCTGAGAGGTCCTTGCCCAAGCTGCGTGGCAGTGGGACAGGCCCACGCCGGCACCCGCAGACTGCCGCCGTGACGCGTGGCCGTGCTTCCCCACACCTTCTCTGCCCGGGCCAGGGCACCACGGTGCCGCTATGCGGCATGCACTAAATGCCCATATCCCACCTCATAGTGCCACAGCAGGATGTAAGGACAGCCTTCCTACCCGATACCTTAACCTCCTCCTCCTTCTCAGTTGCTGCTGCAGGCTCTTGCCCGGCACTTTGGCCTCAAAAGAAGAGGGAAGAGCTCACACCTGGGAACGTGCTGCTTCTTTGCTACGAGTGCTCTGGCACTTTGCCCCAAAGCTGTTCTCCTCTGGGTTTTCAGTTTAGGGCTGTGTTTCCCTCCTCCCACAACCTTGCACTGTTGTCTGAGGACACCATTGCTGCGAAACCTCCACCTCAACTCCAGTACTGCCCTTCCTCATTACAAACAGGTCCCAGCCTTTTCTGTTCATACTTCTGAGCAGACTGTACACGCTTCTCAAAATGTTGTCTGCCCAGTTCCTTGGACACACAAAAAGGAGAGAAAATGTAGGAGGACACAGGCTTTGAAAAGAATGAGTTCTGCAGTTGCACAGGAGCGTGCCTATCCCACCGATCCCCCTGAGCGCATGCCGTGGGCAGCCAGGCTGCACCACCGCCAACGCACCCTTCAGCTGGACATCGTCCCCCCAGGCACCACCGGCCCAGAGACAGCAGTGAATCTTGAAAAGCCACCCAATTTTTTGTTCATCCTTAAAAACAACTAAATTATCGAACGAAAGACGTGTTGTCTGTCTTCAGCATTCAACAGCAGGCTCCAGCAACAATGGGAATGATTGATTTGTAATCCCTGGTATCATTGTGCTCCTCCCCGGGTACCATCTCTGACGGCATTTTGCAGACAGGATACCAGACAGCAAATGCGAAGGGAGCAAAGCAGCCTTGCCTGGCAGGAAGGGAATTGATTACCAATCCCTCTTTCTGCCAGGCAGAATTTCTTTGCTGCAATTCATACTTTTCAATGGTCTGTCTACAGACAGCCTCCAGATGGCTTTGGGGGGAAGTGAGGGCAATGACACTAGAGATTACAAATCAATCACTATTATAGAGCCTTTTATTTGGTAGGAGCTTCCGAGCAGAAAACAGATACCAAAAATATATAATACGTCCTGATTTTTTGTTTGCTGTTTCCTTTCCTTAAGATCTTTTATGCCCTCTTTTCCTCCTGACACCACTGCTTTCTCTTCTTTCACTGCTTTTACTTCTATCTTTCTTAGTACATATTTCTCATTTATACTTGATTTTATCCTTCTGTCATCTTTCTCAGTGCTAACCTACACCATCCATAGTTACCTGATATGGAAGTAAAGCATGATCTTTCTACTCTATGCTGTCATCCTCCCTTTCTTTCACACCAAGATCCCTCTTCTCAAAAAATGGGACAGTAACGCTGACAGACAATGGAGCAAGGTCTACCTGATTTTTATTGTCTTGAAGCCATCTCACATATCATTCTGACTGCTTTTGCTCATAGCAGGATGTCGGGTTTAGTACGATACGATCCACTCAATAACGAGAGAAGGTAACAGAGAGCCTGGCAAAAGATGATTGTAGCCCCTCAGCCCGCAATACAAAGCATCCAGAGAAAGCTCCCATACATCAGGGTACATTCACACTGCTGGGCACTCAAGCCACAGCTGCCATATGTGACACTTCTCATGAGTGCATTAATTTTATAAGGGAGATCATGGGTGGAGTCCAATCCAACCAGAAGAATTCAGAACATACAGTTATTCCAGAGCTTTCACATGAGAACGGTCCTGAACGCCCAGCACACAGGTCTGATTTTACTTGCTTTTATGCTTTCTTTCACGTTTTAATTCATATCCCCTTATCAACAGAAGGGATGTCAACTGGAACAAGCAAGGTAGGTATTGACAATATGTTTGTTGGAGAGAAATAAAGACTTTTTAAACAATAAACCTGATCGAGATACAGGTCTGTTTAAATAAATAAACTGACATACATTTGGTAAAATAAATATGACAGCTGCTAAAAATCACCTTTTAAAAAGCTTTAGCTTACTGAGACAAAACAACTTTCTGTCCTAAAACGTTAGCAAGTTTAGATTTAAGTAGATTTTTAGAAACTAAAAAATAGATCAAATTTGTCAAAGGAGAATTTTTCAAAATTCTGGCAACACTACAGTTTGGTTGTTCAGAACAGAGATTTTATCCATGTATTGACACACGGAAAGTTTTCAAACTATTGACTTTTCATCCTAATGCAAGCAGGAAGTTTTTTTTCAAATTCTCAGAAACGTGTTTGATTATTAAAAAAACACTTCCTCCCAGGAAGGACGTCACTTTATTGTTGTTCAGAGATCCAAAATTAGGGTAGAAAACTCGGATACACCTCTCTCAGAACCAACATTTCCCCTGCATGAAACCATTATGAATTTCCAAGTACACCAGCTATCGCAAGTGACACTTCTGAGTTATGACTCCACTACTATAAGGCAGACTACACAACTCAGTTCAAGTCAGTCATGTTCTACCATCAGATGAATTACTACAGCCAGAGAGTAGCACTTTTGTAATAACCCAAGAGCACAAAGCAGTGGGCTAAAGACTTGCAGAGGAAACACTTTCCGGCAGGGTGTGAGAGTGCCATGAAAACAGCATGGCTTGTACAGCAAAGAGTGAAGCTGAGATTTGATGTGTCTGGCTAAAAAAATCAACACTCTGTCCCCTCACACCTCATTCAAACTCTTGGGAAACACAGTGAGATGCTGGTGGATGTGTTTTGTACTTAAGTTGTTCCATTTTGATGTATCTCCAGTTGCACAGTATCGTGCTGAAGTCAAGAAGTGAAAAGAAAAAAAAAACACACAACAAAAAAAACCCAAAGCCTGCATGTTACACATCCAATACAAGATATGGGGATCCAAATTTCTATTTATGATAAATTTTCTGACAGTATCAATTCCGGTCAGACATACTTGGTCTCCCCAACTCTTTAGAAGCAGAGCAGCTCTTTTGTGCAGCCCATGCCTGCAGGACTGTAGACTCCAAGGTCTGTGCTCTGCCCACCTCAGAAGCCCATTCGGGGGGGCTGGCACTGAAACCCCCTGGCTCCCTCCCAGGGGATGAAGAAAATTTTCACTGGGACGCTGCCTAGCATATGAGAAGCTTGTAAAATAAATAAGCTTCCACAGAAATATTTGGTCAATCAGCATTTTATGATTAAATTCTCTTTCATCAAATAATTTTCAAAAAATGTTAAGAGAGATTTTGTGTTTAGCTTTGTAACACATCCTTAATCTCTATCATTATTTGGAAAACTATATACAACAAAAATTGTTTTTACTCTATTGATTCAACTATTGGAAATCTTGAGATTTTGACAAATTATTTCTTTTTATTATGCCATTTCTGACAGTTGAACATTGCTGAAAATAAATGGCAGGCAATTATTTTAATACATTCTTACTGCACATTACTTTAGAAGATTGTTCTAAATTGCTAAATACAGAACCAGTTTATCGAAACAGAATTATTTAATACCAGTATGGATTAGCATTACATAGTCAGGTAGGCAGAAACTATGGATAGAAACCACAAGTCAAAACATTGAATTTGTACCAGAAAGAATATGTCCTCCTTCAAACTCTCTGGTAATTTGGTGATGCTCATAGAGCAATTTGGTGATATTCAGAAAGCTTATATTATTAGACATTATTTACCATCCAAGTTACCTGCATCTGAAGGCTTGATCATTTCCTCTAAGTTCATATGCACAAGGGAAGAAGATTTATAGAAAAAGAAAACATTTTTTTGTGGGTTTTTGTCTCCAAATGCTGGCAGTAAGCCACTGTTTTTCTGAATCTGTAATTTTTATGCCTCTATGTTAGGCAGATGTTTATCTAAATCATTTAAATCTCTGTCTTTTCTGTTTTAGACACATTTAGTATTAAGGGATGCTCCCTGAGTAACAGCATACATTAAAAGTTAATTAAGAGGAAGTTAAAGGAGAAGGAAAGTAATTACTTTTTTCATACCCCCAACAGACATTTATTTCATTTTGGCAGGTTAAAAATGAGAAAATTTGGAATAAAGGTGTGAAAATTGGCAATACATTTTTTTAGAGAAAAGCTTTATTATCCATTTCCTTACATGCTAATTAGGAAATGCAATCCACTTGCTGATGTTGAGTGAGACTAGTAAGTAATATGAGTTGCTTCATTAATTTGTTTAATAACCAAACTTTTCAGAAGTGGCATGTCTAAGTCAAATAGCAGGCAGTTATGGGCTGTCATCACAAAACAAACCCATTTTTGAATGTTACACTAGCAGATAATTTTTACTGGTTTTTTAGTCATTATGCAGTGTCGAATAATAATGTCTTTATCATTTTAGGTTTAATACAACTATTTACTCTTGACTACTAAATAATGTTTCTAAGAGAGCAAAATATATCTAGAAAAATGTTTGCACACATACTCCCTCACACTCGTAGGCGCACACTTTTTAATTTGCAGGTATATGTTCAACAATTGCTTAACTGTCATTTATAACAAGTCACACTCCACTGAAAACACTAGGATCTAAATTAAAAATAAAATCTCGATATCAATATGTGCATCTTTCCTCCAGAGAAAGAGCAGTTTCTGGATTTTTTTTTTTTAAAAAAGTAATAACAAAAGAATGTCAAGAAGAAGAAAAAAAATATCAGCCTTAGCCATAGCAAAGCTGCTCTATTTAAAGTAGGACAATTATTCTTCTAAAATAAAGCCCTCAAGCTCCAAAGATGTTATGTGCCCTGATGTCATGTCTCAGAAAGACTGTACTAGCGAAGAGCGCATGCGTGCCCTTAAGGACGATCAGCTGCAGGGTGTCCTCAGCCAGCCCTGGAAAGGCAGTCCCCCATGGGGGAACGTCAGTCCTTTCCCTGCCTATGCTCAATTGAATCCAGCTGAACTTCATCATCATGGGTCACGTCTGTGGCTATCAGTGGTAGGGCAAATTTGAAGCATGAGGTTCTGCATTATTCAGAGAGGAACTGACAGAGGGCTAATTTTTAATAACATGATTAAAAGGGAATCAAAAATGGGAATACCCTGCAAATCCATAGCAGATCTGGCAAAATCCATTTTGCAGATTTTGAAAGGAAAGATTTTAGACAGAGTCAAATTCACAAAAATAACCCTCCCCTAAACCAAAATTATCCAAGCATGTTACACAGTTTTTCCCAGGATAAACAGTAGGGGTTTTTTCTTTTTTTTTTTCCTCAAAGCATCTTGCATTTCCTACCCTATTTCCTATGAACTTGACATTTTTTGAAATTCAAATTATACTCATTACAAATAATTACAAATAAGACTGAAGCCTATTACTTTACCTGTGGAAAACAAAACACTTGGGCCCCAAGTTTCTTATGTAAAAAGGTCTGACTTAACTGGCTGCTCATGGCTTGGATAGGCTTTCTCTTCGCTGGGCAAAAAACATTCACTCAAAGAGTTGCGGTGAATGGATTTAAATCCAGTTGGTGGCCGGTCAAAAGTGGCGTTCCCCAGTGCTCTGTACTGGGGCCTGTTCTCTTTAGTATCTTTATCAACGACCTGGATGAAGGGATTGAGCGCACCCTCAGTCAGTTTGCAGATGATGCCAAGATGGGCAAGAGTGTTGATAGGCTTGAGGGTAGGATGGCTCTACAGAGGGATCTGGACAGGCTGGATTGATGGGCCGAGGCCAATGATATGAGATTCAACAAGGCCAAGTGCCGGGTCCTGCACTTGGGTCACAACAACCCCATGCAACGCTACAGGCTTGGGGAAGAGTGGCTGGAAAGCTGCCCAGCAGAAAAGAATCTGGGGGTGTTGGTCGATAGCCAGCTGAATATGAGCCAGCAGTGTGCCCAGGTGGTCAAGGCCAGTAGAATCCCGGCTTGTATCAGAAAGAGTGTGGCCAGCAGGACTAGGGAAGTGATTGTCCCCCTGTACACAGCACTGGTGAGGCTGCACCTTGAGTACTGTGTTCAGTTTTGGGCCCCTCACTACAAGAAAGACATAGAGGTGCTGGACTGTGTCCAAAGAAGGGCAACGAAGCTGGTGAGAGGTCTAGAGAACGTGTCTTATGAGAAGCGGTTGAGGGAACTGGGGTTGTTTAGCCTGGAGAAAAGGAGGCTGAGGGGAGACCTCATCGCTCCCTACAACTACCTGAAAGGAGGTTGTAGCAAGGTGGGTGTCGGTCTCCTCTCCCAAGTAAAAAGTGATAGGTACAAGAGGAAACGGCCTCAAGTTGCACCAGGGGAGGTTTAGATTGGATCTAAGGAAAGATTTATTCACAGCAAGGGTTGTCAAACATTGGAACAGGCTGCCCAGGGAAGTGGTGGAATCACCATCCCTGGAGGTATTTAAAAGATGTGTAGATGTGGTGCTTAGGGACATGGTTTAGCAGTGGACTTGGCAGTGCTAACTTAACGGTTGGATTTGATGATCTTAAAGGTCTTTTCCAACCTAAACGATTCTATGATTCTAAGTTATCCCATAGCCCTTCTCTGTGATGGTGGCACTGCAAGAGAGCCACAGAGACAATTTGGGGGTTGCAGGGAGAACGTGCCTGACAAGGCATATTCATGGGGTCTCCTAAATGCTGCAGAGCCAGTGAGGGCAGCTCTCTTCGTTTATTACTTAACCAAAGGAGAGAGAACGATGGCCAGGACCAACACTCTTTGGATCATGGTTAAAATATTTGCTGTGTGACTGTATGCAAATTTTCACTAAACACAGAAGGAAAACAAAAGAAAAATTACAGAAGGCTGTAACTGTCACAATTATAAACCTCAAAATAAATGACAAGTAGAGTTAAAATAAGGGCATTTGTCAAGAGGTTGCATACTTCCCAAAGCACAGGCTCTGAGACAGGTGGATGTAATACCTCCATTTCCAAAAAGCATCAAGTCCTGGATTCAACTTTCTAGGGCTCCATCTCAACTAGTAAAACCAGTTGCATGCTATTACTGGATGAGGCTGGAAAGGGGGGTGGGTTTGACAGCAAGATTGGGGTATATCTTGGAATGCAGTGTACAGAGGGTCCCACCCGGCCTTACTCTAGTCCTGACCACTCCTACGCTTTTGTGGCTTCTTGCTAAAGCAACTCTGTTGCTTTTGCACAAACCTAGGGTAAAACAGGAGAGATTTAAATAAAAAGTAGAACTGTGGCACAGTCATATCAGCATACATCACCGAGCACCTCCTTTCCTGTGAGCGTGTTCACAGTGGAAAATTGGACCATTGATATTTATTCTAGTCACCAACAGGGGAAGATTACGTACAAAGTCTTTGTCATATTGCTAAATTTTGCTTCTCTTCTCGCCTATCAGTTTTGTCCCAGTGTTTCCAATCTGCGTGTGATAAATGTCTTCTTTCTGAAAGATTATTGCTTCTTTATAAAACATTTTTGAGGAGAGAGAGGGGAAAGAAACAATCAGCTTAGTAAGGGACTGGCATGTAAAATACTATCATTTGCAAAACACTGGCCTGAAACGCACTTGGAGGCAGAGAAGCTGGGCTTGAGCCACAAAAGAAGAAAAAGAGGAATGCAATAATCACATATTTATTTTTAGAGAAAATGAAAAGCTAAATAAACTGTAAACCCAGTGTTTACCAGTAAATCCTTTTTGTCCTGAAAACCACGCTGAGTGATGCAGGAACAGTCAGTTCTCATGGGATCAACTGGTGGTACCTTTTTGGCAGCATCTCATTCCTCCTGTGTTGGTGCCAGGACACTTTAGGTCCTGAAACAATTAATTTTAGTAGTGCTGCAGCAAACTATTGCCAGAAATCTGAACTTGAGAGACAACGATGATGCTGCTGAATCTTGTTTTTCTTCCTAGCTCTGAAATCACCTTACAATCAAGAGGGGCTCTGAGACTGTACTCCTGAAAAGAAGCTGATGGACCTCAGCCTACCAGGACAGCAGAACACAAAGCATCCAAACATACCATTTGTGAAGGGATTAGTGCACTCATGATCGGATTTGGCATGGGATAGTGTATGTGACTGGGATTTATGGTAGGGATGAGGAATTGCGTGCTGACTGCTTTGATAAATATGCATCTGTGATGTATACCTAATTGTTCTAAGGAAACAAACGAGATACCATTAAACACAGGAGGAGAAAAAACACAGAGGAAATTCTGTAGGCGATCCCATGGCACTCTGAGGAGAAGCTTACCTCCAGATGAAGAGCCTGGGCAAACATTATGATGCAAGAAAACCTGTCTGTTAACTAGAATGACACAGCAATTCACACCACTGTTTGCAATACCATCCTGTTGTTAGGAAAGTCCAGACTGGCACAGTGACGGAGACAGATCTCTTTCTCATTGCTTCACATAAATTACAGCATGTAATTAGCATTGTATTCATTGCTGCTGAGTGGGGACACTTGGGGTTCTCAGGACACCAGAACAGACGGTTCTCCACATAGTGAGTCCCTACTAGTTTTGTAAATTTCACAATTAAAACAGCATCACATTATCTTGTCTGCGAGACAACAAAAGAACATGCACTCCTATTTCTATAGGCAATGCGAAATCCCATCAGGGTAGTCTACTGAAGCAACTTTAAATAGAACCGTACAACACAAATTAGGTGCTGCCTCATTGCTTCTCCTCTACAATAGCCCATGCTAATGTCTCCCAGTGTCCACATCAATATTGTACAACACCTGAAACTCCTTCTCAGGACAACTGTCATACATTTTTCTTTCTTCCTCCACCATTTTAACAACCAAGTCTATCTCTCATTTGTATCAAATTAATTCTTTCTATAGAATAACCCAAAAGACATGAGTGGAGAAAAAGATTCCAGAAAGAGAGAATTGAATATATTCATATTTTAGGACCTCAGCTGAATCATCTTTAGTATTAGTATAGCACACTGTGAGATGGCAAGACTCTTACTTTTTAATCTGTTTTTTTCATGCCCTATGCTGCAGTCTACATCAACAGGAAAGGGTGAAAGAGGAGACGGAAAAGAGGTGAAGCAATACATCTGCTACTCATAAGCAAATTCCTGGCTGTGTGAGGAAGAGAAGAAGCACCTCCCAAATTTCACATCAGTTTCATATTAGACCAACCATGCTGCATCTTAACATAAAATATCCTCAAATATTTATCATGCTTATAAATGTGGAAGCTGAGTTCAATTATAATCAAAGAGTTGCATTTTGGCCTTGGACCGTAAAATGAGAACAACACCTCTCTGTGCTGTTGCCTTGGGGGTATCAGAACATAAAACTGTTTTAAACCTGTGTCTGCCTGGCAGTTCTCTGTACATTAAATATGTACTACAAAAAATCTATCATATGGGAAATGTTCAAAGTATGAATTACCACTGCAAACTTTTACTATCCATCATGCATGGGGCATCCTACTCAAAACCAGTTTGACACTCTACAGCTTTTCCTTCAAAACTAGGACCCTCAACTATTCTGCAGATGACACTTAAAATTGACTACTTAAGCTTTCTTGAAGCAGCAAGGAAATATTTTTAAGCAAATATCTTACAAGCTCTGAAATTCCTGTTTTTTGAACACACAGCTGAAGTAATTCCAATGGTCTGCCTGCTTTTCAGTTCAAGCCATTTCCCAGACAGTATCTTTTTTGCTATTATAAAAAGGATGTGCGAGCGGGAAATCTAAAGAAGTCACCCACTGAGGCTGTGGGGAACCAGAATGGGAATAAATCTACACACAAGCAGCAGCAGTTAGAAGGGAGTAATCTATAAAAAGAAACAGACTGATTCACCGCCAACATTTTGATTCAGTATTTACCAAACTGGAAAGCTATTCATTGAAAATATATTACTTACCTCACAACGTTATTGTTAGTAGAAAGGAAATTGATTTGTAAGGTTTGAGGTTTATTTGATTTTTAATAGACCTTTCTGAGAATGTGTAGCCACAATCACCATGTCATCAGACTTCTGAAACTTAAGTTCTTACAGCTACATCTGGGAAGGGACAGTGGAATGCATGGTTGGATATATAACAGCTCATGCTTGGACTAGAGAGTCTAGTGTAATCTTTGAATTTAAAAAGCAAAAACCCATCATAGTGTATTTTGTGTAGACAAGTGTGTCTAGATGCCTTACTTCAACCTGACAGAACAGCAGAACTGTACTTAGTAGCACATAAAAACAGCTCATGGGGAAGCCAGATAAAAGGAAAGATAAACTACCCACTCCTTTTCTTCAGCATAACATGGTAGAGCATTGTAGCTGTGCAGGTGGAGAGGCAGACATGTTGATCCACTAAAAGGATCTTTCATAAAAAGTTCATGTCTATAATCTGCTTTCCTCAATTAATATGTGAGGAAAGAAGATTCCACAAGTAATTGTGGAAAGGAAAAAGAGCATTTAAGATGTAATGCCTTTAACTTAAGAGACTAACAGGTTTATCTGTTTTTCATACAACCTGAACGGCATAGTAATTTTTCCCCCCACTGCCTCATCAAGAATAGGATTTGGTTCTGAGCAAGTGTGTTGAAGCCGAATCTAATGGTAGCAAGCATGACAATTACTGTCTAGAGAAAGTGTTTACAGTTGCTGTGCACAGTAACTATTCATGGGAGCTCAGTTCTCCAAATGTCTAGAAAGCTCACAATATTAGACAACTCCTATATACCCCTGACATATATTTCTTTGATGTACGTGCTTATCTGAATTCTGTCTCCCATGGTTTAATAAATTTCCCTGTGCACAGGAATACACACGTTCTACAGGGACAGGAGATGCTGACTACGGCAGGTGTTTGCTTAGCAATTTTCTACATCCATGCATCAAAGTTTGGCTTAGTTTCCGATTAGCTTGCATGTGCAAGCAGTATGGTGATACTGAGCTACATTTATAACAGGTTCCAGAACAGGCTGCCTTCATACCTATGAACTATTGCACCAATTAGCTACTTTTGCAATGATTTGTAAGCTAGACATTTTATACTGAAAGATCTGTGGCAGAGGGTAAAGTATTTGTAATAGAGCTTTCATCTCAAATGTGTTTCCTTCTCCAGCTTGTCGGGACAGGATAGCTAAATTTCAGAGACGATGCAAAAGCTGTGCCTGATTTTACTTCCTATATCATCATGAGCACCTTGTGAAAAGCCTGCAGTACAGAATACGATCAGTACTAAACTCAGTAGTTCTCCATTCAGGGGAAGGCAAACAGCGCCTGGCTGTGTAACTTGCCTAAAAGTAACTATTTTTTGCTTGTAGAGTCCAAACTTTCTATCACTTCTTAAATCCTCCAGTGTCACCTCTCACTTCTGCTCTGTCAAAGGCAACAGTGTTAAGTGGTCTTTTGAAAATGTTCTGGTAAACACCTTTGTTCTTTCCTTGCTGCTACCTTTCACACCTATAAACGTCCATGGACCAACTTGACTGACCTCTAAAAATTTCCCCTTGCTTCTCATGCTTATAAAAAAGTTGCTAGTCAATGGTCTGTGCAGTACAAAGCATTGTTTGTGATGTTAAATAGTAACATAATAGTTTCACAGAAATTTTGCACTCTCTGGCTGAAGCTTCTGGCTTCTGCCTTGGGTGTCAGCTGTCCGGAGTAGAAGCATGCTATGGCTACGTAACTTCTGCTACTCTTCACACAATGAAGGCCTGCTCTGGGAAGAGAGGTGTTAATATAATATCAACTAAGTAAATTTAGCTATTATTTTTAATTAATTTAGGTATTGTGTGGCCAGTGGTAATCTGGTAGGAACATTATTACGCACATACACACACTAAATTGCTTTTTTACTAATGACTCATTTGTTTTATACTTGCCTCTTTCAAAAAAGCGATTAAGTTGAAAATGACCTTTTGAAGATTGTACTTGTGGACCGATCTTTTCATTTTTAATTACTTTCTTTGCTTTAATTGTTACATTAGGAACTATTAAGAAAGCAGCCAGCTTCATAATCAATAATTTAATTAGAGTTTTAGGACCAAGAAGTCAATGCAAATGTTATTCTGTAGTCAGGCCTTTCCCAAAACCTTTGAAAGAACTTTACTCCCATTTTGTTTCAAAGTGACATTGACGACATAAAAATTAAATTCATACTTACTGCAATATATCATGCACACACATTATAGATATACACAGACAGCTGCTAAGAAGTTCAGATTCAGGTCAATCTATTTACTGCCCGGACAGGAATATAGCCTGCTTCTCTGACTTCATTTCTAAATAATCAGTGACACAGCCAAATGCCATTACACTGCACACTGAGACAGAACCCACTCCCTGTATGGCACGCCAGGAGCCACGCTATCTAAGTGTTTACTGAAATCTGTAGCCAGACTTTTCCCCTGGCTAGAACTTCAAATATTTTACATTTATCTATTTATAGGTCTCTAATTACTACTAATATTCTAAGATAACCAGCGGCAACTGAAAAGTGATCCACTCTAATTTTACAACTGATGAAATCTGATTGAATCAGTAGGGAATTAATACCCTCCTCCACTCCACTGTTGCCTCTCTGCCAGCCCTTGCAAGTTTACCCCACTTCGGCGTCAGTGGTAGATCACAGGAAGCTTTCAGTGGAGCCATGAGGTGCGTGGCCTGCTGCCTGGAATACGGGCATCCCTCATTTGTAATTATAGGCATGTGTTTTACATGACAGAATCACAGAATCACAGAATTGCTGAGGTTGGAAGGGACCTTTAAGATCATCAAGTCCAACCATTAACCCAACCTGACAAAACCACTTCTAAACCATGTCCCCAAGTACCACGTCTACCCTTTTGCTAAACACCTCGTGGGATGGCAAATCCACCACCTCCCTGGGCAGCCTATTCCAATGTTTAATAACCCTTTCAGTGAAAAAACTTTTCCTAATATCCAATCTAAACCTCGCGTAATATAACTTGAACCCATTTCCTCTCGTCCTATCACTTGTCACCAGGGAGAAGAGGTCAGCTCCCATCTCTCTAAAACCTCCTTTCAGGTAGTTGTAGAGGGTGATAAGGTCTCCCCTCAGCCTCCTCTTCTCCAGGCTAAACAACCCCAGTTCCCTCGGTCGTTCCAGACTTACCCTCCAGACCCCTCACCAGCTTCGTTGCCCTTCTCTGGACACACTCCAACACCTCAATGTCCTTCTTGTAGAGAGGGGCCCAAAACTGAACACAGTACTCGAGGTGGGGTTGCACCAGTGCCAAGTACATCACTCCAAAATGCCTTGCCCAGAAGCAACCCCCTAGTTGGTAAGGCATAAGTAAATATAAACTAGTGTACTGAGAAGCACAGGGCCAAACCACCTCCCGTTCACCTGTCATTAGATTTGGGGGGACCATCCTGGGGAATGTGAGGGAAACACGGCACATGGATGAAAGAGATCCTTGAACGAGAAAAAGAAGCCTTAGTGAAAGGCACAAAAACTTGCAGAGGAAGGGCAGCTGCAGTGGCCTCCTAGGAGGGAGGTGGGCGATCAGGCATGCTGGGAGGTTTATGAGCTTGGCAGCACAGAGCAGTTCAAAGGCAGGTACACCTATAGCTTGCAAGGGAAGGATGAGAGGAATGTGCTGACCACAGGAAAGGCAATAATACCAGAAAGGAGCCAAGACTCACTCTAAGACACGCAGCAAGTTAAGACCAGGCCGTGCTGCACTGCAAGAAGCCTCACCTGAAGGGTGCAATGGCACTTCTAGCTACAGCAGGAAACTCAGGCAGAGCCCCTGGGGAAACCATGACTATACAGGAGCAGAAGCAACAGGCTGCAGAGGACCCTCTCACTCTCTTCTCTAGTAGCAGCTTAAATGACTGTGAACACGATGATGAAAAGGTGTTACTTTAATCTAACTAAATAACTACATCACTGCCTAAATAAAGCCATTTGTACATTTCACATGGATTAGGAATCAAGCTGGATATTAAGCTTTAACATACAAAACTGTCTTGTCTTCTAAAAGACTTCTCCTCAAAATGAAGTAAGAATGTAGATTTCCTACGTTGTGGAGACAAGGCAGAGGAAGACAAGGTGTTAAAAGGGGCTGCCTTCCCGCTGGCAAAAGGACGCTGACGTCCAGTGGACAGGCCCAGGCATGTCAATGAATAGGAACAGCTTAATAAAACAATAATTATAACCTCTTAAGAATCACTAATTCACCTGGAGCTTTGCAGAACAAGGTAACTTGTCTGATCTAAAATGTTTAGAGTCTAATTTAAACCTAGTTTAACAGGGTAAAAAGCCCATGAGATTGACAGATTATACAGTTTGTTAAACTTTGGATTTAATGGTTTGATTTAGGAGCAAAGTCAGGACGGCAAGAAAAAGGAGGGAGAAGTCAGTAATGGCAGGCCAAATGAAAGACAGAGTCATAGTTCCAGTCTGAGGGTTATTCTCGGGACAGCAGCCAAATACAGTTTGAAGGGCAATGGTTTTCCTGCCTCTCAGGAAGAAAAAAACCACACAGCAAAACAAGAACATAGGATACTTTCTTGCCTGCATCTGGGTCAACTGATCCAAATTGCAGAGTTACATGCTCATTATTTGAAATATTTTATTTTAATCCATATTTTTTCCACAGAAGTTGTTTTGGAAGAAAGTCAGAATGTTGCATTTTTAAAAATGACAGTGACCATATCAAGCTTTTTTTCCCAATTATTTTTCAAGATTAGAAAAGAAATTAAGACATTTTTCCTCAGCCATATTTTTGTTTTTGAAAAAAAATGGCACCAAGTCTCTAGGAAAATGTCCCAAACAGATTTAACATAAACTTCTTAAAGTTTTACTTTTGTCCTTTGTGATATTACTTCTTGGAGAAAACATAATCCTTATTCATAGCTATTTGTTCTTGATTTTGTATTTTACTGTGACACATAAATTCCTTTTCATATTAAGAGAGGGAGTATTAAAATATGAACCCATTACTTACAAATACATAGAACAGAATCAGGAACACATAATTTGTTACACTTCATGCTAAAAACTGGACTTACCCTTGCATGTCCCTTATTTACAGCAAAATAATTCAATTACACTAAGAGATTCAAAGTTTGCGTGGAAGAGCTCTTCGTCTCCAATACTGACGACTTCAATCTTTGACCTACTTTTGAAGGGGATTGACTTGAACCATAAACTGCCTGTCAAATATTTTTTTAAACGACCCATCCTGTCTATCCACTCAGCTCTTGAATTCATTCCTCAGAAGTTCAAAAGGGTTCAAATAAAACTGACAAATCCAATACCCTGAGGGTATTCTGACTGATAATTTTGTGTCTATGGTGTTTACTCAGGGATAAATCAACTGGACTAGGCCAAAAATGTAAAGACCACCAGATTGGCTTTCAAAATAACTCCCTTTGGCTGCTCTGAGCCTGTCTCGTATGCCTGATCCTTTAACACTCTGACATTTTTCCTAAATTTGCCTCATGAATGCCCACTCCAAATGAGCACAGGCATAAAAGCCCCCACCACAGATAGGCAGCATCCCTATAAAGATCTGGGAATTCTCACATACTTTAAAGCTACTGACAAAAAAGTTCTGACAAAATCCACATTGAAAACCAAGTAGTCTAAAAGATATTTTGCATTTCACTGGAAGAAACAAAAATAGAACAGTTTATTTTAGGGAATTACTAATTTGAAATTACTGAATTCTGACAAAATCAACACTGAAAAATAAGTGGCCTAAAAGATAATTTCATTAGAAGAGAGAAAAAAGGTTATCTAAGGAAATTACTATTTTGGAACAATTTCACCAAATTCAATCAAGTAACAGTTAACTAGCTTTCAGGCACAATCCAGTTGTAACAGAAACCATGGTAGGGTTGTCCCATGCCATAGACATCACACAGCGGGGAATGATGGGCTGTATTGTGAAGGAAAAAATTGCAAGACTGGAGCTTACATCAGCATTGTTGTAATTATTCTACATCCATATGAAACACATAAGCAGCTAAGCCCTCATCATTAAAATGCTGCACCACAGCTGGCAACCTTAGCAGAGAGATCAAGAACTGGTGTACCTAAGTATTTATTCTCTGGTAGGACACAGTGTGAAAAGCCCTTTTAAATAGCCACTGTCCTTAAATGATCTATATGCCTTAAATGCAAGACTGCAAAAATGCAAATTACAGTGCCCCAAATTCTTGGGGATTTACTCTGCTATTTCTTTGAACTCACAGACAGATCATTTCAGGATCTAAAAGTCTGTAGGACAGACCACTAAAAGCCAAGAAAGAAAAGTCCCAGGCAGCATCTTACCACCACCACCTGTAACCACTGTGTAGAACAAGGGTCGCTGTGGACCACAGGAGAAGTGGTGCCTGACAGGAGGGCTGAGCACCCCCTGCCACTTCTCCTACCAGATGGGGCATTTATTTGGGTTTCCCTGCTGTTGCCCAGAGACCTGATTGCATGGAAGCTTAAACTCTATCAAACCTTGGCTAACATTCAAAAGCCATTAGCAGAAAATGATAAGCAGGCACCATGAGTACAGAAGCCTCAATTTCTTAGGAAATAATGCTTTAAAAAGGGCTGTACATAAGACTCCTTTTTATCCAATGCCACATTTAAAGAAAAAACCCTGCCCTAAAGGAACACCCAGATGTCTTTCATTCTTTTCACTGACTACTTCTTCCTAATGTCTTTCTCTCAGTGTAATGTGGCCCTAGAAGTCCAGCCTGCCCTACTTTATAAAGTGTGGTGGTACCACAGTCATGAATGATTTCCAGGGGCTAAGAGAGAACCAGTTTCTTTATACCCATGAGGAGATATGCCTGCATGAGCGTGGAAGGAGGGTCTGCCTGGATTCCTACTCCCCTCGCTTGCATTGGGGCAGGGGGAGACTTTACAGCAGTCTTTGAGGAGTATGATGGCCACAGCCAGGTTCTGGCTCGATGAGAAGGAGTTATCTCTTTGCTGCTGTTAAGGCAGGATTTTGGACAATCTAGTTCTGTTTTTCCTTTTTCCTCCAAGATTGATGCCTGCATTATTCATCAAAGACCACACTACCGCCGAGCTTCTAACTTTTGGTTGCACTGTACAGCCCACAAATTACTGTCAAGGATAAAATTTGATGTGCAGAGCCAGAACTTGCACCTGGTCACTGTTCTGCTGTGCTGTCTTACCCCTATTTAAGTCATCTTTGACCCCAACAGTAAAAAGCCGACATGCCTGATGCCTTCCTGTCTGGCTGTCAGGGATATTCGTTTGATAGTGGGGTGGGAATGGGATCCTTTCATTTGTGTTATATGCCAGCAGTCTTCTGCAAAAGGAATGCAGAAAAATAGTACTTGTCTTAACTCACTAGGCAACATTGCATAAAGTAATGAATATATCTTGGATAAATAAAAAATTAAGCTGCAAGTACTTGAGTGTCAGTGATCAGTAGAGACCAAAAACGGACAATTATCAAACAATATCTCAAATACTTAGTATTTCACAAAATCAAATAAAAAAATAGAGCATTGTACAAATCTAACTTTTTACAGGGCTGTGCACGTGCTAAACTTTATTCACAAGAATAGTATCACTGATGTGAATGGGACTGTCCAGTTAAGTACACACAGAAGTCTTCCCAAATCCTTGTCAGACACATTCTTTAGGGCATTGCTACTGCATACTGACTTCTAAATGACAGTCACTGCACAACTCGTTGAAAAATGATATATCTAGTTATAGAACCTGACATTTCAAAAATCAGAAAGCAGATGAGATGGTTACTAAATCAATGTTTCAAACATGTAGAATGAAAAATGTGAGTACTTTTTCCCCCTCTATTTAATTATTTAAGTGTATAAATATTTGGCATTTTATCTGCGAAAGAGCAAAGATTCAGCTTGGCTCAAATGTTATCCAGACAAATCTGACTAGCCGCAAGAAATTACTCATCAGAACGTGGGGGATGCAGATGAGTGGCAGACTGCTTATCATGAGAATTAACCGAGGCAGGTGAACTTGTACTCTTGGGGTCTCATGTTCTTTTGCACCTCTCACATTTATCATTGGACACACTTTGCAATTCATGAGTAGAGATGCTCACTCTGATGTGTCAGCGAGAAAATATTCTGGTAAAAAGCCAGAATATGCTTGTCTTTCTATGAAACTGGCATAAAGAGAAATAAATTCTGCAGCTTATCTTGGCACGAGAGACATCAGCTTTCCTGGCAAGAAACTCCTACCAATGAATTGCAGCCTCAGTCTCATACATCTTATCTGCTGGGAGTCTAGCATGGCATGAGGATGGTTCCCATCCAAATCCAGCACCAACTCCATATTTTCTCCCAGAATGTTTGGAAAGAGCCATAATCATCTAAATACTATTCATCCTTCTGTCTTCTCATTTCCCTAAAGGCAATATATACCTTAGTTTTAAAATTACAGTCAATGATGTGCTGTAGATTTTTCTGAACCACTAGATCTGACCCTATGTTATCCAGAAAAAAAGGAGGGAAAAAAAAAAAAAAGAAAAAATTAATGTCATGTGTTTCAAAAGTCTGAAGGCTGCATTACAGCTTCAGCTTAGTAATTACAAGGATTTATGTTCCATTCTGCCCCAAATCCAGAGCTCATTGTCCATTCAACTTGCAACGCTTTGACTTACAGTTCTCTGCATCCATTATCTTTAATAATAGAGAGCTGACTAAAGTTAATGATTGAAGAGCAAGATGTGATTAATAATATTAATCTAATTTATGAGAAAACAAACTGGAGTATGATTTTCATGTTTCATTAAAATTATCTTAAATGTACTCCTTAATGCTAATTGATCTCACAGAGGTGAGAAAATATTCTGTTCCAAATTAATGGGAGAAAATCATTCATCTTCTTTCTGGAGGGAACATTTAATATCATTCAGTATTTAGAGGAAGATAGCATCTTCACAGTTATTTCACCACTTAAAGTGATGCTTCAATGTAGGCACATATCTGAAATCTACAAGATTTCCCACTGAATAGGGAGAAAATTCAACAGAATAAATACACAACAAAATGCCATATAAAATGTTTCATTTTCACAAAAGGTCTTTCCTATCTTAGCAAAATTACCCAAAGCTGAAAAACAGTGCTGGTGAACAAAAATTGAGCAGGCTTTTTCCATAAGTTTATCGAAGAAAAACTTGTTTATAATTCTGTTAATTTGCTATGAACAGGAGATTACAGAAACATTTGCAAGATAAAGTTCCTTGCAGGATTTATTGAAAACAAAACAAAGCAGAAATCTATTCTTCCACTGAGTTTTTCACTTTTGTTTGTATTTCAATATTTTTTTCTCTTTTTGAATTATTCATATTTGGATATCAAATATTCTTACAAACCAACACATTTAAGAATAATGAGTCTTGACTGGCTTCATTTTAACTTGTTTTGCTTTATGCCCAGGATTATTATTAAATGACCTTCTATTCAGTCTGTTTCTATGATCCATAAATAGAAATTGCCTAATGAGCATCTCAAATATTCCACTGTCATTTTCATGTCAGTTTTTCTTATCCTATGTTTGTATAGCTCTGATGACAATACCTATTAATACACAGCAACAGCTCTTTGCCTCCTTCCTCTCAAATCCCTTCCATGAATACAATGAATACTTCTCTATCTGGGCTGGAATCTTGTATCTTTACACTGTTTGAGAAATGCAAAGTGGCCGTAACACCAACTGAAATAGCAACTTGAGAATTTCAAGAGTTGCTCTATGAGAAATACTACAACAATAGCAATAATTATTGAATTTTCTGATGAAAGAGAAAGAAATTCCTGTCGCATTGTTCTTGTATTCTACTTGAACAGGATTTACATATTTGGTCTGCAAAGGAGCAGGGACAAATACACTCTCCAATGTACTAAATCCATTTATACCCATACTGAAGAATGAAGGTAGAGAAGAACAAAGGAAGAGATGCAGAGTTTCTGACGCTACCTACAGTGATATATTATGGAGAAAATAATACACATTCCATGAGAAATCAGCATTGAGTTCTGGGGCCGGAGGGGATTGGAAGTCTTCTAGAGGAAGAATAAATATATTAGACTTCTATGCAGCTTGTGTTTCTCCTATGGCATTTTCCCTCATTTCCTTTGTATGTAATTTAAAGCACATGCCAGGACTTACAAAAGAAGCCTGAGAAAACTGACCTTCAGCTGCTCTATCTATTGAACTGATACAGCACAGTGTGCAGCAATGCAGTCTTCCAGATTCAGACCATCAGTTGCTAAAACCACCACCAACTAATTAAGTCTACCTGTTTAGTAAGTGATCTTGGTGCATGTCCATTTGTTGCACTCTGAGGACTCAGTCATTTCAGATGCCAAGGAACTGTTGTATGGTGATATTTTTTGGTCAGAAGATAATAGCTGTGTTAGTGAATATTCTATTGCCACATCACCCTCACTTTCCATTTCGATTTTACACTGCCTTTCATTTTTCTCATACCATACATGCCAACACTTTGCTTGAATTTAAGAAAGACCAAGAAAAAGAAAAAGACTGCTTACTATTCTGGCATCCCAGAGAGATAAAGTCTTGTCAGCAGAGCTAGTGAGAACAGTGTTGGAGAACAGAAGAAACTCAATGCTATTGACTGAATCTTTGGCACACACATCGTATATCTACATCTCTCACTGCAAAAGAAAATAACAGAAATACAGCACTTGCCATTCAGGAAAATAAGAACAGAAGACAAATTTAGGTAAACTAGTAACACATTTCATGTATCTTTCCTAGCTACTCTTTAGAAAAAAATGAATATTGACAACTATTCATGACCCAAGCACTATGCCACAGAGAAAACAAAAAAACCAAACTGGTTAGTGTTTGCTTCCCAGTAATGAAGGCTATAGTGGGAAGGTAAAAAGAAATGGAGAAGCGGGTTTTAAAAGACTGAATTGTAAGGAGCAACAATGAAAGCACCCCTTCATGTTTCCTGCGTGCATCCTCAAAAACCTTGTTGATGTAGAATTTAAAAGGAACATGGATGAAAAAGTAGGATAGGAACAGCACCGTTTACTTTTTAAAGATACCTTAGTCCTTCTTTCTTACAAAGGGTCTAAGAAATCTATAGCACCATGCCAACACGCACCTTGAAGAAATCCAGAGAGTGGTGGCAGCCAGACATTCTTCTCAAGGTCTGCAGAAAGACTTACAGAAACTAAGTGATGTCTGGGAGTTCTTCACTGAGGGTAAAGTCTTGTCACTGTGGACAACCAAGGGGCCTTTTCCCTGAAGAAGAGGTCTCTTTTACTATGGGTGAGCCCCTAGCCATTATAAGCTGTAAATTCTTAAAGTAGATGTGAGGAAACAGAAGTGAACCCCAAGCATTGAAGTCTTTACCACGAACTGGCCACAGGTCAGATGGAATTACTCTATGACATGGTTCTGGAAGTTCTTTCAATGCTGTAGACTTCCAGCTATCCCACTTTTCTACCAACTGATCAGCTATGAACTAATACCCTAGAGTTTTGTTTTCTTATCTTTTAATGAGTTAATTTCAACGCTATTGATCCTTCTCAGTTCAGGGTATGAACCTAATATAGATGGAACACAAGATGGAAGCTTTTCCCATTGTAAGGAATAGAGACACAACCACTATGACACTGCTGTAGAGAATCAGTACTCTAACAGAACAGCCTGAGGTAGGCTATGTAGCAATGATCTTATAAAAGCTTTTTGGCTTTTGTTTTGTTTTCTGCATGCACACCAGAGAAGAATGTTCCTTAAACTGGAGTCCAGGAGAAGAGAAGGAGGAGCCCAAGGATGCCTCACCAGTACCACACAGAAGGTAACAAACAAATCTGGGATTACTTAAACTGAACAGAATGGCAAAGCTTAACTCCTACAGAAGCATGTCAAGAGGTGAGACAATTGAAATGAACGAGTATTCACCACTCATTATGGCTATATACAAGAGTCACCCATGCTGATATCAGTTTCAGTCTGTGATTTCTTTAGATATATGTGAAACTTCATGAATTTGCAGTGTTTGTATTTTTATATCCTGTGAAAACATTCAGGCAGGCGAGCATACTATCCAAAAACCTAATCAATGTGAAGTCAGTAGCAGCACTAGCCTCTTTGTTCAGCTGAGTCAAAAACAGTGTGAAAAAATAAAAGCCAACAACTCATCATAAATTATTGCAGCTTTCAGTGACAGCTCAGAATTTTATTCCCTGCTCATGTGATTCTGACAGTAGAAACACACCTCCCCTGAGCTGGCTGCTGAATATATCATTGGGGCTTGCAAATTAGATTACCGGGTGGCTCTTAACTGAGAAATTTCTTACAATATTTATTAAGGAAGCTGTCAGCAGGGGGAATTAAAGATGTGATTTTTTTTTTCCTTTTCTTCCTGCCTGTATGTCACCAGAAGACTCTCGGAGCTCTTGCAGGTTTTGTATCAACAGCACTGATCAGTATCTGCAGATCAGATACAGGCCAGTAGAGCCAAAGGGTTTTGATGGACACTACCCCTGGTCACTGATCTAACAAAGTGACTTCTCAGATGTATTTTAATGCTTTTCCATTTCCCAGATTGAAATGCATATGCTGCACTGAGCTGAACACCAAGCCTGTCCCTACAGAAGGGATAGTAGAAGGGACATAAGTTGTTTCTGAGTAGAAATATTATCCAGGAAATATATTTCAAAGGAATATTAGATTCCACTGGTATCATTTTACAGAATCTATGTTTTTTCTATTATAGATAATACATTATACTATTCAGTATTATCTGTTATATAGACTACATGTGTTATTTTATCACAAGGACTCATTTTAAACTAGTCATAAAGTATTGTGGCTGTTAGAGCTCGGTGCACAGGATATCTGATATTCATGATCACTTGATAAATGACAATAAAATAACTTCACTAAAATAATTTTTTGTTTCACAGTCTCATGGTAATGTTTTACACCACAGAACAGGCCTTTTTCATCTCAGATCATATACTTTTATTTGTGTGTAGGTATGCTATTTTTAAAAAGTGACCAACGATTTCCTGCTTGCGTGTTACACTGTGAGGACTTTGCGTTGCTGAACAGTTTCTGACAAGCAAAATTTTGCTCTGTATTTTTGTGGACACTTCTTAATTTTGAAAACATAGACAACTTTACATACCAGAGTGTGACAGTGTTCCACTAGAAGAAAAGGGGATATTTTCCTGAAATAACAGGATGTATGTATGTCCTTTTCAAAGGCAGGGGGAGAACAACATCTTCAACCTGCTGGAGGGGGCTTGGGGTGAAAGAACACAGAAAAAGGAAGGAAAGTAAAGGAAAAAAGAATATTTTGTTTGTGAGTCACTGACATAAGATATAGACCATCCCAGGCAGACAGGCTGCAAGAACAGGCTTGTGAGAGATTAATTAGGTGCCAAAGCAGGAAGGCCCATTCAGAATCCCTTAGCAAGGTGAAAATGGACTAAAGTGATGGACCATGACAGCAGCAGAAGGGAAGGAAATGATTTGTACTTTTCCATCAAGAACATAAACAACCAGACCTGATGCAGTTGTCTGACTCTCCACTTGCCACTTCCATATCATTGCGTACTGATGAGCGAGCTCTGGCTCTCGAGATTTAATTTACCACTCTGGTAACTGACTGACTGATATTTCTAAGAACCTCCAACTGCTACATAAAGTAAACTCATCTTTCCTTCCAGCTGAGATATAATTTTTGCAAGACTGTCTTTATACAAGCTATCTTTCGGCTGGAAAGGGGAACATTTTATTTAGATGTTCTTTTTCCACAAAAAAGAAGTTGATAGGAAGGGCAGAGCATCACCCCGTTTTTCACGGGAGCTCATATTTCTATCCAATTGTTCAAGCTTGTCTACATTAGAATAAATCTGTAGCAACATTCATTCTCTAATGTTTTTTCTCATTATGAACACATAACCTCATGGATATAAGCGTCACCATCTCTGATTTTAGTTCAGGAGAGAGAGGGAATCATCTATGAATAGCAGATTAGGCATTTGCAGTACTCTTGTTGCTGACATCCAGAGACAGAGAAAGAGGGCCTGAATAAATGATGCCATTGTAGAAATACTGCTCGGTAGTTCAGTACTTTGTAGGTTGCATTCTGAACCTCATCTCAGACACCAATTTCAACCTTCGTCCTTTATCTGTGTTATTACTACTTTTTCAACATAAAACATCAGTTAACACATTTTCTTGACTCATGACTAATTATCCTCAGTGTTCTCTTTTTCTCCACAAAGTCAATTTCCCTTCCCTTAATTGCAGGTAAGGTAATGATGTCCATCAATAAGTCAGCCTTTATTCTACCTCACCAGGTTTCGATTTTTCTTAACAGGTTCAAACAAACATGGACAGACTGTCACAGTTACAAGAAGCACAGCTATACCATGAATGTTGGCATTTAAATTAATCATACCATTATCAATATCACCAGCTCAACAGTGATGGGAAAATTTTATTTGCTCAATTTTTAGAGACTTCTCTTCTGAGAATCACATTCCAGAATGGTTCGTTCAAATTCAAAAGGGCTTTCAGTAAAATTGCATTGAAAACAGAAGATATGAAACATTTCCACTTACTAAGGCTTCACTGAATATTAACAGGCTGCTGTCTCTACACTTACGTACAATAGCAGCCAAAGAATACACTAGTTAGATATTTCATCAACTGTACAATAATTGAAAAGAAAATACAGATTTCTCTTATCCTGTATACTTACCCATCTGTACAGACAGAGTTAAAACTCACTAAGAACAACAAGACAGCACGCCCTGATAGGACCCTTTTAAAATTCCCTGGTACATATTTATTGCTAAAGGCTATACAGAGCACAAAGCATTGGACAATCTGCAGTGTACATACCAGCTTAGTACTCATTTCCAAAGACACACAGCAAACCAGAGCAACAGGTGAGATTACACGGTGCCAATTCTTTTGCTATTTAAGAATGTTTTAAAAGAAACACCCAACACTCAACACACAACACATGCTTACTAGCGATCCTATGAAAACAAGCTCTGTCTCCTTTCTTGATTTTTTTTCTTAAAGCATGTGGTTTCCATGTTCGGCTCCAGTTGGAAAAATTGGGGGGTGGCGGGTGATACCATTTCAATGATTAGTTAGGTAGTCATAGTTACTTATTTTATTGCCGTGCCATATTAAATCTCATATCAAGCATGGTAATTAAAAGCACCTATAGGGCCAATTGAAATTAATGAGATTTTACACATGTACTTTTGAGTCAGTACCTCTACCAAATATCTTTTTACATGGCCACCAAAGGACTATATTAAATGCACAAACACTCTCAAACTGTGCTATCTTTCCCAACAACTGCTCTCTCAAATCATCCCACGGAATGAACACTAAACTAAACCCTTTCTCATGTCTATTGAATAACATTCTTCTGTGTGACCTGCAATCACTAGCAGGTAAAATGTCAAGGTAAATTGCTCCAGAAAGTCACCTGCTACAAAGATGGACACAACATCTCTGAGGAAGTTTTGTAAGGTCACGCAACATCCAGTCTCCAATCCTGTTATAGTGACATAATTGTAACAGTGCAAAGGAGAATACTTTTAACAAAAACAAGTCCTATCCCTTTCCCATTATAAGGCTTTATCTCCAAAATATGTTTAAATTAGGCATAGAACTTTTCCAGCCAAGATCAATGGGCAAGTATAGCAAATAGGCTGACTTAAGACATTAAAATGCCAGTTTGGTTTATGCTGTTATAAATGCATCCTATCATGTCTTTACGTTTTATGACCACAATTTTATTTCTAGGTAGCTTCACATATGACACACACAATTATTCATGTCAAGAATGTAAAACTACCAGTATTTCAGTAAAAAGTGCCTACCATCATTTATGGCAATGATTTTTTTTCTTGACCCATTATTTCACTAAACGTAACGCATTCTGTAAGACATTGACATGTGAGGACACTTCCTCTATAAAGTACATTTGTCTCTGAAAATAAATATGCCAGTATAATGCTGTCAATATGAGCCACTTTGTTCAATTATTACTTATCTTCAATAACATGAAGCTCTCTTCAAATTGTCAACATTAATTTGTGCCCTCTTTCAAACTAGTGTTTGACACTTTGAAAATGCAGTGCTAAAGTGTATGCTACTACTATTTCTGTGAAAACTTAAACATTTCTTCTCCACTATTTATAAACATTTAGAAGGAAAATATTAGTTAAATCATTCTCTGTATAATTTATCTTCCTACTCAGAGCTTATGGAACACAATCTGAGTGCTCTGCAAAACAAAGAGAAATCCCCCAGTTTAAAAGAAGCTGTAATTCAGGATTTCTCCAGAAGTGTCAGTTTGCAAAGTTATTCCTGAGTTATTAAATCATGTGAAATCACTTTATATTGTTGGTTTCAGATAATTTTAATTGTTACACTTTTAAAATACACAGTGAGCAGAAGCAAGGTTAAGTGTTAAATCTTCCTGTCACCACTCACATGAGAGGCTGCTTTGAGCTCGGCCAGGTAAGACTGGCTGAATCAACAAGCATGGTGTACACTCCTACTGAAAGCAACACGAGGTTTGGCACTGATGTCAGTAGGAGCAGGATTAGATCCAGGTTTATCACCACAGGAGCCTGACAGCTCACACTTTTGGTCTAGTGCACAGTAAATTGAGCATGTAAAAGGAAACTGATCTCTGAAGCGGTATGGACTTAGCTGGTAAGTTCAAGGGTGCAATTCTTTCCCTTCCTCTGTCCTTTTCCTCCTCCTCCTGCCGAAAACAAAGCAAAGGCTTAGCCACTAGGAAGGCTTAGCCAAGGAAGAAAAATTCCCAAACATGATATAAATGTTTTATTAATGTTTTCTACCTATATAGACAAACATTACTCATCCGACTCAGCACGTTTACAAGTCTGCAATAAAATACTGTTACATCCTTTTCTTAGACTTCCTTGAGAAACATGAGAACTTAGGAGTCATACTTTTAAAACACAGAGGTTCTGAAATTGATCAAATCGCTGCTTTTAATTAAAATGACGTGTTAACTTTAATAGTTACATTTTTGTCTTGCTTGGTGGGTTTTGAAAGGTTGCAGCAGTTTATTTGTCAAAGTGCAGATTTTTTCTCTGAAATTTAGCAAAGTTATTTTCCCTTTACTTTTCAGGAGCTGATCTGAGCATGGCAGCTTTTCTTTAACACCAATTTATAAAGACTCAACAAAACCGTCACCAGCCCTGCTTCAGTTCCTGCTGAAATCAGTAATAAAAACTACAGTGATTTAGTAGGTGAACAGACAGCACCCTGCTGCAAGTGGGAACTGTAGTCTCAATCCTCTTCTGGCCCTACTTGTGTAAGGGACGCCTTGCACACATAGAGCAGCCTTTTGTGCTCACACAGGATGCAACCATACCTTCAGATGAGCCCCAGGTCTAAACCAAATTTTTCTAACATCTATTGCAAGCCCTCCGTTTCAGCACAACACTAAGAGAAACTGAAAGGCAATGTCTGAGCATGACGGGCCCTTAACTTTGGATATCATTTTTTGAGGTTTGAGCACACTGAATGCTCCCCAGCCCAGTCTAGTCCCTCATATTTGGGGGTTCAATCTTGCAAGTGCCACGTCAGCGTTAAAATCTACCTACAGTGGGAATGTGGGCCAAAAGCAAGTCCACCACAGTGTGCCCAGAAGCTTGTCTGTAAACCTTTCCTCCAACTCAAAATACAAATATGGGCTTCTCCTATTCTGTGCTGCCACCTCCACTAGCGGTGCACAGCCCTGCTACCGTTTATGCATTTGTGTGCTGCTAACAAGCTACTCAGTCAACAGCAACACCCAAACAGAACAGGAAAGCTATTTTGTTGTGCTGCGTTGCAAATTTATTTCATCTCCAGGGACCTTGCCTCCTTACATATTTTGCTGTTCTAAAAATTACTTTGTCCTATTTCTATAACTTGAAAGAGCCTCTTCGGCAAACAATACCCGGAAAGGGAAAATTGAACATACCTGAGAACACAAAAAAAATACAAAAAAGGCAAATGCAGAACAGAAAAAGAGGGCAATGCATTATATTAAATGAAGTCTAATAGCTTGAACTTCAGATTCAGCAAGGTCTAATAGCGAGGGACATTTGGTCAAAACTCCTCTAATAAATTTATAATTAAGCAGCAGAAAGCAATGCTCCAGTCAGATTTCTATTCTGCAATGAAATTAGATAACAGCCAAATAATCACAGTCCTTGAAATAGTGTTCTATAAATGCAGAAGAAAGGTCACAAAACTTCATGCCTTACCTTTGGGATTAAAATGCTTATTTGTCTTAGTTCCTTGTAATTTACGGAACAGAATATGTATTACTGGAAAGTAGCCAATTGTAACACCTTATTTATTTTTCTGGAAGACCTCTACAATATGTATTTTAGTAGCAAATGTGCATTTATTGAGTGTGTGGGAACTTCCACTACTAGTGAGATACCGATCAGCTTACTAAGACACATCACTGAGAAAAAAATACTCTCAGACAAAAAAGCACAAAGGCAAAGTTTTAAGGACACACTGGTTGCTATGGTATTGAACACAGATTTGACTGCCTGATGCTAGCCTGAGAAATAATAAGAACCCTTATTTTCTACCATTGATTATTGAGCATGTTTCTGCACGGAGCCCACACAGATAGTGGTTGGTTGGGTGTTACAGAACAAAAGACTTTCACAGGTACTGTGTTTGGTTAGACCCAGCTAGCAAAAGCAGACAAAAAAGAAATATAAGCAATTACATTATGTTCTTTGAGTGATTCAAATACTACACAAAACCAGGATCTGTTTTGATAAACATTGAGAATAAAAAATATGATTGACAATAGCTTTATATGTTTTTTTATGAGTGAAAAGCACAAATTACTAAATTAATAATATTCTACTTTGCCTTTCATTAGAAGGTGTGAAAAACTAACAGTATATGCCAATAATCTATTTCCTTTTTTATTGGCTTGAAACATGAATAATGAATCTGCTTATTATTACACTGAAGAGTTAGCCTCTTAACATCTTACATTTCTTTGAACAAGTGAAGTGTTGTGTAAGAAGTATTATCATTTGCATTATTTTCTGCTTCCAGATAAAGGCTTTTCGGTGTGAAGCTTAATTTATTTAAAAGGAAAGATAAAACAATAAGGCACAAGATCTTGACTTAACAATGGTTTACAGTCTTTTTGTTCTAACTTTCTCTGTTAACAGTATGATGTTCATACCAATATAATTAAACCTATATAATCCCAGTGCGCACCCAAAGTAAGCGTCATTGTATGAGAAGAGTATCCACAACTCCAAAATCAGACTGATTTCTAAAGCAATACAGTGACGCTGTAGAATCCTTTACAGATGTGATCTGGAACTAAGCACATGTTTAAATTAAAGTATTTTCTTAAATGTTCAGCTAAACCAGGATCAGGAGACACATCACTTGTCAAACTTAGCCTAAAAATAGCAACAGAAATTCGTACTTCCATAGCTTTCTCAACAGAGACACCAACAAGTGATCTCCATAAATTGAATCAACCATTTTTTCATGTGTAGCTGTTCTGGCCTAAGTCACAGTAGCAAGGGAGGCCAGAGAAGCCTGAACGCCTCGGCAGCAAACGATGTCCACCCTAACAGCAGAAAAAAGGGTTGCAGTCGCCAAGTCTGTCTTCAGGAGGGCGAGGAATACTTTTATAACATTGCAGTCGGTTCCAAGAGGACAACTGCTGAGAATAAAAGTTTTGCAATATAGCACATGTATTTTCATACCAGATTGTAATATATTCTTCATTACCTTTTACTATGTAGGCTCAGTTGAACTCTGTACCTTGTCAAGGTTTCTTTAAAATCTCACTAGTCAACACCTAATCATTGGCAGCACCAGGCATTTTACAGCTCGTGGCAACAGCTGTTGCAAAAGCTCACTTTCCATTGAAATTGGGCTCCAAATCAACTTTGATAATTTATTTCAGCTACTTGAGTTTGAACAGAAGCATGCTACTTACAATCCAAAATTTTCAGAAGTGAGATGCATTTTTATATGCTTCAACTTCAGATTATTTCGCATTTGAAAAGGGTCATATTTTCCCAAGTTTAGAATCAGATGAATAAAAATTACTCTGAAAGTCATAAGACAGGAACAAAATTTAGGCATTTATATCCAAAATCTAGATCTTAATAAGCACTCTTTTCTAGGACCATCTTGATCATATACAGAACCTTGGTCTTGCTTGTAAATATTAGTAAAAGATCAATGTCTGGGAATGGTCCAAAGTATTTTTATTGTGACAATATTTAGCAATTTGTAATCTATCTCACCCCTGAACTCAGTTAGAAACAATAAATTTATTAACACTACTCTAAGGAACTCAACTTAGTAGGCATTCCCAGAACATCTGTAACATATACCTATGGGATTTGGACCCCACATAAACTGCATTGATACCCACTCCTAACATGATGCAGGAGTGCACACCTTAGATTCCTTGATCAGATTTCAAAATCAAGGTTTAATTCTTCCCTCTGCCCAAGGAAAGTCAACATACATGTGTTAAACAATCTGTTCATGGCTATAACTTTCTAACTTTTCCATTGAGTCTGACTAAGTGCAGAAAATAAATTGTCAGCTGAAAAAAAATTTCTGCAGACCAATGGTCCCAGAACTCAGAATGACAAGAACTGAAGCAGTCCCCCTCCAAGGTCAGCTCTTGTATTTCACAGTTATTGAAGAAAATGCCATTTCAGTCCTTAGGACAGGAACTAGAACACAATCTTGTCTTCCTCTGAGATGCCTGTGTATCCCTTGCACTATACAGAAAGAATAATCATCTACCCCAGAATTATTGACATCAATCCAGGGCCAAGGTGCACTCGGGTTCAGAAAGGTACATGGTGGTGCTTATATTATTTTTTGACTCTTAACTCTTGCTCAGCACTTTCTGCAAATCAAGCTTCCTTAAGGGATTTTTTTGTTGGACAGTTAAAGACAGAAGCACCAGAAATCACTTATTGAAAACCATAGCCTTATTTTATTAAACAATTATCTCCTACTCCCTCAAGGCATATGGGTACTAGATAATCAGATAAGCGCAATCTCAGTAATAATAAAATAGATCTAAACCATTTAAGCCGACATTAAACACTGCAGAACTAGTACGAGCGTGTTTTCTGCTCAGCAGTTCTGCAGCCAAATAAGCAAAATCTTGCTCCCTGGTGACAGTGGGTTATCCTCAATTATCATATCGCTGACATCAGCATTGAACCGATGTCCTGTTTTCACAGTCAATGCGGAAGCTGACATGTTTTTATTATTTTTGCTTTTTAACTATTTTTTTTCTTTTTAAAGACAAAAATTTTAGAGGTAAAACTTCTGCCTTTTCTGGCTAATCCTGAACTAAATCCAGATGTCTGTTAATTCATCCAAGATCATGCTGCTGTTCATTTTGAAAGATACACTTCTGTCACTACCAAGTGATTTAATTTTGTGTGTGCGTGTATCTTAGTGCTTATGTTAGAACTGTTCTATTCAAACAGGTTATTGTACAGTTTTAGGCTTCTGCTGCTCAAATAAAATATTGGGGAAGAGGTGAGCCATCTAAACTCAATATTCAGACCTCCTTTACAGTGCATTTCAAGCACCCTGAAGAATTTATTTGTCATTTCTTTCATTCTCTTCCTTTTCATCATTTCACTCATCTATTATATGATCATAGAATGGTTTGGGTTGGAAGGGACCTTACGGATCATCTAGTTCCAACCCCCCTGCCATAGGCAGGGACACCTTCCACTAGACCAGGTTACTCAAAGCCCCGTCCAACCTGGCCTTGAACACCTCCAGGGATGGGGCATCCATGACTTCACTGGGCAACCTGTTCCAGTGCCACATCACCCTCATAGTGAAAAACTTCTTCTTAATATCTAATCTAAATCTACCCTCTTCCAGTTTAAATATGTTACCCCTCATTCTATCACTACACTCCCTGATAAAGAGGCCCTATCCGTTTTTCCTTGTAGGCCTCCTTCAGGCATTTGAGGGTTGCTATAAGGTCTCCCCGGAGCTGTCTCTTCTCCAGGCTGAACCACCACAAATCTCTGAGCCTGTCTTCATAGGAGAGGTGCTCCAGCCCTCTAGTCATCTTTGTGGCTGTCCTCTGGACTCGCTCCAAGAGGTCCATGTCCTTCTTATGTTGGGGGCTCCAGAGCTGGACACCGTACTCCAGGTGGGGTCTCACCAGAGCAGAGCAGAGGGGAAGAATCACCTCCCTTGACCTGCTGGCCATGCTTCTTTTGATGCAGCACAGGATGTGATTGGCTTAATGGGCTGTGAGCGCACATTGCTGGGTCATCTACTTGATTACGTTAATAGATAGAGAATGTGGCATTATATGCACAACTACTGACTGGTCACACATAATACAGAAAATGAGAAATGTGACAATGAAAAATAAAATTTGAAATATCTTTACACCAGAAGACCAGATAAACTTACTATGCCATACTGGAATGCACATTTTCAGTTGAATTTTGGTATCTTACTGTGAGGCTGATCTAATCTATTTCTTCTGAAAAGTCACTGACAAGTGTAATAAATAATTGCTTTTTATAGGATTTTAAGTCTGTAACAGTATATAACAGCACATTTTTAAAAAACACTACTCCTGTCTAAAACACCTTGCCAAAGCCTATCCTGAGTTCATCTTGTAAGGATCTATGATACCATATTGCCTATAACTTTGTACATTTAGGATGAGATTTCCAAACTTCCCTGACAATACAGAGTCTCAGGTTCGTATAGCTTTTGGGTGCCTAAACAATCAATTAGATTCTTAATGGGCTTTTCAAAAGTTACAATGTGCCCGCTCCAACAGATTTTCAATGAACCCCTCAGGCACTTTTAAAGATCCAACTCTTCGTGCATAGTAAATGAAGGGAGCCCACCCTCTAACATCTGCTTAGGTGAGAACTTTGATTCTTGAGGAGGAACTTCTTTACTTTGAGGGTGGCAGAGCACTGGAACAGGCTGCCCAGAGAGGCTGTGGAGTCTCCCACTCTGGAGACATTCAAAACCCTCCTGGACACCATCCTGTGCAACCTGCTGTAGGTGACCCTGCTCTGGCAGGGGGGCTGGACTAGATGACCTCCAGAGGTCCCTTCCAACCCTGGCCATTCTGTGATTCTGTGACTTCACCAGAATTAGGCAGAAGCTGACAAGGAGAAGACTTGTCTCACTAAAGAATAAGAAGTGACTCTCTCAGGGCTTCTGTTTGCTAAGGGTCGACATTAAACTGCATGAAGGATGACCTGGGTTTTCACTGTCTCTAAAACAAAACTCTTGCCTTCCTTCCAAAAAAATGAACTGTTCTAAAACTACTGACAAAAGGGAAAAACTGAAATAAGAACTGTATAGGAGACAAGCAAAATAAATCTAGAGAACTCAACTACATCCACACAGTTTTTATAACTGACTTAATTCAGCTATCAGCCCTTAAAAAAAAACCCCAATAACTCCCCCCCCCACCAAAAAAAAACCCAAACAAACAAAAACTCCACCATTAATTTACCTCAGAATCCATATGCTGGTCTAGCTTTATAGTGATGAAATTCCATATAGGATAGAGAAGGCAGTACCAGTGCTTCGTTATTTAATTTCACCAGCTTCTTAATTTATTTTTTTTTATATGAGATTAGACTAATAGCTCTATATCTTAATCCAAACTCATATTCAGGAAGACTCATGTAAGCAATATGGGTAACTTACACTGTTCAGTGCACACGTAAAGGGACTTCTGCAAGCTGTGCTTGCTGAACATCACATATAAATGCATTAGGCACCAAAACTATACACACACCATGAACTACCAGAAGCTGTCTTACTGTTTTCTGATATATAAAAGAAAATGCCTTTATCAAAAAAGTCAGATAAAGAAAAACCTACAGTCTCAAATTCAAAAATGCAGTGACAAGTGAATGTTAGAGGCTCCTCTTTATTTATTACTATATTGCAAACCAGGAACTTTAGTCTTTCTCATTTTTCAAATAAGAAACTATTTTAATAAAAACAAAACAAAATCAAACAAAAAACAGTCTGTTGCAATAGTGCAGAGAATCATGAGAGCCTGGGCCAGTACTGTGGTATTGTAAATGAGCATGCAGTTACACAGAATATTAATGGATGGGTTTAATCTACAGAGTGCAGATTCGCTGCATAAGAAGCAGTGTTACTCTTGTTGGATGTTAGTTTATTTTCTTCCATATTTTAAATTTACTGAAATTCCTTTAGACCTATTAAATGAGCAAATCCTTTTTGAAAACAGTACAACATGGCTGAAATGCAATAAATATAAGCACTTTAATATTTAAGTGAGGAAAATGAATTCCAGTGTGTTTTCAAATTGGTTTTCTTCAGTGCAGAGTTTCTTTATTTGTCCAAATAAAATGGATTTGAGTGGGTGGCAGCTTTAAGGAGATATGCAGCACTATTCAATGGCTTTGTGAACTTGGGAAGATATTATGAATAATGGATTCGCTGTGCTCTTAGACACGGAGCCACAACAAAAACAATATCATTCTAGGTTCTCTAATAAGCAGCTGCTGGAGTAAGGAATAAAAAGCCTGGCCTACTGATTCAAGCTACAGGTGCCAGCATTTTTGTTCAGATCATTGTAGCAAACTATGGGACTGGCTCTGTGTTTTCAGCAGGAAAACTACTCAAACACAGACTGTGAAGGGCTAAATTCCCAAGGCTACCTCCCACCACTCTGATTTGCTGCTATCTTCTTGCAAGCTCATTTTTATATGATACACCACCCCCACTCCCCCCAAACAGAACTGGAAGAGAGATGTATGTCCCTCTGTCAACAGTTAAAGAAAAAGGTTAACTTGAAACACATGCACGAAATACAAGTACTGTTTCCTCCTTTTATAGATCTGAACATTTATCCCCCTTCTCAACGGGAGAGAGTCTTTTGCTTTATTTCACAACTAATTTAAAATACTTAAATGTCATCAGCAAATTACTCTTAAGCATAAATGGAAACAACATCCAACCACTATCAATATAGACAGATTTGACCAAAATCAATTTGAGAAGGGTACCTCTTGGTCCTTTTGAAGAGAATCTGACCTCAGTCTGATAGAAATTCAGAACAGTTTGGAACATCTAATCCGTTCCTCACTGTGCAAGTTTTCAATGCTCAACACCACAGGACTGGAAAATGTAGCAACTTCTCTGAGGTCCAGACACTTGAGTAGGAGGAGGCAGAACGTCTACCTATTGCGGTGGGGTGATCTTATCCTCATTTTCTTCCCAAACTTGCAAATGCAAAAATCTGTTCACTTTACACATATAGGAACATATAGTATAAGCATAAGTATATACAGCAAGTATATAGTACTTGCTCATATTAGTACACCTAAAAGCATATTGAAGAGAAGCTCACTAATCAGGATCTCAAATTCTGGTCCCAAAAGCCCAACTAGTATATTTGATAGCCGACAGATTGGTACTTGCCAAGATTTTAATACTGGCATTGTAATTCTAGAAGTTGTGACATCTTCTTGTTGATAAATATACCTCCAGCAAGTCACTACTAAAATCTTCAGTTGCACATAACAAAGCTTAGTTTATACTATTGTTGTAGGTGCTGAATATGTAATCAAAGTATTGTCAAGCCATGAATGATAACCTGATAAGAATTACTTAAAAGGTTGACACACTTAGAATTAGGTTGTGCTAGCTGCTAACTTTACACCTGGTACTGTATACTACATGCTCAAGCCCTTATTTTCATCTTAAGCTCCCAAACACAGTTAGCTCTGATCTATATTACTATGAAGTAAACTCTGATATGAAAAAAAAGTCTATGAAAAAGGCTTTTTAATTGACAGAACATAACTGCAGAAGATCACGTATAGGATTTTTATTTTTTTTCTTAGACCTTCAGAGGAGAGATATGTGTACAACTTTAACTATGTTCACACTGTGCAGCTAACTGGCATGCCCTTTATGCAACAGAAACGGTCCATGACTATCCGCTCTGTATTAAATAATTCACAATTTTTGTTGACATTTTACTGCAGTCTCAATATTAAGACTCTATTATCTAGAATTTTTGTTTTGGTGACAGAAATATGTTTGAAAGAGATACCAAAATAAAAAGAAATTCATTGGTTTTGCATCAACTGGATAATTCCAATACATATTTAATAGGTTTCCCACAGATACACATGCTTTTGCAGGCTCTGAGTTCAGTAAACAGATGCATAAAAATTGTCTTTCAGATGGTGAACTGATTCCTAGCTGGGAAAGATATTGGCCAGTCTAGAATGAGATTCTTCTGTGATGTTGTGTCTCAATTCATATCAGAAAACCTACTCTGAATACTGGAAGTGCAGAAGGGAAATTGCCAACATTTTTATTTTCTTCATCCAGATCTTCACCTCCATTAAGGCAAAACCTCTCCCTTATTTTCATGAGAAGTGTCAGACTGGCTATGTGAACAGTTCAAAGACTTAACCACTTTTACTATGTGGATATAAGCTCTATAGTTTTCAAAGTCTACTCTGAAGATTCTGAGATCTGTCTCAAAGAAAAATCCGCACAGGATACCAAAGAAATTTAATTATATGTATGTGGTCCTACCATTTAGGGAAATTTAAGATTTAGGAGAGAAAGGAGCCCCAGGTTTTTGAACACTGTCACTGAGAAAAGAAACCACTGTTGGGCTGAAAACAATATCCATTCACATTTTGAGAAGGTACAAACACAATTCTACGTCTTCCAACTTCAATAAAAGACCCAGGAGACTCTTTTTGTATGTAAGAAGTCATCGTTTAAGGATTAAGATGTGACTTGTGTTCATATTCCAGCTGAGGCTAATCAAAGATGTATGTAGTTTGCTTTAACAAGATACACATGGTAGACAACTCAAGTTCCAGCATTTGGGAGAGAAAATAATTTGGCAAGACAAGATTTTGTGTAAAGTCTCAACCCTTAAAAAAAAGAAAGTGTGGAAGAAAAAAAGAATAAAAACCAAACCCAAAAAGCCACACACACACACACACGTCTGAAGACTGCCTGGAGCTAGAGGACAAGAATTCAAACAACAGGAATTTATATGTATAAAGGCATCCATTACAGCAGACTTCCATTTTGAAATCAAATGACCAACTCATCTAATTTCAAACTAGAAGACATTAGCAGCTAAAAATAGTTCAGCATTCAGGTGGAGATGCCTAACAAAGTACTGCTGCTTACGAATAGCAAGACATATTCCTGTTCTTGTTAATTCACTGGAGATATAAACAGGGAAACTATCTACAATTACTTGTGTTACTGCACACTGTGATTTTGGGCAACAGTACTCCACTTTAACGTGTATCACAGACTATACGTTTAATATTTGCACTAACTGGTACTGACAGAATATGGCTGTGATGATTGAAATACATCATTTTAATGAACTGTTGTCTTCACTGAATTCTGTAATAATATCTGACAGCTTTCACTGCTGTATGAATTACTCTCTGTTGGTACGATTCAGTTTTGGTTTGGTTGAGATACTATAAGACAATATTTCTAGGAAAACAGGTTAGGTAAAGAAAAGACTGCCAGTAATGAGTGAATGTAACACAAAGGAGAAAGAAAACAACTGGATAATGAGCCTGGATACGTAGTGAAATGCTATACTATGACAATACGTGCTAAATGTCTGCAGTGCTGATTCTTTGCATTTGAATACTGAATGTAGGACAGTGGAAACAACACCCTGTCAAGATCTCAACAATACTTTGCTGAAGCCATAGTTATAATACCTGCACACTTGCAAATAAGACAAGGAATTCAACTTGCAGATTGTCAAAGAGAGAAAAAACCCAACAGAGCCTACTACAGTATACACAATCAAAGTGGACTAAGTTTTCTGGACCTGCCAGCTGGTTTGGTTAGGATTTGATGGAAGGAAGCATAAGTATTACTTTCATAATTCATCCTGCTCTTGAACTAGCTGTCAGGGAATCGAGGAGGCATTTTGACAAGGAAGGTAAACCAAGTAGAAAGGTGTCCAACTTACAGAAGATCACATTACCTTACCAGTTCAAACAAAGAAAGCATTCTGCTGTCCAACAGAAATCTCTCAGACAACTCTACATAATTTAGGAAATTTGTGCATCCCTGGGCTAACAGAAGGCAACTGGAACATAAAAAAAAACCCAACTACATCTAATAAGTTTTTCCAAGCTATACCGGATACTGAACTAAAGGAAGCAAGGAAACTGTTGAGATAAGAAAAGGGTACATCCTTTCATGCAAATCAAGTGCAACTTTCTCTGCTATCTTTCCATAAATAAGGTGGGAATCTTATGTAGGTAACTGTTTATAGACTTCAGATAAACCTACTAGAAATATTTGCAGAGATGAGAACTCAGACATTTCAGAAAGCAGTTCCATTCACCACACCCTAGTTTAAAAAAAATAAAGTAGTAACTTGACTTTTTTCCCCCTCCCTTAATCAAAAACAGTTCCATACATTTCAAGACCAGTTGCAGAATCCAGAAAGCAAAGCTCTTACATTTCTGTCTTTTCAATGCTTTAGGAAAAAAAAAAAAATTACATTTAAAAAAATATTGTCATTTTAACTACTAAGAAATTCAGATATGCTTCTTATATACAAGCTAAATTGCCATAGACAGTTCCAGTAAAAACCACAGAGAACACTGATTTATCTATACCTGTAGCCAGCAACGTCCAATACAAACCTTTCAGCGAAAGTTACACAATTCCTGTCATGTTTAACAGTGTAATTCCACAGAGACATGTGTGTCTACTGTGTCCCAAATGGCGATTAGTTTATGTCACAAAATGTGAAGACTGACAGTCTTTGCAATACTGCTAACAGCATATGCTTTTAGCATATGCTTTAGTATATGTGTGCTTTGAACATCGCTATGCAACTGCAAACAAGTCCAGCATTGCTTTATCATTGCATCCTTTAAGTGACAAAGAAAGAATAAACATATAAACATATGGGTTTTATAAATCTGTATTACTACGGAAAATCCAATTCTGATTTTCTTTCTTTTCACCCTGTAGGAAAATGAGGACAATTAATTTTGACATTTTTTTAATGTTACCGAGGAATGGAAAGTAAGGTTTTTAATGATGGCTGCAGTAGTAACTGACTATATGGCCTTGAGTAAAGCACTTCACGTCTTTGCTTAGTTTCACCAAATGGAAATAATTGTATCACTTGCCTAGTTTAGGCATTCCATGAGAATTAGGTAAGACTGATCTGTTTTTATGGACTTGCAAATATGCAACCATATTAAGCATTTCTCAGTATTAATGCCTGTTGTCTTGTACTAACTCTGTAATGTGATTTAAATAAGTTTACAATATGGAGTTCAGCTACACTTCTTGATTAAGTTTTGTACTTCAAGATTCACCTTTGTCGGTATTATGAAGATTAAGCCATATTCTCCCCTTAACCAAACAGCTATGCTTTGGATACCGTTTTTCCACTGATAATTCAAATCTTCAAATTGATTTTTACAATTGGCTCTCTGGGAATTATAACAACTAGATTTTAGACTTTCTTTGGTCCTGAAAAATGTATTATGGAACTCTAGCATAATTACAAATTTGGAGACTTGGGCATAGGCCTCATTTTGATTTGAGGGATTAATAGCAGGTTGCCTCTCCAGTACTCCTCAGAGGATTCCAAAGGGAATTCTCCTTTATCAAAATGGCAAGCATTTTCTGATGTGCTGTCAGGACAGACATTACAAACTACCCAAAGATGGTCCTTCCACATTTCCTCTGAGTTCTTCTACCTGCCTTCTAATTTCCTGGAGAACATTCATCTTTTCTGAAAATAGATTAGCTTCACTTTTACTGGAATCAATTAAACATGGTATCTGGCCAGAAGAGCTTGTGGCTTCTGTCCCACTGAAAAGCAAGTCAGATAAACGTCATCTGAAAAGAGGTATTTTGACAAGGGCTGGTTACACTTCCTCATTCTGATTCAAAATGTGAAAGTATGGCTCCATTTTGAAATTAGACAATCTTTATGAGTTTCTTCAAAGGAGGTTTTATGGACTCCCAAAAGGGATACATTTGGTGTGGTGAAACATAACTACAAATCTGATAGTAAATGTTTCATTTAAAAGCTGTCCATTGATTCAGAACAAAAAGAAACAGAGCGTGAGTATCAACGATGCCAGAAGTTAGGCTAAACTTTGTGCCTTTTCATATTGCTCTGAGGGTAAAAAGCAAGTAGTTTGACAAGCCAACTTGGCAATTCAAGCAACATTAACTAACTTATTTATTGAGACTAAAGCAAAAAAAACCCACCCCAAAACTCAACCAAAACTGTAGCAGTTTAAAATCAACTTAATCATGTCTTGCACTGCACACTGTCAAGATGTGTTAATAATAAAAAATGTGCAGTATCATCATCGCATGATATTATTCCAAGGAAAGCTATAGTCGATTAGGGGCTTCTACTTAAACAAAATCTGTCCCAGCTTAATTTCTTTAAAATATATACTAACCCTAAATTTCCCCAAATTAAATGTTTCTTACGACAAGAAACAAAACTATAACCAGCAGTTATCAAATAGAGAGAAGTTATAACAGAAGCTAAGAACCTTAATGTAGTCTTAAGAACAAAAGAAGGAATTATTTAAATAAACTAGGAATTAATTTATGTCATATACATATCACACTAGGTAAAGAAGTGAAAAATCCCAATCTTCTTGTAGAAAAGCAAAAGGTGTCAACAATTACTTTTTGTGTATATTTGGAAATAAGTAAAAGAATATATTAAAACTTTAAAAACAAGATACTATATTAGTGGTTGTACAGGATAATTAACAGTGATCACAGAATCACAGAATTGTCAGGGTTTGAAGGGACCTCTGGAGATCATCTAGTCCAACCCCTTGCCAGAACAGGGTCACCTACAGCAAGTTGCACAGGACGGCGTCCAGGCAGGTTTTGAATGTCTCCAGTGTGGGAGACTCCACCACCTCTCTGGGCAGCCTGTTCCAGTGCTCTGCCACCCTCACAGGAAAGAAGTTCCTCCTCATGTTAAGATGGAACTTTCTATGCTCAAGTTTGTGCCCATTACTGATTGTCCTGTCACTGGGCACCACTGAAAAAAGACTGTTCCCATCCCCCTGGCACCCTCCCTTTAAGTATTTAGAAGCATTAATAAGATTCCCCCCTCAGTCTTCTTTTCTTCAGACTAAAAAGACCCAAGTCCCTCAGCCTTTCCTCATAAGAGAGATGTTCCAATTCCCTAATCATCTTTGTAGCCCTTTGGTGTACCCTCTCCAGCAGTTCCCTGTCCTTCTGGAACTGGGGAGCCTAGAACTGGACACAATACTCCAGATATGGCATCACCAGGGCAGAGTAGAGGGGAAGGATGACCTCCCTCGACCTGCTGGCCACACTCTTCTTGATGCACCCCAGGATGCCATTGGCCTTCTTGGCCACCAGGGCACATTGCTGGCTCATGGTCATCCTGTTGTCCACCAGGACTCCCAGGTCCCTTTCCACAGAGCTGCTCTCCAGGAGGTCAGCCCCCAACCTGTACTGATGCATGGGGTTATTCCTCCCCAGATGCAGTACCCTACACTTGCCCTGTTTAATTTCATAAGGTTTCTCTTTGCCCAACTCTCCAGCCTGTCCAGGTCACGTTGAATGGCGACACAGCCTTCCAGCATGTCAGCCACTCCTCCCAGTTTTGTGTCATCAGCAATCACGATAGATTAGTTACTTTTTCAATTTGCACCGGAACAAATGCACCAAAGGATACTGGTAATGACTGAGGATTGATGTAAACAATTACATTTTTCAGAATTTTACAACAAAATTTTTATTATGGGATAAATTTCAGGGAGCTAGACAAAAGTTACTGTGTTAAATGAAAAGGAAAACAAATAAGTGATGGATTAAAAAACAGCAAACAGAAAGCAGAAATGGCTCCAATTTGCAAACATTTATTCACCCTGAGGTCTCCTGCAGGACAGTACAGAATTGCATTTCTTTGTGGCCTAATTCTGCTAATATTTTTCACTACCGAAACAAACCAGGGAAAAATGAAGAACTGGTCCAATGACTAGCTAATGGATAAACTGGAGAAAAAAAATGTCGGAATGTTCTGACTTTGGTGCAAATAACTTCTCAAACTTAAAGCATAAATAACAATGTTTGCATTTAACATACAATCTACAGCATATGCTTGCAAAACTAAATAACCGCCTGTGTTTACATGAGATATATGATGTTCAGTTTGATTTGCATATCAGAGATCAGGCTGTAAATCTCTGACGATATTTACAGTTGGATAATTGAAATTAATCCTGCCAAAATGACTTTGACAGTCCTGAATTTATGGTCTGAGAAAACAATCCTGGAACTGTTTGCTGAGCTATTAACATGGCTGGTTATATATTTTCAATCCGAGCTATGCTGCTGAATAAAAACCTGTTCACAAATTATAAGCTGCTTCTTTTATTCTCCCAGTTCATGTTCAAGTTGCTTCCTATAATCATTAAGAAGATGGGCTAAGCTTGAAGATAGCAGATATGTCTGTGTTTTGCTGGGTTTTGTTTTGTTTTGTTTTTCTAACCATGGCAGGTACATTAGTTATCTCCCCTCTGCCCCTCCCTCCCCCCTGCCGGTGTTATGCCATTCTCTTTTAATTTCCTTTTAAAGTGGCCAATTCTCCTAGCAGAAAGCAACAAGAAGTTCCAACACCAGAACTCAACCTCCCTCAAATCCTTCAGTAATTTGGATCATGGTTGCATCTCAGCATGTGTTTATGTCTTCAGGGAAGAAGAAGGTGCTTGAATTTTTGTTTATTTGTTTTCTGTTTTGTTTTTTAAACTCAGATCGTATCTTTAAACAGAAAGCACAGAAGTGTCAAGGAGAAGAACATTGTTAATTACAAAGCTACCTCACATTATCCTCCTGGTAGGACTGAAATTTGTGACTAGGCATATGACTGAAACTTCCAACATACATGAAAGAAAAATGCTTGTGAAAAATATCCATTGCAAAAAAAATAAAAATAAAAATTCAACAGTAGTTTCACCATCTCATAAAACAAAAGTAAAAAAGTCAGCAGGCTGAATTTTCCTATTATTGGCAAAGAATTACATAATTTATTAAAACTGTTGTTAACTTTTTCCTATTTAAGAGATGTTGCACATCATATTCTTTGGAGTCCAATAATGGATTTAATGATTGTGAAAGCTGCCCCTTGGGTTTTGGTGCTGAAAGATAGCAAACAGCCTCCCCGCTTTCTTGATACTAAGTTTTTAACCTCAGAGAACTCTGTTGTAGGTATTTCAAAAGCTATATTTATAGATAAAAAAGTATGTTTCTAATATATAAAAGCAGCTTTTTGAAGTCTGGAAATAAAAAGATGACTGCCACCCATTACAGGAATGCATGTATTTCTATCTGTAGCATTTATTTACAATATACCTCTTTTAAAAAGGTGGCAGTAACAGCTTTGATATTCATCTTGCTTTCTTCCCCCGCCCTCCCCACAATATACTGCTTTCCAAGACCATTCAATTTGAAAGCAGGCATCCATCCAAATATGTAATATTAAGGAAGAGAGACAGCTCTCATTTATAAAATGTTAATTCCTTATTAGTGGAAAGAATAAATCACTAGACTAAGCAAAATAACTGCTATCACTGATTATTATCCTAACACAAGTATGTTATCTTGTGCTGTCTCCTGTTCAGACCTTGTGTCAACTGGCAGACACCTGGAGAGGGAGAATGCTAAAGATGACAACTAGATAAGCACACATTCTGCGAGGATGGGAAGAAAAAAACTTTCTAAGCATTGAAAACCCTTGCGAAAAGCCTGCTCCACCTTCCCATTTTGTTGCACACAAACAGACTATAAAGGAGTCTGAAGGAGGTTACATATTTATATAGTCCCAAGTACAGCTGGCTTCATTCAAATATAAGAACTCCAGGCACATAACAAATTTACAGGTGACACTATGGGAAGCGTCTAGGATGAGTGTTGCCAAACTCAGCCAATTAGCTTGACAATTAGTACTGCCAAGCCAAAATACACTGCAGGTTCTTTTGTATAGCATTTCTGTATATAACCATCACCAAATTAACAATCCAGACTGGAATTACCAGCCTGATTAATTTATCAATACATTTCCCTTATTTCCACATCTTGACATATACTCTGCATGGGTTGATTTTTCACTTGAATTAGTCAACATGGGCACAAGGATCAATTGCAGCTGACTGTTCTGCAGAGTTAGGTCTTTAGGTGGGATGTCTTAAGCTTGAAAAAGCCATGTCTTGTTGTCATCAAATCCCTTTTTACAGAAGCTCTTCAAGAACATCTAATTTTTCCATTGTACTTATTTTACACTAAGTGCATACACCATGGACACTTCTGCAACACATCTTACAAATTCATCTAAACAGACTAGCTAAACAGTACTCAGTTGTCTCTTGGACTTAGCTAAAGCAACATAAATGAACACATGAGCTTTTATTGTGAACAGACTGGCAGTCTAGTGAGGTCTCCAAGTGAGGCTTTTTTATTTCATACTCCCAATGCTCCTAATTTAAGCATACTACACCACATTTTTGTGCCACCTCCTGCTCCCTTTAGCCACTGAGATTTTTGCATGACTTAAGGTTTCAATAATTATATGCTGATAACTAGCCTTTCACATCATGGCTGTGCTCCTCGCTCTCTTATTTTCAAATGCAAAATGCACATCAGATACACTGAAAGTAGAAATGAGAGTTGGTAATGAGTGTGAGTGGGAGGCATGGGTTGGTGATGAAGATTTGCTTTGATTCCTCTGACTACAAAAGCTTCCTCAGTAGAGAAGATATTTTAAAGTGTCTAAACAAAACCTTTGTCTATGCAAATTCAAAACTATTCTGACATGAAATTAAAGCTATTCTTAGTATTATTTCTTAAAGGATTTCTTAAAGGTCATGAATATGCCATAAGGATGATCAAAGTATTAAAATCCTACAACAGGTTAAGAAAAGAGGCAGCAAGATTTCTGGCGTTTTAATTTCTAAGCAAAACACTGACCATTAATTCTTATTACTGATAGTAATGGTGCAAGCATAATCTGTTATCAGAAGTGGCCGACAATTTCTGTTATAAAACACACTTCTTGGTTGTCTTGAACTTTGCCAAACTTTAACTGCTTTGTTTATGATTTTATAAAAATTGAATATTTATTTCAAGCTTTTAAGTAGCTGCTCTCAGCTTAGCCAAAATAATTCTGAGTATTTCATGAAAGGACACATTGCTTATCTCATTTGGAAAACAATGTTTTTATTATTATTTAATGCTTCCTCAATTCACGATTTGAAAGCAAGACTGAAAACCTGATACTGATAGAGTTCTAATTAGCTCTCAAAAAATCTGGCTGAATTACAACATTTTGAAAAATCTAAACTCCTACATGCCTATCAGAGAAGTACTTCACTTTTACAACAAAACCTCTCAACACTCCAACTTCACCAATCATGCTCCCAAATACGTCTCTAGGTCTCAATTGCAGGGCTCACTGTAATTGCAGCAGACTGGGAGTGATCTTGGCAAAAGGAAGGAAAGACGAAAGTGTCCCTTGCTTTTTCAGTGAAGCTTCTTTCCCTGCAGTGGCCTACAAGCTTGAAGGTATATTTCACCTCATTCAAATGCAAAGGAAGAAAAAGACTGAGAGGAAATGGAAAAATCCATTAGGACTGGAGAGTAAAGAACCAGGGAAGACACAAATGAGACTGGAGACTTGTCTGCGGATTGATGATATTCCGTTGTTAAAAATCAGACCTAGTACAGTACAATGGTGTCAGTAACACTATTCCTAAGTTATTCAGGAGTCTCGAAGGAACAGTTTGGGAAAAAAAAAAAAAATCCATTCCATTCCTTTAAGGTGTAAATTAATCAAAATATGTCACCTCAAATATAACTGAAGGAAGCTGAGGATCTAATAATTAATTGGTAAGCAGGAATATACTAATATTCTAGAAGCATCTTAATAAAAATGCATTTGCCTGGATAATAAAGAAAATGAAGAGATATACGTTGATTTATTAATCAGGAGTCACTTTGCCAAACCATATATAATGAATAAAATCAATTTCCAGCTGTCCAACCTTAAAGCATGTTGTATACTCATGAGCTAGAAATACTATATAGAAAACTTATATTTTTGTTTGGTTGTGTATTTTAATTACGTATTGAAGTTCCACAAAGCTCTGGCCTTAAAAAAAAAAAAAACAACCCAAAACAAAACCCACGGAAAAACAGATGCTAAATAAAAGCAAATACTTTTTTTTGGCACTGTCTTAGATTAAGTCCTTCCTGGCTCCCTATATAGTAAAGCCTTTATCTAGTAAATCACATCAAAGCCTGTTTTTTGCACCATTCCTTTTAATTTATATGTGTTCTTAAAGTGAAGTCCACAAATTGATGCTAGATTGACTTGTCTCTCTCACTGAGCTAAAACATAAACCAGTGGTTATTAAGTAAGGCTATCAATCAGCTAATAAAGAATCTCCAGTAACTCCATACCTGTTAATGTCACAGACTTTACTTCTGTTGTAAACACAACACAAGTTTACAACAGAAACCTTCATGGCAGAAGCCACGAAATCACCATGTGAATGCCATGAGCTTGTCATTCTAAAGTCAGAACGCAACCATGTTTTGAAAAGTCCCATATCTGCACTGTTGCATCCCCACTTGAAGTGACCAGCTGGGTGCCACTGTTATGAGGAATAAAAATAATAAGTAGTTTCTATCAAGGATATAGGTGAAGATTTTTCAAAGTACACAGCAAAATAATTTAACTATGTTTGGAAACACAGGTTAAGTAGGAATTGTTGATTTTACATTAAAATGCATATGAACAAAAAATTATGTTTGAAAACATTCATATTTTTACTTTATACAGTTTTCTGATACATCATAGATGAAGGGGTCATGTATTAAATACACTATCAAAAGAAAAGAAAAGGAGATATCAAGCAGCTATCTTCCATGGCAAAGTAAATATCGGATCCAAAAATTACATCCTTACTTTTTGTAGTCTATTTATGAATTTATCAGTAAAATAACTTAAGCCCTGAGAACTGCTTTCAAAATAGAATAAAAGAGCTTTAGGGAAGAATATTTTCTTATTTCCCAAATCCATACAATTTTTTACACATAAGTTATTATTTAGGCATCACAATTTTGTCTCTTCTGACTCAGTATAAACACACATTCACTATCTCTTGGGGTGATTGATATGTTATATAAATGAAAAATACAGAGTTAACTCAGACTTTGAGCCAAATCTTCAGATATAAACTAGCATAGTTCTATTTCATTTAAGTATGGACATACGGCTTCAGACTAACGTCCATCTGGTTCAGTAACATGTTATACTACTAGTAGGGGTTTCTTAATAAAAAGAAAATAAGAAGAAAATGTAGAGTGATTCTCCTATTACACTCTCCCAGATTTAGCCTGTGGCTCAGGATTTCTTTGAGACAGATCCTTGTACTTGTCAAGCGTCCATGGAGTTTTATTTCCATGACTAATTAATTTTTTTAACATATGCAAACCTTTGGCACTCACAATCTCTTGTGTCAATGAATTCCAAAATTTAATTATGCATTGTGTGAAAAAACTATTTTTGGGTCTTAAATACCTTACTTTATTTCATTTGATGCTTCTAATTCTAATGCTGTGATTAAAAGTAAACACTGACTACACATTTACTTTCTCTAAACCAACTGTGGTATTATAGGCTCCCTATTATATCATATTTTACCTGTAAAGCTGAAGACTCCTACTCTATTGACTCATTCCTCATACAGATGTCATTCCATCTCTTCTATCACATTTACCATATCTCTGAACACCTTTTGAGCTGGAGCATGAGTACTGAAGAAACAAGTATCCAATGGAGGTATACAATGGCATAGTAGTGATTTCTGGTTTGTTTTGTATTCTTTTCATTTGAGTAGCATTTTTAGCACTACTACACAGAGATTTTCAGAAAACTGACCACTGTGGCTCCAAGATTTCTTTCCTGTGCACTAACAACTTGTTTATACCCATTATTATCTGTGCATAATTAGGACCATTTTTTCGCATGTGCATTACTTCATATTTATCTGCACTGACTTTCATCTGCCACTTCATTGTCAAGTCAACTGCTGCAACTGGAATTCTTTTCCTGTAAATCTTCACACATAACCTTCATTTTTACTGCCCTGACTAATTATTATGATCAGCAAACTCATCCACCTCATTCTCTTCCCCAATTTCCAAGTTCATCTTTATAACTCAGGTCCCAGCACAGATCTCTATGGAACTTAGATAATAATTTCTTTGTTCTGAAAGTGACATTTTATTCCTATCATTTCACCAGTTTTTAAATTCACGAGATGATAAATTCCTTTTCATTCACAACAGTTTCACTTCTTTGAGAGCTTTTGTCAAATGCCCTTAAGAAGTATTTATGGAGAACCCAAGTATACCACATTCATGAATCTCCCTTGATCAAATGCTCAGCAAGACCTTCAGAGAACTCTAACAGATTTCTGAGACGTAATTTCCAAAGCCATGCTGACACCTACCAATGCTTCACTATAACAAATGTATCTATGTATCCTGTATTTTTGGTTCTTAATATCATTCCTACCAGCCTTCCCAGTATAAAAGTTAGATCAACTGATCTACAATCCCTTCATCCCAAACTCTTTCAAAATACTGAAAAAGTTAATGCAGCCTTCCCAAATTATACCAGGAATAATGGAGATTTTCTATTTTGTTTACTAAAAAAACAGAGGAAAAATGTTTGAGGATAACACACAAAAATACAGGCCAAAAATATTTTAACCTTGGGTTTTCAGACCAATTTCTGCTGTTATCTCACCAACATAAATAAGAAGATCTTGCCTTTAGGATCCAATAAACTCTGCTTTCATTTGAATAATGGAAACTGTGCTATCACAGGCAGTAGAAATCCTTCTTCCAGATCTCTGGACATAAAACTGTGGGAACTGAAAACAGCTCAAGGGTTGATACCAAGCACTACTGTAAAACTTCATCCTAAGAATATACTTAGAGATATTTAGTTCATTGTTGCAGTGTAAAAAAGAAAACAAAAAAAGGTCTGGGAGGGAGGAAGGTGTCAAACTTTTTTTAATATTCTTCCTTTTCTCCTTTTCCAATAGATGTCCACCAGATTGTTCTGTACCTACTAAGACAGCTTGAAATATGTGCATCATTTACCTGATAGATCTTAAGGGGGAACTTGCCATTATGAAATATCACCCACCTAAACTTTTGACTATTTTTAACACTTACACTTTAGATTGCTATTTTTTGTGAAAATATCATTATAATCCTCATTAAGGCGGTTACACCCCCATGCCTAAAACAAAGCTTTGAGAGATTAATCTCTCAAAAATTTTAACATTGCACAGGAATAATTCTGAAGCTTTTTTCACATATACTAAAGCATAAAGGCTTGAAGCCTGAGTAAGGGTTCGGAGGAGACCCTAATTTTGTCAAGCTGCTAGGAATAAATGTGCTTTTATTAATGAAACACTTGTACTTTTAATAACTCAAGCTGGATCTCACTTCTGGAGACAGATAAAATTAGCAAAATGACAAATTATCATACCTCTTATACATTTATGAAATAAGAGCTATTTTAAAGCAAATTCTGGAGCAGGTATAAAGTGGGACTGATGAAATCTATAATTGATTCAGAAGCTAGTATGCACTGCCACTGTTGTGAATCACATAAAGTCATTTATTGCTTATGTATTTTTTAACATATGATCCCCAAAATGCTACATGATGAACCGGTTCCTTGGGCTGAATTCTGAGAATACACCCTTCAGGCAGTGATGAAAATCTTTCAGAAAACAGATATGAGCAGGAAGGTAGTTCAAATGGATTCAATTTGGCAATCTGTGGCAGGGGAAAGAGTTACAAATGAGGTTTAGCCCTCCTTACAGATCAAAGGAGAAAAAAGTGGAGATTGAAAACAAAAGTGTAGCTTGTGGAGGAAAAGTTTTGAGGGACAGACTGACAGTGGAAGGAAGGGCGAAAATATTCAGGAACAGAGGGGCTCAGTGCCCCACAACACAAGCTCCCTAATTTTCCCTGGTCTTAAAAAAAAGCATTGCTTCACTGAAGAAAGGGGACTTGCATCTGTTGAGGATCTGCAAGTATGCATCTATCAACTTCATATCCGCTTTTCTGGGAAGCACGAATGACAGCTGTCAGAGCTCTTTCAGCACTGAGGCCTGCAATTGGTGATCATGAAATGTCCACACAAACATTAACAAAAAAAACCCAAACATGCTATGTCAAGCCAAGTCAGGCTGCTAAATCAAAATGCTGTTTTTTGAAAAAAATCCTATCTACTTAAGAGCTGATCAATAATGACATACTTTTTCTGATTTGCAGCATTTTTTGATCCTGGGAGATAAAAGAAAACCCCCAAATTCTGAGGTAATGTTTTGTTACCCACAGCTGCAACATTTTTTTTACTGCACTATTGCTCTACATGTATGATATCAGATTATCTGGGGGAAAAAAAAAAAACAAACAGGAAAAGTAGATGGTTTTAATGATTTAGGCTGTCAGTTTAACAGTCTATGATACCCACATATTCCTCTACCATATGACTGATTTTCAAACAAAATGCATACTGATTTTTATATCAGAAACATATGGAAATACGACATTAGATGCTCAGCCTTAGTTATCAACAGCTATATACATAATCTCCATCTTAATTTAAGACTGATCACTAACAGAGAAAGCTCCAAGTAATTGTGCAGTGTGTATATCTTTAATTCAGAGGATAAGAAAACACTAATTCTCTTTTACTAAACAAATCAAAGAACCAGACAACATTTAGGAGACAAGAACAATGAAATTCCTATCTTTTTCTGTCGCTTGAAATATATTCACATATATGCAAATAACTTTGCCAACTTTTAGAAGTTCAGTGCTACTAATTTTTTTAAAAGAAAGAAGCAGTACATGCGTGTACAGTGCTATACAGACTCAATCAGTTGCATTTGTATGGCCTTGCTTGGTCTATTTTGGGGGTTTTCTGTTTGGACTTTCTGGCAGACAAAAGCACTATAAGGGATGACATATGCCTGTATAGTTTAGAACAAAGTATTTGTGTAGAAAAAACTTTTAAAAGCCCTAGGCAATGGAAGGATTATGACACATGTAACCCCTGCATTGTCTCTACAGATCGATCCTTTTTTTTTAAAATACTAAATACACACACAGTTCTACCTTTCAACTGATTTCAGGTATTCCTAATTGCTGCTATAAACCTGCCCTTCCAGAAACAATTACAGTGAAAAAAAACTTTGGAAATGTTAATTTTGTGTTCCACAAAAGCAGATGGAGCATTACCTTCTCAAGCCTTAACAAATCTTTCCTCCATCATATTCTAAACACACACATTTCCTTTCATTATATATTCCTCCTCCTTCCAGCTTCACTGCTCTCACTAAAAGATGCCTCTCCATTAATACTTACTGAGTTGTAGACATATCAATAATTAAGGGTCATATTCAGCAACAACACGAGCCTTTGGCAGAGAGTTATTCTACAACATTTCAGGTGACCGATTACCTTTCTGGAATACCAGTCAAATGGAGGCAGTAGCTACACTGATAGCGTTGCCCTGTAAATATAGTAAAAGTAATATCAACAGTCAAAGCAGCTTCAAATATTGCACCTCATTCAAATATTTCTGGACAATGGACTCAGATCTGAATTTTGAGCTACTCCAGGGGGATTACCCAGGTTACCTCTGAAGATGGTGCGGAACATAGAGCTAGCAAGCTATTCTGCTTCACAACATCAGCTGCCAAGCAGGACCGCAGATCCCATCCTTCAAAATTTACAAGGATTGTCATTTTGCACTAGCCAAAATAAATGATAAAGCCATTTGCATCTTTAGATCTAGCTGCCTAGGACATCCCTCTTTCAGCCTCTCATAACATTGACTAGAGCAGTACCTCTTCATAACCACTGAGTATTCTTAGTCAGCTTTATTCAGAATACTGGTGGAGAGAGAGAACATCTTGCTCTACTGTTTATTTGGTAAATAATAGTAAGGCAGACTTCTCTGTCCACCATATCTGAAGAGTTAATTGCAGGAATATTATTTTTAGCAGTTGTCAGGGGCAGTGCTGTGAATCAGACAACAATTTAGTTACTGTATTCTACATGGCATTAAGAGAACATAGCAACATCTGTGTACTGGCATTTGTATGTATTATTTATGTAGCACTGTGGACGTGCCCAGTGTTCTGCAGACAAACTAAGATACAGCTCCTTTCCTGAGACAATTACAGTCTAAATCAAAAGGCAAAGCCTTACACACAGTGCTGTCAAATAATGGTTCTCAAAGCAAGACATCAAAAGAGGTGGCATCTGACTGGAACTTTACCATACAATGTAAGCATCAGCAACTCAACAACAAATTTTAAACATGTAGTCTAAAACATTAAAGGATTAACAGTCTTTTACCATGGCAATGGAAACACCTTACAATCAGTATTCCAGTTGCTTACTTGGAAAAATGATGTCTCTTATTTACCTCTATTAATGCAATTGTTCTAAAGCAAAATTCTAAAAGCTACTGTACTATTTGCAATATCAGCACAGGTAGACCCTAAGCACAGCAAAGCCCAAGGGAAGAACTGCAAATACTGTTAAAGATTACTTTAATTTTACTGACATTTTATGTTAGGCCAAAGAGGAAAGATAAAGAAAGTAAATGTCTAGAAAAACTGAGTTATTCCATGAAAAACAGAACTAATGAAGCCTGAATGCCTATGGAATTATATTTTGCCTCTTTGCTCCACCATCCTAGCTGTTGATTGAATAAATATATCAGGAATTGATTGATCCTTTAGACTTCTGTCTTCCAAGTTTTGTCAGAATTAGCCTGCAAGTTAAAAGTTACTAGAGAGCATGGAAGAGGGTGTAAGGAACATGCGTAGAAGTAGTACAGGAAAGGGGGAGAGTACATCCTTATAAGCTTCATTTTCCTTAGAAACAAGGTTAAAAACAGTGATCCTGACAGTTACACTTAGGAAATTATATACCTACCAATGGGTTCCCAACTTTGGTTACGAGAGCTGTATTTAAACACTCTCTTTCCCATTTGATACAAAAAACAATGTAAGGGATGAAAATACCAAACATCAGTTAAGCTGTGCGGTCATCGGAACTCTTCTTTATTGTCCTACTTTGCTGTGGTGTGTTTTTGCCATAGCCCCTCATTTTCTTCTCACCAGAGAAGGTGAAAATCGGGCTGAATTTAAAAAAGGTTGGGGTCAACATTTTACTTTAAAAGTTCCCATAAAAAATATTGAAAAGACAAGAGGTGATTTTTTTCCACACCAGGCAGGAGACTTGCACAGTTCCTTGGTAAAGGACAATGTGGATCCAACTCTGTGGGTACAAAGGAGGATGGGAGAAAGTCATGGAAGAGGAATACATCAAGGATTACATGGAAACTGCATCTGGCTCAAGAACCTTTGAAATAAGAAGTAGAGTCCAGGAGAGTAAGAAGACAAAACCTCACAAATGCCTTTCCTATTCTTATCCATTCCTAGGCATCCCCTGGTACTCACTGCTGGGGACAGGATGATGGTCCAGAAGAATTTGGCACACGCAGACATCCTTGTGTTCTTAGCCCGAATTTAAACAAAACACTCCGGAGTAAAGATTTTGTTCCTAATAGATTTTGTAACCTTGAAGCAGACTTGAGATATAGTTCACTTTTTTTTTTTTTTGTTACTGGAACTCTGAGTCACATTAATTATTTACAGTGACACTTCTTATTAAAACCCCTAGGTTTTTTGATATCTATGGTTCATTTTGGGTGTTGCTTTCATTATCCTCACGGACTATGTATCTAATACACATCTTATGTAGTAATAGTAATATGTTTCATCCTTCAGAATAATCTTAAGACCAATTTTACTTCTGTTTTATTAATAGACATAAAATGTCATTTATACAGAAGGTGAATGCCAGAATACTCAGCAGTAGAAATACAGAAATACCTTTTCTTTTCCTCATTTATCATCAAAGCCGAGGAAAAAAAAGAATTAAATTTCAAAAATGCAAAATCAATCATAAACTGACATTCTATAAACCAATGAAAAGTTTCAAAGCCAGGAAGCACGGCAGTAACCAGCAGATGGTGAACAGTACATAGATACGCGGCTTTTTGTCTGAGAAGAAAAATGCAATCATCCGGCAAAAATCTGTGGCACAAGGCTATCGGCTGGAGATCTTCAGAAAACTGTCAATACATAGTATGCCAAGTGCAAAACTCAAGGTAATTTTTCATTCTACATTACCTAATTGCTAGATCTTTTTATCATATTTCATGCTTATATATTGACCCAAGACAGGATAACTGTTTCCCTCTGCCATTCTACCTGGCTGACAGCTGGGTGTGACATCAAGGGAAAAAAAAAAAAGCAATCCTTTGGCATAGCACTACTGCTTCTAGATAAGACAGACACTGGGACTAGGCATCATAAAAGTAGTAACCTTTTGTTTTAATGAAGTTCACCTTCTTTATTAAAACTTCCTTGAGGCTATATTACCCTTCAAAAGTGACAATTTCACATCTGCGATAATTTAAATATAACATGCTCCTACTACCAAAAAGAGTCCCAGTATGGTATATATGAATTTTGAGACAATGAATTCAAATCGTGTATAAACAAGTTTCAACCTAACAAGTCCACCATATTTTAAGGCATTTCTGAACTGAGTACTGATGACAGAAGCTGGCATATCTAGCCATACACACACAGAAAAATCCTGTTTCGCTTGGCACCTTTCCCACTGCTCTTACCAGCTTGCCTCTGTCCCAGTGCACAATTATTCCTTTATTTCAAGGTTTTGGCCTGCTCTAAACGCAGCCTATAGCTCTGCATTCTGGTTCATTATAATGATTTTTTTTTGTTATGTCCACAAGGTAGCAGATTGCTGCAATTCAGGTTACAATCTATACAGACCACAGTCAGGCCTGCTACATTCAGATCCATTAGCTTGCTACGATTGGCTCAGTACCCCTGCAAAAATATTTGGTGTTACCATTCACTACAGGCTAGTCTTTTTAAATTATAAAAAATGAGTCAGCTGTCTTTCAATGCCATGTAATTAAAAGTGGTTAAATGAGATTTTTAAATAATTTGAGCACCTGGTAGAAGGCAGTTTTTAGTACGTGCAAAATTGCCTTTTAGGAGGCTTTGGAAGCATGCCAGGTAAGGAATAAAAATGAAAAGACAAAAGATAAACTAGTTACAATACTTGGAGATTAGATGTAACAAAATGCATGTTAGCAGAACAGCAGGCACTAGACAATGCAGGGCTCTATGCAAGATTTGAAGACCAATGAATAACTACCTTTTTAACTACAAAAACCTCTTTTTAAAAATTTTTTTTAAAAAGTCTCTCCTAAAAGCTTTCTGCCAGTGCAAGTCCAGCATTCTACACCAAAATTCTACATCTATTTTCCAAGGGGTAGGAGCATTCGGGCATCCCATTTGAAGCAGGGAGCTTGTAGGACCCTAGCAAGTGAGATCTCCAATTACAAAGGCTGCTTATGCTGAAGGCAAATAGTTTCTGGGTCTAGTCACGTGATCTTGCTTTAGGATATTGCCAAATAGTTCTTCCTCCATTAACTTAAAGAGGAATAATTATTTTGCCTGAAATTAAATATAATGAGTAAACATTGCACAGCTACCATATTTTCCAGAAATGTTATATATTTTGTACCATTCCAATATTGTCCCTCAATGTCAATTTAAGTTAAACTCTCCCTATGCACTACTATTTTTTAAACATAAATTAGTGTATTTAGCTCACATAAAATCATGCATAGTACCAACCCACATCCATAACATACATTAAATAGTGTGCTAATAATGTGTGATACTTAATCTGAACATCCATCCCATCTAGCATGTGTTGGTTTTCTTCCATTGGAGTGATTCCAAACCCTCAAATTTTAATGAAGGCCTGTTGAAGTAGGGAAAAATGTGGTTTGGAAGGAGTTCAGAAACATGAATTCCATGAACAGAACAGATTTATGACCTATACTAACAATGATAATCCTGTGTCACAGTTCCTCTGAAATACAAAGTTGTGGATCAGTCATTTCAAATCCATTATCAACCCCAAATGGTTGTCCAGTGATGTCTAATCTCAATCAATAGCCAGTAATGAACCACATCCATTAATCCCATTTGCATGTTTGTACAAAGCATCATTTTTAAGCTGCATATTGATATGCATAGAGAGATCAGTGAGTGCATAGAGATTTCACAGCGTGTGGAAAGTTCTGCACTGGGATTTGAACATTTCCCAGGCACCTGGAAGAATATTTATCTCACGCTGTGTAATGATCTCGACAGTGAAGCCCAAGAAAACACACAAGACAGTGCACTAGCCAAGTGTTGGTATTTTCAGCAACTGATGATCTTACTGAGCCATGCCCTATGGATACAAACACAACCAAAGGCAGGGAATTAGTTAATGGCAACAGTGATTGATAACAATTTGAAGTCCAAGAGTGGATGAGGAATGGAAATGCTGAACCTAAACAGAATCTTGGGTTGGTGCAAGAGAAAGCACCACACCAAAAGTAACATAATCTTCCATCTTTTCACATAAAGGCTTTGTATGAAAACTGAATTTCCATTCACAAGGCCATGCAATCTAACACCGGATTGCTCAAGAAAGGGGAAAACCAAAAAAAAACCAAAGCCTCAAACCCAACAACTCTCAAAGCTCATCTAAAGTGTGGACACATATCCTGTGGCCTTCTGTCTTTCTGTTCCCCATTCATTTTATATACACACTACTCGAATGCAAAGAATACAGTTACAACAAGCTAAGAACATGGTTCCACACCCACGTGCTTCAATACCCAAACAAGTCCTAGTGCTCATTCACAGTTTGTCAACTCCCCTTGCTACTTGTGCCACTGCAACTGTTTTGTGCATGAAGTAACCCAAATTCCTGCAATGATACATCTTGAGGGAAAATAAATAAATACAACAAATAAATGACAGTTTTACAATTCATATCTGGAATTTGTACTCAAGACAAATTTTCCTTACTTCAACCATTAAACCTTATTGCATGCTAATGATGACTTTTAGTAATTCACAACTGAAAGCAGTAACGTAAGGTCTAGTCCTTGAAACAAGATTCATGCCAGGAAATCCCAAAACTCCATTAATTGATCCCAACACATACTACCCAAGGGTTAGGGCATAAATTCCACATGGTTTACTAAAAACCCCCACATATTAAATACAAAAGAAAGACATTAGGAAATGCTGCAGGTATACAACAGAATTAAGTAGCATCCAGGACTAAAATAACCATATTTAAATCCTTACAAGGATGAATTTTGTATATTTGAGCTAAAATACCTAATTAAAGGCAATGCATCACCAACCAGTAAGCACTCATCATTCCAACATCTACTGAATTGTACCGGTTAGATCATTTTTGGCAAGATGAAATAATTGAAGGACATTCATTGGTGCTACTATATGAAAGGGAAGGTCCTGACTTCAAACATGACAAACCAGTAATCAAGTTTTTCTTCCATCTAATTCAGAACTCTATTTTTCATCATAGCTAGATCATTGTGACTAGGATGAGCATTCCTCAGACACACATTGCCCTCATTAGCATTATATTAGCAGAAAATTAATCCTGCAGAAAAAACGACAATGAAGTTTCCTGGCAGTCAAGTTCTCCAAACAGGCTCACTGTGCACCAGAGCTGTCCAAGCCCAGGGACTGTAAGTGAGTGGCTGGATACAGACTGTGGATGAAAGACTCAGGATCCTCCCCTTCCACAGCACCTAGCTATAGCACTGGCGTGGGCGTAGCAAAAACCTGCAGCACCAGGCAACACAAGGATTTGAACCTCTGTCTAAATACTTCAAGCCAGAGAAGTAACCAAATAAGTCAGTCATACTGATAAAAAAGTGCCCTCACTTTCTAAAATCTTTTTAAAAAATATCCATGTGATACTTATATTAAACCTAAGTGTCCTACCTTGAAAAGAGACATTTTGATGCAACTCAGTTTTTGTAATCGCTCTAAATATTTGGGGTTTATTTCCAATTCAAATATCTTAGATATTGCCTCAATTGAATTGCCATTCTCTAGTCAACTCTAACACTAATGTTTGTTATTTTAACAGCTACACTTTAGGAAACACACATTTTAACAATATAACAGACACCGATATCTCCTCAGCTACTCCACTAGAACCCTTGCAGCAGACTCTAGGGAAAAGCAATTGCCTTTATTGCACAGAAGAAAACAATAATGAACCAAGAATGTTAAAGGCATCAAGATTATAATTGCACACAAAGAAACATAACACAAGAGATTCTATTAAGAGAGATGTTTTGACGTGTATAACAACTCTGAATAGAACGAGAGCAACGTGCTCAGCAGAAACACAGGATCAGACCAGCGAAACTGAGACCAATCCAAGCGAGGAGGCAGCTAGCGCTCTATTATTCCAACTCATCATCCTCGAACAGGGATGTTGATGAAGCTAGCAGAAAACCTAAACTACTCAAAATCTGAAGCCACCACAGTGAACAACATCTTTTTCTCTCAACCTAAATAAATTAATTGAAGATCCACAAAACTGAATTGTTTCTGGTGACTTCCTGGCAGCAGCTCTACCGGGAAAAGCAGAAACTGAAAATCAAGGCAAGGTGTTGGAAAAGAAACCTGAGAATTCCATGATGAGCAGGCAAATTTCTGCAAAACTTTCACAGAACATATTCATTGCTTCACTGAAGCTGAACTAATAGGTTTAGAAGTATACCATTTTATTGGTATTCTATAAAGAGATTTCAACTGCATATTCCTCCTCCCTTTCCCTATCAAAGTGGTTATCATATAGAAATTATTTTCTTTCTTTCAAGTAAACAACAGATCTAGTTACCCACACAGCTGATCAGTAAGTTTCCTTTAATTTCTAAGAGTCAAAACAATCACATCAAAATATTACTGAATTTGAACAACTGAATAAACTTTTGTTGCAAAGAGAATGATTAAACTTGACACCTGTTTTGTGAAACTGATAAAGATAATCGTTATGCCTTTTCAACCAATATGATTAGATTGGTTTAATGCTCCCAATATTAAATATGGCTGTTTTCAGGTCTAAAATTCAGATAACGAGAAAGTGTAGAGACACAAGACAATCATTTAAGAATAATGAGATTATTTCTATGTAAGCAAAGCATTCAGTACATTTGAAAACTATTTACCTTATAGACAAGCATAAAATTTAAATGACATATTATAAAGATAAGACAGCTAAATGATAATTTAAATACTACTATGCAAAGACTAGCTATCTTTTTATTCCCATTAGGAGTTCAAATGTATCCAAGGTCAAATACTTCATACTGTGGGTATGAAGATTGAGGTCTTTTTGAAAGAGGCTTTAAAGAAATGTTTCATATTTGTGATGGAGGGGCAACAAATTAATCAGTAAAAATGGCATTAGTTCATCAGAAAAAAAAAAAAAGCAAATGAACAAGGTAAATATCAGACAAAAGAAACCACAGAATCCCAGTATGACCTTCCTAAGAAATTCTGAGTTTGAATTAAATTGTTTGATTTCACCAAAATGGAATCCGCTTTTATCATAATAAAACTGTTTCAAAACTAAAACTAGAGTGTTGACATACCAATCCTTTGGCACCCCCTCTCACTTTTTCAGGGAAAAGTCTTTGAAAAACTGTGGGCAAGGATTCAATTCCGTTTGAGAAAATGTGTGTGTGACTGGCCAGACTCTTAACATCTAAGAAGAAAAAAATCTTGGTAATTACATATTTGGTCCATAGAAAAGCATAGAAATATCATCCAATATAATATATTACATAATTTAAAATAATGAGTAAAATCAAGGGGTAATGCTTTGTGAGGGGAATGCAAACCTTTCTCAAATGTATAGCTGTACAAATTAACAACTTGTTTCAGTAGGAAGTTACAGAAATGAGGGTTTCATCTTATCACAGCTTCCGTTTTTCAAGCTGCTGACATTTCTGGCTGGTGACCTGTGGGCTGAGTCCTTCCCTCTGGCCCCTTGTCTCCTCCTTAAGAGTAAACCATCTATGGGGCTTCACTGGGCAGCAGCAGCTGAGCGACTGCCGGAGCAGCAACTGCTCGGAGCAGAGCGAGCCGGTGGGATGTGCTGCTTCTGGTGTTACATCTGGCTAAGGGGGTGGTGGGGACTGAGCATCCTCCAGCAAGCACAGAGAGCTGGTCAGGGTTAATGTCACTGGTGTTTCTCTGGGTATTTCTCTAGGTGTTTTGTAAGTCTGAGTAAAATCCCTTTGAGGCAGATTGCTTCGAACTCTCTTCTTTGCCCTCTTACATACACTTTAACTGTCTTTCCTAGCGCAGTCTTTGCTTTCACTGAAAGCAAACTGCCACTCAGCCTTAACTCTGGGGTACTCTGGAAAAGCATGTAATTTGGTAGCTTGCTGGGAAGCAGGCATATGCTCATATGCCCTGTGAAACAAGATTTACATTTCAGAAGCCGCATTCCTTTCTCCCTCCACCAAGACAAAGAGAAATGAACTTTCTCATTATGTATCCACACAAAAGAAAACTAACATACAGGAGACAGAAAACAAATGAAGAAACCAACTATACTTTTCACAATGTTTACAACTGCAACTCCCTAGCAACACACAAGAAACAAAAAAAGAGAAAAAAAACAATCAACGTACGCATCCTATCATACATTTCTAAAGTGCAAGGGACCTTACTTCATTTCAGTTACAATAATGCCTTAAAGGCTACAGCAAAGCACTTAAAACACCACAACCAAACTCCAGACACCTTTTAACCAGCTCCTACTGCACAACGGCTTTTTAAAAATCTGAGCCACGCATGCTAACCAGAAGAAAATATCTAACAAGACAATCAACAAAATGGCTGGGATATAAAATCTTTGGTCTTCAAAATAAGATGCTGTGGTTTATCTTAAATATTGGCAAGGTCTCCTACTATTTATTAGTTTTACACAAAAACTTCAGCAGGTTTTCAATAACTGGTTTTGAAATTCAATAAGTGTGTAAAGCTACCTGTGAAACTAACTACAAAGCAGTTTCATCAAAGCGCAGCATTTTATTACAATATATTTTCTTTCTGTAATTATTTCAAATATACATTTGAATTGCTCAATAGGAGGACTGCTTCTTCTGTCAGCCAGTTTCCTCCCTTTCCCCTCTTCAACTGTCATCAGCATTTCCCTCTCCTGCTGTTTGCTGAATTATTGTAATGGAGATATTATTAGTGAATCACTCTAACTTTGAGTGGTCAACATTTCCACCAACTACGAAATAGAAGCCAAAGGTAGTTTTTCATTAGAGCATGGTCATTCTGGATAAAAAGTGAAGCCTATTCAGTAACCACACTATGGAATTGCAGACTGTTTGCTTTTTAAAATCAATATAATGATAGATTCTTAAGGTTCCTGAAATAAAAGAAAGAAGTTGCATTTTGTCCTGCAAAGTATTTCTAGTTTAGAATAGCTTTCAAGGATGGTTCTGGTAACTGAAGCATATATTTAAAGAGAAAAAGTGGTACAAAGGCCGAACAAATTTCTACAACCAAAGCAGCTGTGACTCAACTTCAAAATGTATGCAATAGTAATTTTTTTTTTCTTCCTTTTGGTGTGGAAAACTACTCATTTAAAGCACAGGTAACATGCTTGCAAAACACTAACAGTCTAATTATTACTGTTTCTGAAGTCAAATGTTACAGGTGGCCCACGGTCTGCTGATACAACCATCTCAAAGACAGAAGACCAAAAGGACTGGTGTAAAGGAGACACCTGATGATTTGGCAACAAAGAAAATCTCCAGAAGTCTGGACATCTGCTGGGTACCCTGGACTGCATAAGAAAAAGCTCCTCAGCATGGCAGGAGTAGCAGAAAAACAGAAGGCAACTTCTGCACAACAAAACAGGATCTAAACATGCAGCAAACTTGCAATTATTATCATCCTGTATTTTCCAAAAGCACATTCCAGGACTGATCTATCTAAAGAAAAATAGTATGAGATACACACATTGCTTTTTCTTAAAACAGATACTCACCAATAGTTAACACAGCCCTCTGAAATGATATAAACCATATTTTATGTATATATATCCCCAAACCCCACAGAGAATAACCAAGAGTTACACGTGCCAGAAGAGATTAGTATGGGTAGAAACATTTGGCTTGTGGGAGTGGGTGGAAGGGGAAAAATTTTAATCAAATCCATTACCTGGTTATTGATTTCTCTTTGCCAGACTGATCCTGTAGAATACTTATAAAGCCTCTGACATTGAGACGTTTAGCCAAAGATATTGGATTAGACTAAGCAAAAGCTGAGCTTCTCATGTAATCTCTCATATTTCATTTATATGTGATTTATTCCTTTGTCCAGCAGAGGCTTTTTATTGATAAAAATAATGAGATTGAGAATCCCAAAGGAAATCTAATGCCCACCCACTCAAACATGTTTGTGAAGTAAAAATAGTAGGCTTTGTAGACCTAAGAGAGAACAATGTTATCTGAAGACTGCCGCCTTGTATCAAAAGTAGGAAGCTTGCCAAAGATTTTGAAATAAACAAAGCAACTTTTGAAATTAAAATTTTGCTATACCTGAAAACAGCTAATACTGTACGCTGTGGAACTAACTGACTGAAAGGCTTCTGAAATAGTGTTTTCTTTGCAGAATAAATGGATACAACTTTTTTTCTTTTGACTTCCTGTATAAGCTCAGTTTCACAAAAAATCTTAAATGTCTAGTCTGCTAAATATGATGTGTTACATAAAGCCAGTTAGATGACTGAAAATTAATTGTGCCACTCAAAAGAAGGTTCTAACCATTGTCAAATTTAATATGTAATCTGGTAACTGAAGGCTTTGTTGAACTATATGAGAATCCAAGATTCTCTAAGAAATTAAATCATTATGCCTTTGCAATACAAATACTGTTCAAAAGTCCTAAGTAAAATGTAGCAGACTGTCTTGCATTTCTTTAATAGCTATCATTAGTAATAAAAGGATAAATAAAAAAAAAAATCTGTTTCTGCAGTGAACCCTGGATTAGGTTTTAAATCCTCTATTTCAAGGCACAAATCAGAATACTTCTATTCCACTGATAGCCAACAGAGACCTTTGTGATTAACATGAATCTTAACAATTCTTTCTTATGTTAATGCTTAGAGTGGAGTTAGAGGCTTTTAAGTCTCAGCCTTGTTTAATGCATAACGTGGAACTCAGCATTTATGACTTAAAAACTAGCAGAAAAAATCTTTTGAAGATCACTCTTTGTGGACAGTGATCTTGGATATTAACAGTAATATCCAAGATCCTTTCATTGAGAGGACCGTAAGTCTGGTTGGCTCTGTGGCCAGACAGAAAGGATGAACGTTGACATTTTAATTCCTCCTCCTCCCTGGCTCTCTTAGAGCTACACAGCAGCTTGCCTGACCAGTCTTACTCTTTGTTTGAATACAGCGCTTCTCTTACCAATGACCCCTGTAAAACCTCCTGGGGCAGTGAGGTCTCTTCCTCCCCCATGTGTATCTGCAGTTCACGAGCCATGAGTATTTTTACCTACAAAGGCTAGTTCTGCATTATTGCAGCTCCTTACTCTCAGGCTGAAAGATGCAGTTAATGGTACTCCATACTTTAAACATTATCCAAACTTTCAAGAGACCATGAAACCACCTCAGGCTTTTTCCAGGGTTTCTGTACACAGAAACCTCTGTTGTCCATAATGAATCCAGCAGTTCCTTGAATGGGCAGAACACATGAGGAGGACCTTCTTTACTTTGAGGGTGGCAGAGCACTGGCACAGGCTGCCCAGAGAGGTTGTGGAGTCTCCCACTCTGGAGACATTCAAAACATGCCTGGACGCCGTCCTGTACAACTTGCTGTAGGTGACCCTGCTCTGGCAGGGGGGTTGGACTAGGTGATCTCCAGAGGTCCCTTCCAACCCTGACCATTCTGTGATTCTAAACATCTCTGGGAGGTGTTGCACTTGCTGCACAACTGCGGGCCACCTGGGCACCATGTGCTCAGTACTGCTAACTCTTCTGGAAGCAGACAACAAACTGGAAGCACATTGCAAAGTAATACAGTGCCTACACAGTGAATTATCTGGGAGGCCCAGGGCCTGCATAGACAAGTTTGGGATTGGGCAGTAATCCCATGAAAACACACACAATTCTTTAATGCCACCAGAAAAGCAATCTGAAGCACAACAAACAGGAGGGTACTTGAGCACACCACAGCTGAAACTTTTCCATAATGGAATTTGAAAGGGTCCCTGATGGAGCCAAATTCTCAGCCTGTTCCTTCCTCAACATCTCAAAGAACTTCCTTTGGTTCTGAGTAGGCTAACATGTATGGTGTTACCTTAGCATGACTGTTGACCCAGCCTGGGCAGTGGCTCTAAGGGATGGGTGGTAACAAAACCCAACACTTCAAAATCATTGACTCCAAAATTTTCTTCCTTTCTTCCTGTTGGCAGATTTTTTGAAGAGTCCCAGCAGCGTATGCGAAGGTCTCTAATTAGAAAGAGCGTCCAGTAGCATAGTCAAATCACAAAACTTAATGTTAAATTACAGCTTACATACAGACAAATGCTACTGTATTATCTAAAACTAACAAACATTAGTTTGTAGCAACATTTTGTAGATCCTGGCATCATAACTTAAGCAGTAACAATTCTTTGATCTGGAAGTCTCCCTAGTTTCACCAAATAACTATTGCATCAATACTTGAAAGTCAGTACATTAAACAAAATGGTGTAATAGATAATTCCTGTTTCTTCTCATAGCAATAAAAATAAATCTAGGACTGGCATTAGGACTTATTAAAGTAGTAGGAGGAATATATTTGATGTCAGTAGATTTTTTAAATTATCCTGTTATTGTGACTAAAGAACATAGTCACTCAATATGTCATCAAATGCTTTTCATTTGCTGAGGCTTCATGGGCCATGTACGGTTTTTACTTATTAAAAAAATATTATTTGCAATATATAACCAAACAGAAAGCAGCCATTTGTTTTTAGTGTCAAATTGTCTGGTTGACTCTCTTCATACCTTGTAGATGTTTCTCACCACACACTGATATATGAGAATATTATAACTGGCAAGAAGGTTGGTGTGAATCGACACACTGGCATCTGCCAGTAATGGGAGCCTCCTCACCAGTTCAGTCCAGATGGAGCCAAAATCTGCAGAGGTGGGGGACAAAAAGGAAGCATGCTCCCTGCTCGTAATTCACCTTGATAATCAAAGCACTATGGGCTCTCAAACTACAAAAGCGTGTCCACTGTGAAATTCTGAAATTGTACATGTACCTGCCAACCTGTCAAGTCTGATTTTTACTCCTCAACAACATTTCCCTCCTTTTCCAAGCACAAGTCCTCTGAGACGCAGTGAGCAATGAGTCAGAGCAGTGTCAGATTCTGCCTGTTACCTCTGAACAACTGATCATGGCTGTCTTGAAATACTGTCTGCCTCTCCTCTCTGTGAATGCCTTCCCTCCTGAATTTTTCCCCTCTCTCCCATCACTCCTCAGAGGTTTCTCCACACCTTCCCTCCATTTCTGGATTACTGTTCTGCTGGGCTTTACACTTGACCCTTTTTTCACATTGAAATCCATCTCTGGATAATTTCTTCACAAGCCCAAATGATGACATTATAAAAAAATTTAAAATCATGTAAAAAATAAAATCAAGGACTTATCTGAGCAAGAATTCATTTCAGTTTCTCAGTTTATTCTGGCCTCAATTCTGCTCAGGAATTTATTTTTTTTAAACCTTAGAAGTTTTCATACTTCCACACCGACAGTGTCTTACTTCCACAATTTCGTATTTACCAATCACTGCTCTTTAAAACTTTGAGAAAATACCACTAACCTGGCCCCTTTCATTCAAGATTGTCAGCACCATTTTGGACTTAGACTTGAGAGGCCACCATGGTTCTCAGTCACACACAGTCCTTTAAGCCTGGAAGAGGTTCTAAGCATCCAGCTGGATTTTCCAAATTGTATCCTGTTCCCCATCGAGCCATAAATTTTCACTAGAGACAGGGCATAGCTAAAGTCAAGATCAGACTTCACAGCTGTTGGCTGCTTGTGTGTTGGCCAGCATAAGATCAGTACTAATTTTGTGCTGCTCAGCTTTACACAGCTGGAAGAGCCCTTGGGTTTAGAGACAGGTGCTTAGAGCTTTCTGCAGAGCAAGCGTTCATAAATATTTCATTGCTGACTACCCGTAGCCCCCCCAGTCACTTAGGGAGCATCAAAGTCACTGCCCTCACCTTAGTCTGCTCTGATGTGCTTCAGAATTCCTCTAAAAGCTTCTTGTGTGAATTCAAGCCCACCTGGAGTTGTTATTCCATCCCCAACCCATTCAACTACTCTCTGAGTCCTCACATCCACCCTCAATATATTTTGCTAATTCCTTCTGCACCCTGTCTCTACAAGGTTTTCTTTCTCATCTATCCATGCACAGATTTTCATCAGGGCAACATCACCTCTTTCAGCTTTGAGATACACAATCTACAGCTGCTTCTGTTCTTTCAGAATATGGATCGTTCTTTTAACCCAACACCTCATCCTTCTCTTGCATCCCCTCACTGGCACCTTTTCCTAAGATATCAAACATTAACTACCTTTATTTTCAAGATGTTTGATGCATGAATGTACTTACCCTCTCCCCCCCCCCCCATTACTGAGGAGACAATACCCACCTCCAGTTTTCCAATAGAAACAGAACTTAAAGAAAGTCCACACAGTTCAAGATAACTGCTGTGGTATTTTTTAGTATAATAAACAAATTGATAACTGGTTTGATTTCTTTCCTCAGAAACTGTGAGAGTTGAAATAGCAACAGAAAGAACACAAGCAGTTCAGCTTCTGTCTCAGGTGAACAGGACATTACAAAGGAGCTGACAATTTTCAGTACAAGTTTTAAATAGTTTTAAGAACCTACAGTTTGTACTTCTTTTCAATTCAGAAATTCATTGTGTTCCACAGACTCAAACAATGTTTGCATGAGGGCTGCAAACATTTTAGAATAGCTGACTTGATTAATATTTATGATATATTAAGGACATTACATATTATAACAGCACACATGTGGAGCAAGAATACAATATTTTACTGTTCACTGGGATTTTATCAGACATTAACAAACACCTCTGCTATGCTGCACAGCTTGATTCTTTAGCCACCCAGGAAGGTTAGTAATAAAGATATATAAATCTTGTACATGCCCTGAAACACCTTAGTGTAATTAGAGTATGGTTCTTAAAGGTGTAGCATTAGCATCCTCAACTTATTCCAGAAACTGGCAGAAGATGCAGATTTTCATCTGCTATTCCAAACATTCGGGCCACCTGGTATACACAGGTACACTATTCAGCTCTTCTCCAGCTATCCAGATTTATAACATGAAGCCCATCTGGATGACTGTCTCAGAAGTCATTCTGACTCCCTCCCTCCTTCACACATATAAAACATAAATTGGAATATATTCCTGAATTTTTCAACAGTGACAGGAACTTGCAAAAGGTAATTCATCTGCAAAGTACTATTCAGCCAGACTGGAGTAAAAATAGTGTTTGATTTTGAAGTTTGACCAGTTGTCACCTGATCTTCAAAAAGGAAGCACTGTTCTCCTCCCACCGTCCAGCTGCTCTACTCTGTAGATGACAGGACCTGTTTGAAGTTTTACTTTTATTTAAAAAGCTTAAGGCAAAATTCTACTCTCAGATCTGCAGAGAGCATCACAACAGACATGTTCTGCTCTCCTCACATGCACAGAGCTAGTCTGCTCACCTTCATCTATTGTCCTGGGAGCCACTGCCATGCAGGGAGAACACATGGGGGACCCTTTGTACAGACCAAAGAGCATTAGGTGCAATGCAAAAATAATACACCACCAGACCCCGGAGCTTCAGCAAACCGTGCACTCTCACCTCACTCTACTTTGCTCAGATGTGAAGGAGATGTGTTTTTAAGCAAAAATAATCATCGAGTGAAGTACATTGTCAGTGAGGGGAAAAATGAGACTCCTCCATGCCCTCCATCCAACAACTCTTCAGAAACTCAGTGGCCTTTGTCCCTAAGACTCAATAGCATTATGATACTTAAGGATAAAGTTGTACTGCGAAAGATTCAAATGACAAGCCTCATAGCTATTATGTATGAAGCAGCGGGCAAGGTCCAGAGCCTAAAACATACCTTTACCTTTTTATCATACACAGGTAAGTTCCTACTACCAATCCACATTCTCTCATTGCTTGGAGAAGCTGAGGATATATAAACCCAACAGCACCTTTAGCTTGAAGGTTATAGATCTTCACAGCTACCAACGAGACCTGCACCCGTGCCACCACTGTGTAAATAGGGGTCAAAAGACAACCATGAGAAATGCCCTTGTTCAAGTAAGAGTACACTGTGAACATATGAAAATGGATTTCTGGGATTTTAAGTCATTTGTATGTGCTAAAGCACCAGTTAAATTCACATCATAGCTCTAGATTTGTTTCTCCTCAAATTATTAGTACATTCAATGTCCGTGTGTGGATTATTCTGATGCTGTCCACAGATGATTTGGAAATGGACTTCTGTGTGTGACTTTGCATGCATGTACACCCTATCACTACACATAGAATATTTATCAGACCTGAGGTGGAGATTGTTTTAAACCTGATTTTACAGACGGAGAGAAGAAAAATAGAGGAGAAATGATCTAACAGAGCACAAAAAGGAAAGGATGTAGAAGCATGGGAGTTCTACCCAGATTTCTGGATTGCAGTTTAATAGCCCACTGCCACAAAAATATTTTTCTTTTCAACTTTTGGATGAACATAATTTTAAATCTTTAAAATGTGAACAAAACTAGAGTCTATCTACATTTGATTCCAGAAAAATTCTATGAGAAATTTCCATTTTTATTTAATTGTTTTTACTTCTGGAACATCTGATATATAGTAGTCTGCTACTTTCTTTTTTTAAAAAAAAATATGATTAAATGTATTCTGTCACATAATATATATATTTTATCCAGTAACAGAAGACAATATTTTAACAGCACTGCTTTTGAATCACTCCAGAGCATTCAGCAGGAGTCAATTTATACTGCAAGAGAATAATGATGTACCTCAACTCATTTTAATTTCAATAATTGAATGAGAAATAGGAAAGCCTATTGAAAGGACTGTATTCTGGTCAAAGACTAATGAGAAAATAGTTTTGAGTCTCTGAGTCAGCGGGTGTCATGGTAACAATGCATTATCGAAATCTGATTAGCATGCCCAGCAGCTCTATAAATGATAACATGCTCTTCTAATTGTATTTCCCTTTCTTTCCCTGTGATGAGTTTTATATTCATAACAGGTAAGAGGTAAGGCAGCATTCTGTTTATCTGCAAGTTAGACTCAGGATGTCCAGCGTGCTCACAAACTCTGCTCGACCTGTCATTCAGTAATAGAAAAAATTTCCTACAATCTTAAAATAAGAAGCCGAACTTCCCATTTCTCTTCTTCCTGTATTAGATGCCATTATTTAATTCAAATATTATTATCTTCTTTTAAATATATAAAATTATTTCTAAGGATATACACATGAAAAAGAAACATCATGAAACATAAGCATCTTAAGAAAATGCTTATGTTTCACAGGAGAAAGAGATGCAAGAAAAGAGTAAGTGCATGTTTACATCATCCCAGAAAGCGTGAATCCTTGTTCTTGAGGTTTTGAAAACAGAGAGGGGATTTTCTTGAGTTTAGAGGATTGTGTGTGTTTGCTAACACATTGCAATATCAGAAATCAGGAGGAACCATGAAATTAAATAGGATCCTTTTCCTTCGCATGAAGGAAAGAGCTAATATTGCTTCATAAAATAAAGACAATGAAAATACAAGGTTGGAGGTTTAATAATGCTCTTTTTATAAGTAAACCTCAGGTGAGTAGCCTGGCAGACCTTTATTATATTAACAGTAAAGAACTCTATTACAGCTGCAGCCTCACAAATCTGATGCAAAATCATTTTAACATATAGAGGCTCAGTCTTAACAAATGGATTTTTTTTTTCTTTGAGAGAGAGAGTAAAATGGCATTCTATTTATCAAAAGAATGACCAAGAAATCTACTTTATGTTTGGACTATTTCCATGACCCTTGTAACCTAAATATGTATTTCTTATTTTCAATGTTCCCTTTCATTTATTAATTCAGCTTCAAATCTGTATAAAGAGAAAGGAGGAAAGCTCATATTCTTATTCTCTAGGTAAACTCAAATACCCTTAGTCATAGGACAAATAATGCCTAATACAAGAAATCAACTTTTCTGTATTATTAATAATGGAACTGTGTTCTAGTGCATGAACACGGAGAAAATAAATACAGTGAGGCCTAAAAAGCTTATTACTCCTTGTTACGTGCACTGGCACATGGACAAAGTTTAAGATGTACAAAATACTAAAAGCAATCAATCTTAAGTCAACACACTGAAAGCCAGAGGAACATTTATCTACATGTTTGGAAATTCAGCAGAGAGCGCAGGGTTACACTGAGAATAGAAAGTCATCAAAGCAGGCCAGTGAACAAAGAGAGAGCAAACAAGTACTCCCCAGAAGGGATTAGTGCTAGTTCAGGGGACTGTTTGCACTAACCTTGGATGGAAGCAGCAGCCCGAAAGCCAATCAGTGTGACCTTCACCTGTCACGATGATGTTCCCATCATGTAAAGCCCACATTTTCCAGAGGTGGTCATCACTGCCAGTGACTACAATGTCTTTTTGGGGATGTAAAGCCAAGCTACAAGAGAAAAGAAAGGCAGATGATATTCTGTATCGATTCCATTTTATGTGAAATACACAGCAGTGAGGTTCATTTAAGTCAGGGCAACAGCTACAGTGGACTCTGATTCTGGATGGACTGAACAAGCAGTGATGCTTTCTATGCCTGTAAGAATTTAAAATATATGCTATGTAGACCAGTTTCTGCTGCTACTGAAGGAAACAACAAAACATGACTGAATTCTGTGAAGCCAGAATTGTTTTTACAGTGTCTTGAAGTTCCAGTTGATTAAAGCACTCAAATATGTTTTAAAATACTTTGTTAGATTATGTTCTTACAAACATGTAATAAGGTAACATATGAAAAAGCCATACCAATGTGAATCACTTTTTCCTACACCCAAAATAACTTCAAAAGCATTGGCTTGTCAGCCTGCTGCTGATGGCCAAAAGGAAAAAGGACAAAAGTACTCTCTGCTTTTTTTTTTTTTTTTTTTTTTTTTTTTTTTAGTGCCCACAGGTCTAACGTCTCCTACCACTGAGAAATAACTCAAATGATAATTACAGTCCAGGAGCTACAGTCTTTGCCATCACTTCAGCACCTGTTCACTGGGACTAGGTTAGAAAATCCATTTCAATTCTATACTCAAAATGTGTTACATGTTTTCAGTTTTTATTATATAGCACACCGGGATGTAGTGGAAATCATACACTTATCACACCCCTATACTGAAAACTTGGTTTATTTTTGATTTGGCAACTGCAGTGCAGCTTAAAATGGATTCAGGGAAGAAAATAAATCTGTTGGAAAGATAACAAGTAGTGTATTTCATATGGATTTGGTTATTTGATTTAAATTATTGTAATGCTTTACTATTTGTTGAACATCAGAAAGTATGTAGGAGTTGACTTAAGTCCCAGGAGTAGATTATTTAAATAGATTAAATCTGGAGTTCAGAATCAAAATGCAACAATGGGGCGAGGAATCATAACCTGTGTGTGCACCTATTTCAGTTGTGCATTAGAGCCGACAGTTTGCGGTGAAAAATGCTTATTAAAACAGAATGAGAGGAGAGAGAGACAATGCTAAGCAGCCAAATGGGAAGAAAAGAGAGGTCTTAGAAGGCACGCTATTATAAAAATCTCTTTTTAAATAGTACTTTTCTCCTGCACTCAAACTATTTCATACAATTCCCGAATCAGAACCCCAGCTTCTACTATATTGAGAAAAAATAATTCCTTCTATCAAATCCATGTAAAAACATATTTATGTGAACTAGATTTTCATCAGAAAACACATTTATTCTTGCAGTTTTAAGGCACAGTCTAGGAAGATTCCTACAGATTCATCAGTTGAATTCATCTGCTCAACCAAGTAGCCTGGGTTTTACCCATTCTCGATGTTCTTAGAGAGAAAAAAAAAATGTTTTCTATCTTTGCCTAAAGAAGATAAACTTCCTTTGCATTTATAGGGAGAAAAGAGAAGGAGGGAATGATGCTATTTAAATTCTCCAGAGATGCACAGAGAGCAATCATATCACTTAGATTGGCCACAACAGATATCTAGAAGAGCAAGGAGGGAATAGAGATAAAAGGGGGCAATTAAGGACTGAATGAAGGCATGCCAGTGGCCTGCAAATTACAGGACGAGAACAACTCTCCCAGAATCCTTCTACTATCAGAACCACTGACACAGCAAAAATCCCAGTGCTGTTTTCTGCAGCATGCATAGGCGAGTAGCATTGTTATTCTGGTGACTGCTAAAAAGGAGACCAGCTTCACAGAAAAATGAGCGAGCTAATAACTATAAAAATCAATCAATTGGGGCTGCTACACACACTCTTCTCTCAGCCTCTAAAACATAAAGGATGCAGCATGCACCAGGCCATGCACCACATAGAAGTGAGGTCAGTGCAGGAGTATCTTTTACTTGCTAGCAACGAGGTCCTAAGCTCCTCTGGATGTACGAGGGGAACAGCTAGGGAAAAAATCATAGAATCATAGAATTGTCTAGGTTGGAAGAGACCCTTGGGATCATCGAGTCCAACCATCTACCCTACTCTACAAAGCTCTCCCCTACACCATATCCCCCAACACCACACCTAAACGGCTCTTAAACACATCCAGGGATGGTGACTCAACCACCTCCCTGGGCAGCCTATTCCAATGCCCAACCACTCTTTCTGTGAAAAATTCTTTCCTAATGTTCAGTCTAAAGAAGCAGAAGTGGATTCAGGAAGACTAGAGAGGGAGAAGAGGATGTCCGCTGCAAAACCACTGACAGCACATGCTACTGCAGGAAGCTTAATCACCGATTCAGGCCTGTCTATGATGCAGTTAAAAGACTGGATGTTTCTGGTTTGGGAACAACTTTATCTTCGCGTTATTTGGAGAAAACAAACAAGCAAACAGTGTCATACAAATACAGCTTACGTTTTTTCTTAATCTATTTCAGATACTTCAGACACCCTCCAGTTTTTCCCTCCAGATATTTCTGCTATTAGTCAAGTGCCCGCCTGTTGTGAAGACTTTCCATCAGTTACCTTTCTTGCATTCTTCCTAAGTATTTGCCTTCTCAGTTCTCAAGACGTGTTACACAGTCTTAATTAAATCACCTTCAGTCCACCTTTCACTCAAAGAAAAGTTAATCTACTGGCTTCCTCCAGATCCTGACTTGCTTTCTGAACAGTCCTTACCCAGCTGCCTATGGATGCGAGCTGTGCTCCTAAACCTCAGCTCCCAAGAACATTTTTCCTGTCCTTAACCCTCCCAACACATTTCCAGCACAACTTTTGAAATGTCCAAACTTCTTCAGTGACTAGAGGTTCCTAAAGAACTTTGAGACAATCCAAAGAAGGAAGTATCTTGCCATCAGTAGGAAGCCCACAAGTTAATTTTTCACAGGCTTTTAATTGCAGAGATCTTGTAAAATGCTGCTGCTGTCCAATGCTTTTTTTTTCTCCATGCCATTTTTACAGGCAAACAGTGAACACTATTTAATTAACAGTAAATTTGTGACATAACCACTGTTGAGCTGCTTCTGAGAAAGGGAAGCCCATTCATCTGAAAGGCATTCTATATGCAACATCAATTAGGCACCCTTGTCTTCATTTCTGGCAATCCAGCATTGTATAGATTTTTGCTTCATCTCTGTTCACAGGGTCTAATTATTTTCAGCACAGAAGACTTTGGGTAGATGGGAATGAAAATCAATAATGGAACATGTGTGATAGGAACATTCGTTTTCTCCTCCTCTGGGACAGAAGTGGGATCAGAGGAGACTCGGCCAAGAAAAAAAAAACCACACACCAAAAAACTCTCAAAGATTTGTTGCTGTTGAGTATATAAATACCCCTGTTTACACAACTCATTCTGGCATTATAAGACATTCTCATCTCTCCAGCACTCGCCACGGTAGATATATAGTGCTCCCAGTAATTTGCCTTCAAAATAATCATCGATTATTTTAATTTATTTTGACTGAATCATAAATAAAAATATGATATCTTCAGATGCAAAATACTTTCAGTCTCTGCATGTACTACGTTTGATCATTTCACACACATAAAATCAACCTTCAGGTTAAAAAGCACTAAATCCAAAGCTGTCTGCATAACCTTAACTGTGTGTTTGTTTTAACACAACCACTAACTACATTTCACAGAGGCAGGGGAGATTTCAGTTAGATGCGAAGGAAAACTTTCTGGCAATAAGGTTTCTGAAACACTGGAAGCAATAGCCATCTGCCATTATTAGCCTGTTCTTAAAGCTCTCAGTACACCTATCAGGTATTACCTACGTAGATTACTTCCATCACAGTGAGGAGAACGGACTGGTTGGTGTCTTGATGTTCCTTCAAGTCCCAAGGTAGCAACATTCCTGCTGAGGCCCGGTTTCTTTCATGCCCAAAATAGACAGTGCTGGCATATGAAGGGCAATTATAAAACAATAAAAGCATCACCTCTAACCTTTTTTGAGGTGTAACAGCAGTCAAACCCAATTGCACAGATGCAGGACAGTTAGGCATACAAAAGCCCCTTATAATTTTAAAATCATTTTAGTGGCTAAAATATTTCACAGAATCACCAAATATGCAGTCTTTTTACTAGCTTCCAACAGCTCTCAGGACACTGTAGGAATAGGAGTCGTCCAGAACTAAAACCCTAACCTAAATAGTCTTAAAATAAGGCACTCTGAGAATGAGTAATGCAAAATTAATGACCAGCTTAGAACTCTAAGTGACTTATCTGGCCTCACCCCATTGCTCTGTGGCAGAAATAAGGACAAAATCCAGTTTTCTACGGTTTCACACATGGAGTTTTGCAGAAAAGTGTGTTCTCAATATAGACAGCATTGAGCTGCCAAATTCTAATACAGCATTGTACGGAATATCACTTGCAATACGTAATTTTTAGAACCTCATGATTTGATCAAATTTATTTGCATTCCAGAATACTGGCAAAGAGGATTGTTGTAAATGCCAGTAGCTGTTTTCGAACCAGAAAGCTCTTCTGCTGCATTTCCTGCTCCAAAATATGAGAGCAGCAGAGTTCCTCCAAGATTAAAAAAAAACAAACACATTTCTCTTGGTCACAGAAACATTTTAGCTAACATTTTCCTACACAAAAATTCAGCCTTACTCAGATACCCAGCACAGGAAAATTTGGTCTGTGGCGTTACATTTCGGTGAAGTTATAAATGACTGAAAACCTCGATTTTATAACAGAAACCATAGGGAAATTGCAGGTATTTCTCTACCATCAGGCTCTCTAGGTGTGTTGGAAAAATGGAGTGGGTTTTGAAGGTAAGGGCATAACACACACTGAATTCTAGACCATGGCTACTGGTTACAGCCTCAAACAAGGACAAGTATGTGCCTAAATATAAAGACATCAGTTGCCCTACTAAAATCAGTCATATTCTTCAGGCACATACCCTTAATTATATTGCTGGACTCTGTCCTAAAAAAATCTAAAGAATTTGTAAAAACTGAAATACTCTTCCAGTCCCATTTTTGCTGGTTACTAACCAAGACCCAAGACAAGCTAGCGAAACCATTAGGAACAGTTTCTGTAGCAATGGGTGAGCAGATTGCATGTCCTAACCATATTTTTCTACCTCCTGTATTCGAAACAGCCTTTGAGGCAAAACACCCACCACCACCCAGTTAGGTCCCAGGCTGCTCCACGTGGAGGATCGGCGCCTCTTCCTCACCTCTGCACTCCAAGGATCTAAGGCCTTCCAGTATCTAAAGGGGGCCTACAGGAGAGCTGGGGAGGGATTTTTTACAAGGGCATGTAATGATAGGAACAGGGGGAATGGCTTCAAACTAGAAGAGGGTAGATTTAGATTAGGTATTAGAAAGAAAATTTTCACTGTGAGGGTGGTGAGGCACTGGCACAGGTTGTCCAGGGAAGTTGTGGATGCCCCATCCCTGGAGGTGCTTAAGGCCAGGTTGGATGGGGCTTTGAGCAACCTGGTCTAGTGGGAGGTGTCCCTGCCCATGGCAGGAGGTTGGAACTAGATGATCTTTGAGGTCCCTTCCAACCCAAACCATTCTATGAATTATAATCAAGGTTGAATTAGGACAAGGGAAAAGGTGGAAGACCACACAGAAAAACTCAGATCAGTAGAAAGGCAGATGATTACCTCACAATGGACTGAAAGGCAGTAGCTGGCAGTCGTGAAAATCCCTCCACTTCCTCTTTATGAGCAGAAAGGGAGCGACAGGAAAACATGCAGTTAATCCCTTTGTTTGCAGCACCTTTTGGCATATCTCTTATTTTCCTCCTTATCTACGTAATGGCAGTGCGGTGGGGGTGAGAATGAGAAAAAACAAAAGCAAACAGAAGCATTTTGTGCAGGGTGTAAAGGGGGAGGTGCTGGCAGCAGGGCGGCTGCAGCGTCAGCTCCTGTCAGGAGAGGTGTGTTCATACTGGCACCACCATGGACTCACTGCAGGATATGGCGGAGCCAATCAGCAACACTGGTGGCACCTCTGGGGAAACATATTAAAGAAAGGGCAGAGAATGCTGGACAGAGAGAGGAGGAGGGACCAAAAAGAATGAGAAACACCAAGGTCAGAGAAGCAGATGGAGGAGCTCCATGGTGCAGGAGCAGGTTATCGCCTGCAGACATCCCATGCTGGAGCGGATTTTCCTGACAGGATTTGTGGCTCATGGAGAGCCCACACTGGTGCAGACTTTTCCTGAGGGAAAAGGGCCACACCAGAGTGAGGAAAAAGTGTGAGGAGGAAGGAGCAGCAGAGAGAAACTGCTGCACACTGGCCATAACACCCCGCTCCTCATGGAAGGGTCGAGGGGGTCTGCAGTGAAGGAGTGAAGCGATGTGGGGAGCAGGGGGGAAGGAAAGGTGCTGCGTTCACATTATTAATTGGCAATAAAGGAAATTAATTTTCCCCAAGTCGAGTCTGTTTTGCCTGTGACAGCAGTCGGTCTTTATCTCAAGCCATGTGCTTTCTCAGCCTGTTTTCACCTCCTGCTCTACTGAGGAGAGGGAGTGAGCGAGCGGCTGGGTGGGCGTTTGGCCCTCAGACAAAATTCACCCATCAATAAATTAAAACCAAACACATCACAAAAGCCTAATCAATCATTTTGCCCACTACAACTTATCCTAATATGTATTATTTCAACAGCATATCTCTAATATAGTTATTTCTACCACCTTTTTATCTTGGCTTGAGTTATCCAGTCTCACCTGCCAGCATACTTCAGCAATAATTATAACCCTGACATTTAATTCAGGGTTTTATTATGCAAAGGTAGCATAACTGAAAAGCTTTGCATTCCTGTTTGAGGTCTTAAAATTTATCTTTTCATGACAAAATGGAAGAGGAAAAAATGCTTTCAAAAGAGAAAATATGAGCTAAAACAAACAAAAAAAGGATAAAGCAAAAACCACAAAAAGAACATAAGTAGGGGAAAATACCCATAGCACAAAGCTCATATCTTTTGTTTCATTTATGTAAATGCCCGTCTGGAAGTCAGTGATAGATCTCATGCACAGCAATGCTTAAAAATCTCTGTCCTTCCTAGTGAAATTCCTGGCTGCTTCCCAAGCTCCTCTGACTCAGGAATTGGGAGGGAGAAAACTTGCTGGGATCTCAACACACCTGAATTTAACCCTCTAGAATGCCCAGCAGATCTTTGTACAGCTTAGAAAATAATTAGAAAATAGTCTTCCAGAAACTTAAACCCATATTTCTAAAAAGCCAAAAGACTTCATAATTTACAGTGCTAGCTAATTTACTTATTCTATTCACCATGCACACAAAATCTTCAATCTTAGCTGTATAGTACTAGCAAACATTTATTCTTGTGAAGAAGCAGAATAAATTCACACACTTCCTAACTTCCCAAAACTAGCTCTCCTTGCAACAAAAAACAACTTCTGAAAGTGAACACTCCATAAAACATACAATGCCTCCACAAATAACTGTACTAAACACATCATTATAACTCACACAGTTGTAGTGACAAATCACACAGTTGTAGTGATAAATTAATAAAGTCCATTTTGCGATGCTCTGTCTTTGATCACTTTCTGTTTATCCACTCTGTGTGCAATTATCAAAATGCACTAATTTGTATTAGCTCAGTATGGTAACCTACCTAGGTTTCAATCATTAGATCTGATTATGTACATGCTGGGCCAGTCTAAAGTAATTTTCTTCTTAACAACAAAGTTTGGCCCTGCATCAAATCTTAGAAAATTTTTAAAACTATCCTGTTGATCTGCATGTGTTTTATTTAGGTCTCAGTCCTTTGAAGATATATGCACATTCTTGAATTATGCACTGCCGTCAGTCCTGATGATTTCACAGCATATTAACTTAAAAACATACAAAATCCTTTTCAAGATAGAGTCCTTAATCAGGGAAAGAGAAAGAGGATTTTTCTGGAACCTATATAATAACATGCAAATTGTTTATGTCGTTATAGTCTTGTGTACTGTGAACCTCTGCAACCTAACGTTATGCCTTTTATTTAGAATGCTTGTAAGTAACAACTGGCATGAATCTAAATCACTTCTTAGAGAATCTTTACTTATTCATTCCTTCCTTTTGCTTACAAGGTGGTTGGTAATTACTGCTGGCCACAAAAAAATAAATCACTTAGTCTACAATGTCAGCTGTTCGACATTACAGAAACAGTGCATTTCTAACCTGCGTTAAACCAAGCAGCAGGCAACTAACAGATCTCCACCTTACTTCACATAGAAAGCTGCAGTTTATTTTCAGTCTGCCGAATCTATGTGGGTTTTTTTATTTGTTTGGGGTTTTTTTTTTTAATTTAAATTATCATACAGTTTAGATGATGACAAAGCTGTGACCAGAACAATAGACAGATCAAATAGTTTGGGGTATGTTTTGAAGTTTTGTGAGACTGAGGGTGCTTTTAAAAAATAACAACTAACTCAGGGGTCATTCCCTGTGATTCCAGTAGCTCAAAAGCTCTTATTTCATATGTATCTGCACCAATTTGTCAAACTGAGTCGACTTACTGGGTACCCAGTATACTTTAAGGAGAAGTAATTAAGCCAAAAAGAAAAACAGAAAATGAAAGTAGCAACAAACAAGCAGATGCAATTAAAACGTTAAAACATTGACATCCCTTCCTAATATCTTCCCTCTGGAGTGAAAGCTGTACTTCTTCACCTGAAATGATTTATACCATGATTCATACCGCCCATCACTATGTAACTGATCTTTTACTATCACTTCCTTTATGAAATACGCTAAATTACTTTCTTCTAGGGAAAGACAGTCCCATATGAGTATTAAATTACAGCATTCAAAATAGTATTGAAACGGGATTAGCTTAGATCCACACAGTCATGAAGCCTGTTCTGAAAGAGATTGCAGCTCACAGGACAACTCTCTATAGCAGCAGGGTTGGACATAACCAGGGTTGGACCATACACAAACCTTGGCAAAGGAACAGTCCATATATTTTAACACTGCACCCATTCTGAACCACATCACAGGCAGAGAAGCAAAAGGAAAGGCAATGTAGGCAAACTTACATAAAACTTTCCCTGTTCAAGATATAATTGTTGCCTGTTTTTTGACCTGTGCATTACGTACTAGTTGGGTACTGAGATAATAGCTTGTCTTCCTTTGTAATGAAAGACAAACTGCTTTTCTAAGAGGCAATTTTAGCTTGACCAACTTGAAAAGATGCAGATTGGTTTTGCAAAAGCTTCTACCTGTGGTCTGGTTTGAATTAGTTTTCATCATTACTGTTAGCAATTCCCAGTCTTCTGTTGCATGGCAGCTTTTTCACAGATGATTAGGAGCAGTGTTGTGGTATAGAAGAGTTTGGAGCGAAAACTACTTGAAACTTGCCAGTTGGTAAATTCTGTTAAATTATCAAGGTTGATAAAAGAAAATATTTAAAAATAAAATTTGCAATTAGAGCATCAAACTGTCAGCTCACATTTCTAAACTAATAAGAAACCAAAGCATTAACTTTTCAAGGTCAGTTTCCCTCCTGTGTTTCTTTCTCACTTTTGAAGGCAGGGAGGGGGTATTATGCTCTGTGCTCTATTTCAGTACAGTAATGCTGAAGAATGCTTCCATCAACAGAATTAATGAAAACTCTTGTGGGAAGAAAATTACATAAATAAATACTTACTTCACAGTTAGGACTAGGAGGCAAAGCTGATTACTGTAAACCATGTTCTTCCTCTCGTAACTGGACATATGTGTATGAGAGACAGATGGACTTCAGATTCAGAAAGGATCACGGTAATTCTCCAGTCCCATGGTCCCTAAGTTGTAGGCTGCAGATTCTGGGTGGCCTGTAAAGCTCCGCTGAGTAGCTTGTCTGCCCCAACAGCTGCATAATTTTCTCACTGAATGAGGCCATTTAATTTTTCCATGATGTTTCAAGAGAAAAGTTTTTCAAGCTATTTTCTCTGCGCTGATCCCCCCCACAGAATTACAGAAACATATGCAGAAAGATATCATCTAGTTCACCATGTGCTAAGGAAGGATTGTGTAGATTCACCCAACATAGATTCGTATAACTTTTCCTTGAGAAGGAGGTCATACAGCACTTCTAGGTGGTTTTTTCTGGGGTTCATACCTCAAAAAGCGTTTTCTAAAATGCAACCCTCATCACTCTGAGTGCAAATTCCATGGATTTCCCTTAACTCTTCTCTCAGGAATATGGATAGCAATTTCTCTCTATCTTTTGTCTTAAAATCTTCACATATCAAGTGGTTGTACTAACATTGTCTTAAATTAGGCAAACTCAAGTCTCTAACTGATCCAGTATTCTAAACTTTTTTAAAAGTCATGACCAAACATGGATACAATATGTCAACTCAGACTTTATGAACACTAATTTGGAACAATTACCCAACATTTTAGGTACCACATCCCTCTTTGCATATTCCAGAATTGCATTTCCCTAGTTTACAACAGCAATGCATTGTAGACTTTGTTACCCATTTTTTCTCTTGACAGGTATTCCCTGTCTTGTACTTGTATATCTGAATTCTTTTTCCTAAATATATCACATGGCACTTCACTTCATTGAATTTCATCTTGCTGATTTCAGACCATCTCTCCAATTTGCCAAGTTTATCTTGAATGCTGATCTGATACAAAAAGGTATTTGCAACTCCTCACAGCTTGCTGTCATCTACATATTTCATAAGCTGTTCTGTATTCCATCACCCTCACTGCTAACGAAAACACTGAACAGAACTGATTTCCTAAGCAAATTCTCAAACTGAAATGCAGGCTGTGGAGTTCAACCAAGAGGTTCCTATGCCCAATCCATTACATTGGTTTGTACTAAAACTTATCCTTTAGAAAGGCAGACAATACATATTTTAAAACCTTAAATCCAAAAAAAAGCCACAATTTGCTCTGCTTAATTGTTGCAACAGTTAATTATCCTCCTTTTATTTTTGCAGAACTTTACTTTAAAATCAGGCCAGCTTCACTTTCCAGCTGCATATTATACCCTGTTTACTAATCAGAGAGAGAATACCCATAGAAAAGATTGACTTCTAGAATTATAGACTTACTGACTGCCAGATTCTTCCACATCATTCCTTAAAAGTTCTATGGATTAATCTTCACAGACAGTATTAACTGAGGTTAAAAATTCCTGAAACATTTTGTGAGACCTGAACAAAGTAATGCTGGTTTAGGAGAATCAAGTCATATTTTTGTTTGCAGTTCCTGGCTTTGCTATGGAATTATGTACAATCACTTGCAGAAAAATATTACCCTACTGAGCAAAGCTAAGCCCTTTAAGACCATATAATTTCTAGAATATTTGCTATGTGATATTTCACATATTTGGCAAATTCTCTCCCCTCGTTTCTCCTCCTGCCCACCAATTTGCTGTCCATAGGCATTACAGGGAGCAAAGCAGAACGCAAAGCTCTTCAGTACTGGAAAACAACCTTAGAGAGACCCAGATCCACATTTCTTTACAAAAACTAGAACTAGGTCTCAGGATTCCCTTCAACTTCCAGCATGTGCAGCAAAAGAGAACTTGGGATAGAAGAAAAACGACACTTCTTCTTTCTGTTTTCCCACCCTTCTGTCAGACAAATTCCATTTATACTATTATCACCTTAATATTATAGCAATGAAGGCAACATTTACATTCTGAAATAAAACTGAAAATATTTTATGTAATGAACATTGACCACACGCATTGCGACAATGCGGCAATCGGTATTGCCACATATTTCCTTACACCCTCCTAGACCCCAAAATTATAACATATCAGACCCTGTCAATTCTTCAGTAAAGTGTTTCTAGCCCTTGTGAAGTATAGAGGGTTTGAAGCCATGTAAACATATACATATTAAAAATTATTGCTGGTGAGCATGAGACTCTCTGATATATATGTAAGCCTTATAGTCAAGTTGCAGGAGTTATCTGAAAGGAATTATCTGAAAGTTGTCTTCATGCTGTTAAAAATGTGATGCTTTTCAAGACTTACTGATACCTACAGAACAAACCTCTGAAAACTCCATCTTGTTGAAGATAGAAATTTGCAATTCAAAGCATATTCAGAATAAAATGCCTTTTCCCAAGTCACATCCAAAGGAAAATAATGGCATTCCAGATTTCAGTTTTTCACCTTTCTTAGTAATCTTACCATCTGCTACCATTTACAGACCCCAGCTGTGTGTTCAGAAGTGGTTTTAAATCTTATGATGGTCCCAACAACCTAAATCTTCTGCTGTGCCATTGAGTTAGCCTATTAACTACCTGGCTGTAATTAACCTCCTTGAAAACAGTATCATACAGTATCAAGAAGACGTTCTATCCCTCTATGTAACCATTTCTTTAGCTGTTGTTTTGTTGTTTTCTGTGGTAAATATCCAAAAGCAAGACTCCTGCAAAGACAGTGCTTATGAAAACTGTGCTGGAAGGGTAAAAACATGCACACAACTAAAATGATAGCTTATTTTCAACAACCCAAAATTTATAGCAATACTAACTGCAAGGGTCAGCATTTATGCTGCTTCCGAATGATTTTTGATTCACTTCAAACTGGGCTATAATGGAGGATAAAGATTAGTCTCAAAAGACAACTGCTGCTTTCTTCAGTGGTCATTAATGAGAAGTAACGAATATGTACTTTTAAAGTACACTACACAATCCTGCTTCTGGAGCACAACACGAGGGAGAAAGTTGCCTGTTGTAGTGCTGTGAGACTCTCACCACTCCAATGGAAAGAAACATAGAACCTATTTACAGAAAGAAGTATAGTTTTCTAAGTGTTTGCTATCCTATGTCTGAGTCTTAAAGGAGCTAAAAACATCCAGGTTTCATTTTGCTGCCACCATTTTGTGTCCCGCAGCGTGTGCACCACATACCTATTCATAAAAGAGAAAAAAAACCAGACTCCTAAACTTTGGTCTGCAGACCAATACTAGCCTGCAGGGAGCTAAGGACCTCTGAGAATCTGACCAAATGCCACCAAAAAAAACCCCAATAGCAATTTTTCTAAAGTTGTTTTTTTATTCATGTAAATGTTAGTGTGTATTGGGCCTGGCTGAGACAGAGTTAATTTTCCTCATAGTGCTGTGCTTTGTATTGGTAGCTAGAAAGGTGTTGATAACACAGAGTGTTTTGGCTACTGCTGAGCAGTGCTCCTACAGCATCAAGGCTGTCTCTCCAACATTCCCCCCTCACCAGTAGGCTGCGGGTGGGCAAGATCATGGGAGGGGACACAGCCAGGACAGCTAACCCAAACTGACCAAAGGGATATTCCATACCATATGACATCTGCTCAGCAATAAAAGCTAAGAGGAAGGAGAAGGGGCATTTTTTACTACAACGTTTGTCTTCCAGAGTAACCGCTACCTGTACTGAAGCCCTGCTTCCAGGGAAATGGCTGGACATTGCCTGCTGATGGGAAGTAGAGAATTTTTTTTTCCTTTGCTTCTGCGCACAGACTTTGCTTTTGCTTTATTAAACTGCCTTTATCTTGACCATGAGGCTTTTCCAACTTATTTTCTCCCCCACCCCATTCTGTTGAGAAGGGGAGTGATAGAGCAGCTTTGTGGGTACCTGGTGTCCAGCCAAAGTCAACCCACCACATACTGTATCATTAAGGTGCCAGAGGTCTATGAATGAGGAAAGAGGTTTTGCTTATTTTTGACACGAGAGAGACTAGACTTACAGGAAATGTTATTATGCCATCTATTCTGTAAAAAACTAATGATGTCTTTAAGAAAAAGACGGATGAACTAGAGCACCGCATCTTGCACAAGTCATTCAGAAAAATCTCATGTATATAGTTGTAAGATTTGCTTCTGATGAAGCAAAGTTATGAAGCACAACTCAAAGAATAGTTTCCTTTTGAGGGTAAGCATATCTGCATTGCTGCATAATTTTACCATGACATTGGTTATTTGGTGAACAGAATCTCGCATGCTACATATGAACAGTTGCCAACAGCTGCTTTAGAGAATCCTTCTGGATGAAATGTTGGGATACTCATTGATTGCCTGTTCAGTTATTGATGAGTCTGTATATTTGTCAGCAGTACCTATATGCTTGACATCTGTATAATACCTCCAGAAAGACCATGCAAATCCCAGTTCCTCTAAACTCAAAACATCGAAGTATTTTGTACCACTAAGAATAATCCCTTTGTACTAACTAAAAACCAGCAACCTGAATTCTTGATGAACTTTACAAAAACAGCCAATCAAGTATAGTATGTATTAATTCTATCACACACGCTAATTTTAACGTCTGTATAATACCATTCACATTCAGTCAATATATACTGCAGACTGACACACACACACACCCGCCTATTGCAAGCTCATTATTATTGTAAATTTAAGAACTGCTAGGAAGTAGAGTGCAACAGAACTCTATAGTCTATTTGTCATAGAAAAAAATCATAAATATGGTAATTGTAGAAGAGCAAAATGCAGTTTAAAGACCAATGCTGGCAAATTTTTTTATTCCACGTAGTAGGAAAACTAATGAGGCACATCTTAGATTAGTTTACTGTAAACCTACAAGCACTAAATAACGCTTCCTATGTAAGTACTTTAAAGAACATTGCTTAAAGTAAAAAAACACAAAAGATTCTCCTCTAATGTTACAAACACAGAAACATAAGAGTTTAAACCACCATTAAATTAGAAATTACATGGACTATTTTTATTTCCATTAATTACTCCAATTTGGCAGAATACTTCACATCATATGAACTTCAATTTTAATACAAATATTGTTTCATTTTCTAGTTAAAAACCATCTAACTTAAAAAAAAACCCACACACCACAAACAAATAATAATATCCACTAGACAGAAACATCAAAAAAATCAGAGTAAACAATAGATTTTAGGGTACCCACTCTATAGAAAGCTATACTGATCTAAAAGAAGCCTCATCAGTTCCTCTACCAAGCAGAGTAAAAAAGGAAGCAATCTGAGCATGAATAGCTCAAACTCTCTGTCTTAAAATGGCAACTGTACAGACAAAAATCTCTTACAATAGCTACAGAGAGCTGGAAGTAGAGTCTCAGTCAGTAAATGAGCTACACTGGTACTCAAGTTCAGCTTATCCAGTAAAGGTGACAAGCACACTGCTCTCTCCCACGTGGCCATTCAGTATTGTACTATGCAGAGCAGAGCAGTTCGCTATTTATAGTGGAAGTTCATGATGCCAGCAATTAAGATTTTGAACTCTTTTTTTTTTTTTTTTTTTTTACACCCCAGTCCACACCAAAAACATCCAAAGGAACATCCATAGCAAATCCAGGGCCTGGTTTTGCAAAATTCCTTATGTGGCTTGAAAAAAGAAGTAATGGTACTGTGTACCGCAGAGCCATACCTGCAATATGCAGCATCTGCCCTGAAACAGGGTCTTTTCCAGGTCTGTTCAAACAAATTAATTTCTATCCACCAGTCTCATTACAGCTTCTAAGTGGTCAGCAAGGGGTATGCTTTCAAATTGGTGTCTGGGCCTATAGCCATGGGAACGTCTTTAACATCAAGAGATTTCTTTCAATACCAAAATATTCTTTTCCTTTACATGTAACATGGATAGAGTTTTGCAGTGTTCATGCTTGAATCCCTGCAACAAGATGCTAAAACTAACGTAATCAATAGAAAACCTTTGTTCATTTAATGGGACTTGTACAGAGAATTGCATAGAAAAAAAAAAACATATTAAAGTTCATGGGAATTTGGACTGACTTAGTATTTCAGCATATAGCACTGTGCAAACAGTTGCTTAATGTGCTTGATTCTCCCTCTGTAAATGCCACTGATCAGCTGCATGTACCGAGCAGCCGTGCAAAAGGAAACAATACCCTATGTCCTAGTCCATGAAATAACCACACTTACAGTAATAAAATAGGGATTTATAGAAACATCTACTTCAAACTGTTTTTAAAGCTTCTGAAATATATCTGGTCTAGTTTATTTTACCTGTGGAAACCTGTACAAATAAATGTACTTAGGCCATTAAGGCTTTCCAAGAAAATGCAGAAGGTAGCTGTACCAAAATATGTCAGTCTGTTAAACCATACCTAAAATCTCTCTTAAAAATAATAAATACAGTAGATGTTATGTGTGTAAATGGGTATATAACAGCACAGCTTTATAATGCTCTGCTTAAGACCTACTCCTGCATATATAATGAGCTGAATACAAATTTGTGCAAATGCAAGTGTTCCAAATAAGAGCAAATTTGGAAGAACAAGGCTAATTGAGGGGGATACAGAAATGGAGTGTCACTATGATATTTTAAAATATGATCCTGTAGAGCGCTTTAAATTCTGATTGTAATGAAGTCAAACACTTAAGTTATATGCATAACTTTATGCACACAATTAGCTACACAAAGCAGAGCTGAACAACAAACTAGAGCAATTTATTTTGGTGTCAGAAGGATTAATTACACCCTTAAACTTAACTACTGCCCTGTGTAATTATATCACTTGCGCAGAAGAGCAGTTGATATCAACACAGCACTACACACTTAGGAGCCCCTATTCCCAGCTCCCTCATATCCAGTGAAAAGATATTCCGAGTTCTTGTCTGAGTTGTACACAGTGAAAAAAAAAATACATTTTATGAACTGAAAAATAATACATCTTGCCCTTGTTACTGTGTATATGTATTACCAGAGCTTGCTATTGCAGCCGGCCTTCATATTTGTATATAATAAAGCAGAATATTGAGAACAAGTATCCGTGTAATTAGCACATCAATCATGTTGTTCTTTAATATAAACGAAGTATTAATTCACTTCTCTATAAACTCTCTCACCATAACTAATCTAATGCAAATTATTAATTAGTTAACCACAAGCAAAAGAAATGCAGAAACCCACTGGAAGTATGCAAATTTCAGCAGCTGTAGCTCAGGCAACATCCATAGTAGCGACCCGCTGTCCCACAAGCCACAGTTGTGTGCAGAGGCGCGGAAAACCACACCACAGAAGTTTGCCAGCTTCAGCATCAAGTTGGGCATCTTCGTTACCTGCCAGTGCACAGGTTGCTGTGAGCTGTGGTCTTCTCTGCCAAACTACTGCTAGAGCTCCCATCTTTCTTGCTACTACGTCTTGCTACTGAGAGTCAAATATTTCTTTTTCAATGGAAGCGAGGAAGGTTTAAGACATGCCTTTAACATTTTTTTTTATGAGGGCTCTGTGATAGTTTCCTGCAGGAATACCATACAACCACCTTCCTAAAAGGCTGTCTGAAATTATTCCAAAGCCATTGCTTCAGAGTGTTGGGCTTCTCCCCAGATAACACCATTGCTGTACCAATGCAAGGCAAGAAGCCTGGTAGAAGGTTAAGGCGAAACCATGCCAGGGAGAGCAAGACTGGCACAGACACACACATGTGCTGTGATGTTCCACTGATCCCGCGCTTAAATACATGACTTGTAAAGCTCCTATTTGTGCAGGTGCAGGTACTATCGGCTTCCTTCCTTTCTTCTTATTCAAACTCAAAAAACTATTCTAAGAATGGTGCTAAGGCCTTCATGTTAAATGAACACCCACCCATGAAGCAAGTCTCTCCAAATTCAGAAAGGAGTAAAATGCAGAAAGTTGTTAGAGCGTTAGTGTCTGTCACTGTAGCGTAGCTACTCACTGCTCTCCCAGAGGACAGCCGCCTTGCTCTGCTTTTACAAATATCACTACATATTTCTGAAAACATCAACTTACTGAACCCCATTTGTCTGTTTCTTCTGGTGCACGTATCTCACCACACATATAAATACTTTTTCACACTGCTTATGACAGGGACTTTGCCCAGCATTTTTCAATGCCACACTACCTGAGAATTCAAATTTCTTTCTTTGTACCTACAATGCGCACACATACTTCATACACGTATGTTTCACTAAGTCTGATAGCCAGAGACAGCAATATCAGGCCATCCTTCTATTTTTTTTCCTCAAAGTATGTATTGACCTTGTTTAGAGGTCCTGAGTACCTCAAGAGAATTATTACGCTACTGAAAACTGGATACCACGCTGAGACAGATCTCTCTAAACAATACAGCACAGATATCTTTTCCCTTAGTGATATTACAATTTTAAATGTCATTTTCATATTTTTGTTTGCAAGATGAACCATTTTCCTCATTCTGCATGCGTTAGCAGCAAATAAAAAAAAATATATATATTTCAAGAGATGTTTTGAAAACCCAGCTCATGAGAAACAGTGTAACTTTCCCCACTGGATCAGAGTATCATCAGCCCATCAGACTTCACTGGCATGTGGTATTGTGGCTGCATAGCACATCCTACAGGTTTCCAACAACATGTGGGCAAGTTTGCCATTCCGCCCTTTTAAACTTTTTACTCTTAGGAAAGGTTTTTGGTTTTTTTTGCTAAGGTTTTTAGCTCTTACAAAATTTTATGCCTACGTTTGACTCAAAAGACAAAATGGAAACATCTTTTCCTTTTATACTCGCATCCTTACCAGCTGCCATCCACTGAAGATCTGCAGTGCACTGGTCATTAAGTAAAGGAACCATATTTTTTTTAATTTATTTTTTAATCAAGAGGGCTTTGAGGAAGAACGTTGTCTGTTAATCACTACTGTGGATTATGGGAAACAAGGTTAAAGAGGTCTTTTTGAAAACCATTGTGTTTATCCCAAAAAATAAACATTGCTCGCCCTAGCACCCCCAGATAACTGTTACTAAAGTCATTGGACATTGATAACTGCTGAAGAGCTCCAGTGCCATCCGGTCAGCTGTACAGGCTCAGCTTTTACAGAAAAATGGAAAATGTCAGTTTACTGAGAAAGGCAACAGCATAAACACTCCATTGAGGGAAGAAAGGTGAAATTGTTTCTATTGATTTGGCCAGCTGTCCTTTCAACATGATCTAGCCAAATATTCTTCCAAAACTTATTTACACTAGGAAGATGACAAGCTGTAAAACTCTTTCCTTCAAGAAACATTCCTCTAAAATAGCTACTAAAACCCCCATTGCTTTGAGTGTGCAGGTACAGGGTTGTTCAAGCACCTTGCCTGAAATCCTTTCCTTCACTTACTATCTGCCATGGCAGAGCCCTGGAGCTGACTGTGGTCCATGACACGTGTAGGTAAATTTGGGACTGGAGGCCTTTTCTAAACACAGACACCTGATTTGTACACCCCACATGGGAAAGACACAATCTTTTCTGCCATTTTGTTCCACCGTCCTTGATGCCTAATTAAACTACTGTTTCTCTGCCTGAAGGAGAGCTGTCCTGAGGTTATATGAACGCTATTTCAACTTGTCTGAGCTTTCTCCTCCTTGTCTCTTTCCCAAAAAGCAAACAAAACAAATGAGCGCAGCTGAGTACACCGAGCACATCCAGGGGCACTGGAGAAACCAGCCAGCACTGGGCTATCGCTCTGTGCTCAACTCTGACTTCTACAGCTTCTACATGGCACACACATACCTGCTGTGAAGAGAACAGGATTACGCAAGAAGGACAAGGAATACTGTTGCAGAAGCATTGGTAAAAGGCGGGTTGGCTTAAGAGATCCTTACCCACTGTTGTAAAGGAAAAATTAATAGCAATTTTGATGGGGTGCATTCATCAGGAATCCTATGCTGTATCAAGCATTCCTGCCAATTAAAAACAAGGTATAGTGCAGTTCCCATGCTAGCTCAGTCCAACAAAGCTGGCTGAGAGAAAGAGGAGACAAGAGCAGCAGCACAGCAGGAGGGATGTTGGGAGTGCCAAGGCACCAGGAGTGGCGTTCGGGTGGGCAAGGGGAAAGAAACAACGTTATGTGTAGAAAGAAAAAGGAACTGGGGAGGGAAAGGAAAAGGCGGAGGTAATGAGTTTTAACTATAACAAAGCTACGAGGCTGTGAGCTGCTGTGCCGCAGTTTACAAACTTCATAAATATATGCTGGGAGCAAAGAATCAGTTGTAACGGACTGTCAAGGCTTGTCCTGAGGCACCTCACTGTCTTTGGAGGTGTTGCGACTGCTGTAAAAGCACAAGGTGGCTCTGCTGACTCTCTGTCCAAAATTAAATCATTAAGTGCAGTATAATACACAAACAAGGTCCTACCACTGGAAAAAAAGGAGGACAAGTAAAGAGGCAGTAGGAAATTCCCTTTCAAAGGGCCAAAATCCTTCAAAGCAATAACCCCACACATACATCGGCAATCACCAGATGGCAGAGTTTACTTACTAAACTGAAAACTAGTCCCACACCTTTCAAAAGCAGTAAGGGAGCAGATAAGCACACAAGTTGCTCATCTACCGCAGTTCCTAGCTAGGGACAGAGGAGAGGCTAGAAAGGAAAAAATTAGAGATGCAGCAGTGCTATTCAGATCTGAACTCATTCTTTTCTTTGAATTCCTGTTGAAACACCTAGAGGTCAGTAACTTTTTTCTATTGACATTCTTTTTTTTTCCTCCCTGAAGGATTCTAGGTTATGCTTCCACAGAAAGAGCGAGGCAGAAANTTTTTTTTTTTTTTTTTTTTTTGACTTCTCAGATGTGCAAATAAAGAAAATGGTAGTAAAATACCTGATATTTTTACCTTGGATTGGTTGCAAGAGATTCTGAAAAAAGTACTAATCCAGTTTTGCAGGCCAGGTCTCTTCTGCTGTCTGCCTTCAAATTATCAAATGATAAATGATCAAATGATGGGGGGTTGGTTGGTTGTTTTACAATTCCCTTTGAACTGAAAAGGCTCAGCATAAAGAATTCTATGAATAAATAAATGCTGCCTTTTCCATCTGCCATTTTACTTTACGGATCACACGTTTTTAACATTTTCCTATATCCTAATGGTTGAGTGTGGAAGAAATGCTGGATATACATTTAAACAGTTTTTTGTACCATACACCAAAGTGTGAAAACAAGAGGTGTAAAACATCTTTTTCCTGGTGACCCTCTGACACAGAAGCAGCAGCTACAACATATACATAGAGGGAGAGGGAGAAGACAAAGTACCTTTCAAATACAGAAAGAAATCTATGTGCAATCAATGCATAAAGGACACACTGACAGATACTTGAGCAGAAAGTCTCTGTAAGATAAGGAATGTGAAAAGGGCATTTTTTCAAATAAACAAAACTGTGACAGCTTTTTTTACAAGAAAGAATTGAGGAAAAGCTAGGCCTAGCAGAATCAAATTGGAAAGATGGAATCATGTTTCACAGCAATTGACACGGGCGATAAATGATCACAGGAGGAAAAAACCTCAGAATGAGACATACAACAGAGTATGTTGCTGATACTGCCTATGCTCTGACACTGCCATAACAGCTAATTACTCTGATAAAATATGATGTTATTTATATACATATACACAAACATACATATACACACCAAAAAAATATCTCTTTTCTAGCAGCCTTGCATGAATTCAAGCAAACCACTACCAAAGCACAGCAACACAGTTCAGTTTAATCCACCAACACCAGACTAAGCAAACCCAAAGGCCAGTCCTCTTTTCGTGTTAGCTCTATATTTGATTTTACGTGTCTTACATGTGAAAAAAATTTAAAAATCAGTTTTTCATAAAACCTATAGGGCAGCTTGTTGGAGTCGCACTATTCTAAACAAAGGAATACTCTTAAAATTGAAGTGTTTGTGTCAGAGACAAAGGAATGTAAAGTTTTGGATTCTGCAAGCAATGTTTTTTTCAGTAAGGTGCATATACACAGAAGGGTTGTTTCCAGCCCTTAAAAGGTCTGTTTGGCATTTTTTTCCCCATTGCTTATTGATACCTGATACACAATCACTGACATACTTATGCCAGTGCTTGACAAAGGTGCCACAGAGATCCTGACACACAAACTCACTTGTACTACTTGGAGGAAAGAGTGCGACTACACGTGATGTGCTGGGACAGTATTCCCTGCAGGCTGAAGATGAGGAAGATGATGGCCCAACTCTTGTGGGATGCAGAAGGCTTTGGAACCACACAGCACAGAGGCAGCAGAATTCTGCAGGGCAAGAAAACTGATACGTCACACTAAATCTGCTACACTAGAAAGGTATGAATAGAGAGCATCCTCATATTTCACACAAATTAGAATCGGTTTCTTCTGGTCAGTGCTTAGGGGTTTCTAGCATCAGGCTTCTTGCAATTGTCTATGGCAGGAGAGAACAGATAGACGGTATTATCAATTTCTTGTTAATTTGTAAACTTTTAAAAAAATTCAATTGCACGTTGGACAGGAGACATTTAACATACAGAAATTTGTGTTTTCCAACTATTCCACAGTGCCTAGAGCTGTGGGCTGGTATCCTAAATATTCAATAAATATACAGAAAACTCAAATGCTTCATTTCCAGAAAACTTATTTCTGAGCTTAACACAGTAAATTTTCATTAATTTCTTCCCCTAGGTTAATAGGAAACAAATTACATTTCAGCAAATGTTAATGGAATTTCCCTACAGTTTCTCTCTTATGTACTTGCACCTGTAAATGTTTAAATATTATAAAAATATTAAGTAGGGCGAGACAACAGACAATTTATTCTACTGTAAGCATAGTACTGCGTAGGATGGATTGAAAACATGAAAACAAATCACATCTCTTAAGTTATCTGAAAGGTCTAGCAGGCTTGCTGCAACAGTTTGTTCTGTCCTTAAAAGAATCGTTAAAAGTAATAAAAGCATTAGGTGGTGTCTTGCAGCGTTAGAGCAGAAACGGGTGGGGACACAAGATTTAGAAGAACAAATGGTAACAGGTACAGAAATAAGATCAGGAAGACAAGAGAAATAAGGTTTGGGGTGGCTCATCTGTAGCAGAATAGGCAGAGAATATCACTGACAGCAAATCAAGAAGCCCAGATGGTACTCACTACTATAAAGGCGTAACAGTACATGATTTCATGTTATATCTAAATAGAATATAGTTCTGTTCTTCCAAACCTTAGGATAAACCCACTACTGAGTCAATACATCACCCTTCAAAATGACTTATATATGTTGTGATAATACTGTTACATATTTTTTACTTTTTCTGTTTTGACATATCCACCCACCATGTGAATAATTTCTAATAGATAGCTAAAATTACATAGTAAAGCAGGTATCTTCAAATATACTTTGTGTTCTTTTTTGACACTCTGTCTAAAATTTTAAAGCTCCTCATTTCCATTTCTTTTACAGGACAGCCAGAAGCAAAGCTATTTCAACCGATTCACCCAATTCGCTTTTCAAGTGCAGAACTGCAGATGAAATTTTGCCAGTCTACACGCTGGTGTTAGGCTTACCAAAGGATGTTTCCCTGCAGCGGATCAATGGCAGAGGTTCCAGCAGCACTTCACGTGGCCAATAAGGGGAGTATCCTGCTAACTGGTCAAGTCCCCAGTCAACATATGGAATTCTGTTTTAAATGGCACCTATTTGCTACCTACTTTTTCGCTGGCGCTCCAAGAGGTAGAATTTCCTGTAAGGATCCCTAAGGGGCAGCACAGCTCCACAAAAGTGCAGCCCTGTATTCCAGTGGCAATCACAACCCACATTTTACAGGCATCACATACCTTTCATTCTGAATCTTCAAGTACCAGACAACTCCTAGAAAGATGTCTTTATGGTTCCCCTAGACTCAGCACAGAACCCCCACCACACATGCAAACACACCCTGCCGTTCCTAGCCCACACTCCACACAATAACTTGTTACAATACACTTTGCAGGTAGCTTTGGCATACTGCCATGACTTGCAGGGGCAGAAACCTCCCTTTACATAAAGCAAGGCTTGAGGGCTTCCACGTATTTTAACACTCTTAAAGATGGAGGAGTTACTTTATAAATTCAGAGTCAACCCAGTCTTTTACAGTAAGGAACAAACAGTTATTCTGTCTGAGCCTCTGTAGGTCAGGGGAAAACCTCCGGTATTCATATAGCCAGAAGTGAGAGATATGGTCTCTAAAGAGGGGTGGAAAATCAGATGGTCCACCAAGTTCAAGGGGTGTCATCAGCAGTATAAAGTGCAGCGGGCATCAAGTTAGAAGTGGCATTCCCCCAGGATTAGGGATGGGGCCGAGACTATATACCATCTTTATTCATGATCTTGGTGATGGGGGACCTGAATACATCCTCAGCAAGTCTGCAGCCACACTAGGGTGAGCAGTCAAATACGCTGGTGGGTAGGGCTGTACTTCAGAGGGAGCTTAGCAGACTGGAAATATGCACTGACAGAAATCTCATGAAATTTAATCAAAGCTCATGCAAATTCTTGCATTTAGGATGCAAATTCTTTATAAAACACCGCAGAATAGGTGTTGGACTGACTAGTGAGCAGCTTTGCAGAAAAGGGCTGGGATGAATTTAGGGGGAGGGGGAGGTCGTGGTGGACACAAGTGGAACATGAGACAAAAGCTTGTCCTTATAGTAAAGAAGCCAAACACATACTGTGCTGTATTAGCAGCAAGGTTATAGTCAACAGGTTGATACAGTGATAATTCCCCTCTGCCCGGCAGTTGTGAGAAGATAGCTGGGGTAATGTGTCCAGTTCTGGACATTGACAGATGTCCCCAGATGGACACTGACAAACTGGAGTGAATCCAGCAGAGGGCTGCCAAGATGACTGGAGGCTTGATGGAGCATGTGATATACTGGAGAGGCTGCAGCCTACTCAGACCCATAGAAGTCCTATTATTAGTCTTAATACTCACCTTATGTAAGCAATTCCGCTTTCTTTGCACACTATCTAAAAATAGTAATCAACTTATTATTGTTTAGAGAAGATAATCAAGTGCAGTGAATATTTTATCTTGAAAAATAGTAGTAACAGAGTAAACCAGAACATTTTTGTAAGTTTTCTGCTAATTAAAATGAGGATTATGAGAGTCCAATTCTCATTTCATTGCAAACTGAAAGCAACTTCACTGAATTTAGAAATACTCTGATACCAGATTAGTACTCATAAGATAAAAAAAAAAAAAAGAGCTCCATCAGTTCAAGAATCACTACCTTCCAGAAACAAAGCTTCTAATAACTTCCTCAGGATGTATACAACAATGATGATTCAAGTTTTTTCTTGCTAGCCAAACTGTAGCCTCCCTTAGACAACTCAGAGCATTTCCTCAAGCTTAAAGCAACATATAGGAGAGGACACATACACTACAGCTCTTCATTTCATCTGACACGCTTCATGCCTTCATGTTAGTCGGTATATTGTTAATGACCTGGGCAAAGGAACTACAGCTTATTCCCTGTTAAATATGTTAAAATGGCATTTCTATCTCACTTAGAAACCACCCTGTTACTCTAAAACATGGATTTCATCTTGGCTTATGGTTTCTTGATGGATGGTTTGTCTCCCATTTTCCTTAGAGTAGACCTTTTGTGGTCCCCCAGCCTTCACAGAGTGAGGGTCTAACCCTGTCAAGTGATGCATAAAATGCAAAACTACTTAAGGGGGTGTGTGTGTATCTACTCATCGATGTTTGCACACACAGACACACACNAAAAAAAAAAAAAAAAGTTTTTTACAACAAAACAAAAAAAAAAAAAAAACAAAAAGCAGAAAGCAGAATTCTCCCTGGAGATTTATTTTCAGGGAATCTCAATTCTGATATTCTGGTTTCCACTACAAGCACCCACATTTCAATAGCAAATTTAATGAAGGCAGAATGAATTATGCAGTTCAAAGAGATTGGTCTCAAACCTTGTTTCAATTTCAAAGAAAAAAGTCACAATTAAATTGGTTGTAACAGGAAATCATTTTTACTGATGCAGAAAACAAAACTACTTTAATTTGTATTTCCTTTCTGTATGGTCCATAAAAAGAATCCATAGAAGAGAAAGGTATTTTAAGACAGAATGAATTAGCATAGTTTACAAAAGCCAATGAAACTATTGAAAAAACAGTCAGCACGCCACATTTTAAAGAAACTGTGTCAATTCAGTAAGAGAGAACTACTTGCTTATTTATAGTTAAGTTCACATCCCTTTATGCTAGTGTATTTTCTGTCTTTCATAATACTGACACATAAATGATGTGGTTTGGGGTTTTTTCCCAAACTAAAATAACAAGGTATTGGATTGCACAACTAATGTAAGAAACTGCACTTTTGTATGGCTGAAAAGAAAGCCACATATTTGGAAGTTTCACATCTACAAATGTTAACATTTCTTACACCAACTTCTTGAAATAAAATTATGGATTACAAATGCTAAACTCCGTTTTATTAATATTAAAGTTCAACTAAATTCTTCAGGCTTTCTGGGGTATTTCAAAATTGCAAATAAAAATTATTAAAAGGTCATCATACCCCATCATAATGGAGATAACTTGCAAGATATAATTATAAAGTACAAATTCCAGGAAAAGAAGAATGGATGGAGTATGGAAATGTACCCTTCATGTATAATGCAAAATAGTTCTTGGTAAACAAGGAACTAACAGGTTTCTATTAAAAATTGCACACTGGTGCTTAGTTTTAAAAAGACATTCCATTGCTTTCAACCACCACACTTACAAGAGTGTAGCTGAGCCTTGGCTAAATCTAAATAAAAATCTTTGGACAGAAATCTGTGAGTCTTCTCAAATCACTAAAAAGAAATGCAGGGTGTGAAATTCTGCCCCAGCTGACAGCCACAGCAACACCTCTCACTGACTTCGCTGGAGTCAGAATTTCACTCCAATTGTGTCTGCTTAGGGACTGGAGAGTTCTGATTTTTTCAAAACTTTGAATTAAACCCTAATCTTTTAAGAACCGGATCCATACAGGTGATGATTTTGTTCTTACGAATATTTATTAGCACAAATCTTCCTATTCACACAGATAATCCCATCAAGTTCAAAAGCAGAAACAAATATTATGCTGTACTAAGGTGGTACAGAGGAAAAGAATGGTGGTCACAGATACTGATGGATGCAGTGAAAACAGAGCAGATCTTGGAGAAAACAAAAGAGCAGAAGGCTAAAGTGCTGAAGGAAAGAGATGAAAGACTGGGTGACATAGCCCCAAGAGTGGGAGAAAAGGGCACCTGTGTCAGCAATGTCTTCTTTAGACAACAAAATGGGAGAGCATGAAAGAGATGAAGGGAAGCCAGGACGGTGGTGGTTTTAATCTGTGCAAGTCTGAGTACTGAAGACCCCTAAACATTGACAAACGTCAGCAAATCTTCGTCAATAAAGAGGAAAGAGGATAGGCTTAATGGAAAAGAATAAGGAATACAAGATACCAAGGTTGGGAATAAATGTGGAAGATTAATGCAAGATTTACTTTAAAAAAAAAAAGCCAAATACAAAGTTATATTTAATATAATGAAAGAACCTGGTCATTTTCTGAGAGCTACAGGCTCTTTATCTGGGTCTATGAAAACTGAAACAATGCACTTCAAAATGCCAGTACTGCGAGGAGAAATTGTGAACTGGTACAAGCAAAAGCATATACTGAAATTTCTACCTCTAATTTCTCTATTTTCCAGCACGGTTATTAAACCCCCTAAAATACTGGTTGGGTTCTGGCTATCTGTATGACAAAGCACAACAGAAAAGTATATATGAACCCTGTTCCAAGGTCCTGGATTTCCACTAGACAGGTATTGAAAAGACATACATGGAAGAATATAGATGTTTTAAATTAACATCCTACAGATAATATTTCAGAGGAAATCTCAGTAACAAAAATAAATAAAATAAATTAAAAAAAAAAGGACAGGCTCAATAAGATTCAGAATATTTGACTACGAACAGAAATGCTAGGTTATGTGTTACAGTTCAACAGTTTTCCTTCAAGGAAAAGGTGAAAATTACCAAAAGCAACTAAATGCTGCAGTAGAGACTATCTATATTTAAATCCTAGTCTAACATAGATTAAAGACAACAACGAAAGGATTTTCAGTGCATGTTTAAGTGTTGCAGTCAATCAGGCTAAAATTGGAGCCTTGTTTTTCTCCCCTGTGACTCCTAAGCATCTTGTTAGATGCAATTATCAGCTAGTTAATAACAGCAGTTTAAGTGGACGACAGAATGTGGGGTTTTGTTAAACGTTCTTGAATAGAATGAAAAATGCAAGCTTTTTCATCATACTATGTACAAGCACCATCACACACAAGTATCACAGGAGACAGGAAAAGCTGAAGTGAGATCCTGAGCCCTCTGGATGATCAGATACTCATCCACCTCTAGATGATTGGATCAATTCTATATCTACCCCCTGCCAGCAGGATGATACACCTGGGACAAACTGGTGACTGCAGGTATACACAAGTTAGCAGTCACTGAACCAAGCTGACAGTTGTGTTGTGTGTTCAGTCATATAAAAGTGAGTCCTGCCCTGTCCTACAGTTTCTGGTATTCTCAGTCAAGCATCTTCTAACGAGCACTGCATGCAGAAATCTGATAAGTGCACATTTATTTTACTGAGTATGTCAAGAATTAAAAAGGCCAAATGTGTCATTTACAGGAAGTGCCAAGGCAAGGAGAGATCCAGCTAAAATACAGCCGTCATGGAATGTGCCCGACTGTGGTGGGCTCTGCTGTCCATATGCCTCTTCTGGTGAGCAGTACACAATTGGTGGGACAAGTTTCCACAGTCCTGCAGCAGTAACCTCAGAAAACCATGCTATGGCTGAAAAGCCATTAAGTCTCTGCATCATAAGCATTCTTCTTGAAGTGATTTGGGACTAGACTGGCCACTCCTTTGTAAGGCACAATGCTCTTACCTTTCACTGCAGTACAGTTGCAGTCACAGAGCTCTTAAGTGGCAAAGGGTGGGAATGAGGAGCAGCAGGATGGGAAGGAGAGATGGGAACTGGTTGCTTAAAAAGCACAAAGTAGGTCTCACAGTAGGAGCTGCCCATCTTCTCTGTGATACCTGAGGTTATTCAATAAAGAGCTGCAGAGTTAATACTGGGGCATGGAACTTCTACAGTGCGACTACTAATCAGATCCTCTGAGCTCCAGTTTCTCCACCCATAAAATTGTAATCGTAACCGTCTCTAGTTTTTTAAAGCTCCTTGAGCTCAGTTCTGGGGGCTAAGAAAGTTCAGTGAGATCTGGGTCTCAACCATGTTGTCCTGAGATAAATATATATGTATTAAATCCTACACTGTTTGTACCTCCTCCCTTAGATTGTAAACTTGTAGTTGAAATCTTGTTATTCCAAATTGACTTTGCAAGTACACAATTTAACAGACAATTCTTCCTTGTATATCCACAGGGCACAAGAGATAATCTCAAAGCAAAACCTTTGATGGAGGTTTATTAAGATTTTACATATTCTGACTACTAATAAGCTAATGAGAAAAAGAAATATTTAAAGAAATTCTTTCTATAGCAGAAATTAGCGATAAAAACGCCCAAAGAAATCAACATTACATTCATCACGATGCAACAACAGCCGTACACAGGGATGAATATGGCTTGGAGGCTCAAGCATTTATAAGGTTGCACGTCGATTCAGAAAGGACCCTGAATGTAATCTCCTTCCCACAATATAGGCAGAGTTATAGTTTCGCTTAGAGCCAAACTGTCATAAAATAGTTCATCCTAACACATAACCATTTGGCAACAGAATTATGGTATATTACATACCACAGAATAACAAAAGAGTATAATCTTCCCACCAGGAGACTGCTGAATCAATTTTAAATTTTACACCTGAACTGTCTGGATTTAATTAGAGTGTTGCAGTATCTCAATGTTGCTACTAATAACAATATCACCAGTAAACAGATATCGATATCAGAGGGCCCGGAAAAACCCTACTACTTACTGCTTCTGACTAGTCACAATGCAGAGACATGTACATGCTATTTAATCAGCGTGTAAGAGGCAACAATTTTCACTAACTTAGAGGCAGCGATCAGTTACTGCTCATTCATACACAGAATATCACAGGCCTGAGTTTGTTCCCAAGTTTTTATTGTTCTTCTCTGAAGAGCTGAAATAAATTTGTGCTTTTCATAAAATTATCATCACGTCCTCATAAAATAATTACCTTCTTCGTTATCTTTTCAGTGCTTTCAGCAATATTTACTTTCTGAAATGCACATTTTTAAAGGTGACTGGTTCTGAGAGGCAACATTTCCAAAGCAGCCATCCTGAAATATCTTCAACATTTTGATTTGCAAAATCACAACTTTGAAATCCTCTCCCAGCTGTCACTACTTCAAACCTAATGTTAATCATCAGCTTTAAAAAGAAAACATTACATTTATCTAAACTTATGAGTAATTTGTAAATAATTACTAAGGAAACTAATAGTAGAGGGCCAAGGGTAGCAGGATCAAAGAGCTTCCTTGTTTAATTTCCTTAAAACCCATCCACCTTTCAAGCAAAATGTAAGTATGAATGTCATACTTAGCTTAATAATACTTAGGCTAATATTTGTACTAAGCCTCTGAATCTGCCACTGTAAACATGGCTTTTCCTAAATCTGCAACAATCTGAACATGCTTTGTGCTTACACAGTTAATAAATCTCCTCTTGATAAACCTGACTGCAGAGTTCTTATTAGCTCTTTATAACACCGTGCGGAGCATTTCTTTTATTCAGGATTTAGATGAATGGAATCACCAAGAAGTCACTTGTGCTTACCTAAAAAAATCCAGATCCAATCCCCCCTTTCTCCAAGAGTTTTTTATGTCTAAATGATTAATGCAAAAGGAATCCTTTAAAATCAGCATAATTTAATTGATATTTTTTAACACTGGACTGATTAAGTTTACCATAGCTGACACTAGTTATTTGTCAATAATGTAGTATTAACAACACTGGAAGCCGTGTAATTAAAAAGAAAAGAAACACCTGCTGTAACCTCAGAATATTACTGGCTATGCATTAGAATTTCAACGTACTCATCACGCAAAGTCTATAAGGTCAATTTTATATAAGATGGGCTTCAAGTTCCTTAGCCAATCATGACAACTGCAATTAAAAATTCATGTAAAACAGACCCGAATTTTCTCTAGGTTTTTGACCAAAGCAGCACAAACACATCCCTCTTTTGTATACAAGTTCCTCTCCTGAATAACCATTACTTTTTGAATACTAAAAATAGAGATTTTCACGGGGTTTGGTTTTGGGATTTTTTTATCTAGACTGTCATAACACAGCCAAGTCCAGAAGTCCCCATCATACACCCAGATGCCATTCTGCCCTTCGTACATGAAAAACACTACTGTAAAAATTTCACTACTGGTGGCTTCAGGCTGAGACAGAGCAAGGCCCTTTTTGTCTGGATAAGTTGCTTCTTGCCTCGTTTCACATAGAAATGATACCACTAGAAAACAGAGAAGAGCAGCACAAGGAAGTCACCCTCAGCCTGGGGAGATGGTTGAGGAAAGTTCCTTGGGCTTCTATACAGACATAAATAAAAGTATATTTTTCTGTGGAAACTGAGTGCTTCCGAATCTGAACATGGTCTACTCACCTTAAAACCTCATTCCAGCCAACATTTACACAGTAACAGATTGGAGGAAGCAAGTAAACACAAAATTGCAAATGAAAACTAATGTGAACTGAGTTAAATGGGTTAAAGCCAAAGTTGTGAAATAATGTTATTCTTCTCTGGCATAAAAAAAATACAGTATACCCCCAAAGCATCAAATCATCCACTCCTGCAGAAAACAGATAAATAAATAGTGAGACAATATAGAAATATTCTGAATTAATATTCCACTCAGTTCTCACTCTTACCTAGGAGAGTTAAGATGTCCAGTTTCCAAAGAATGTCAAACAAAAAAAAAACGTCTCACGGGTAACAATCAACTTTTCACTTGTATTTGAAATACACAGGGAAAGAATCAGGGTTTTCAATAAACTTTCAGGAAGAACTGCAATTTGCTATGTTATTTTATGCTATGCTATTATTATAAAATCTGCTCTGTTAAAAAATATCAATTAAATTATGCTGATTTTAAAGGATTCCTTTTGCATTAATCATTTAGACATATGCACAGCAAAAAAAAAAAATCTAAATTTTGTTCCTTCAGGTTTTAAATAATAATAACTACAGTAATTTATTGCTGAATATAAAACCTTTGCTGTACTGCAACATATACTGACATTAATATGAAACCCACCTTCACCTTTCCCTTCATCAGCCCTTCTCATTTAAAAAGTAAAGATAGTGTTGGAAATCTATCCTAATAATGACACGTTAATTATTGTATCAAGAACCTCACCTTTGGCCCCAGTATCATTGACTTTGTGCAGATCACAAGATAAATTAACACTCCCAGTTTGCAATTTCGTATCTACTGTCCTGTTCCCATATGTATATAAATTTAATTCTCGAGACCAAATTCCGCTGCACTACTTTTCCCACAAAGGAATATAAATTGAAGGAGATGGAAAGGGCAATAATTTGACTGCCACTTAGCTGCCACCAATTGACCCGCTCGCTAGCTCAGTTTACAAATGAGCATAAAATCGCACATAAAAATTAGGGTAAGCTTTTGGAGATGACAGATATCTGCTTTGTTCCTTTCTGATACAGATGAAGGGAATAAACAATACCTACAGGACCTGCCAAAATCAGTCCTCACTCAAGTCAACTGATAATTTGCTTATATAGTATAAGCAATATTTACAACTATTGCTCGTACAGCAGTAATATATTAATAGTAATACTATTGTCATATTTCTCCTGAATTGCTAGTTGCTTACTACCTAGTAACAAAATTACTCTAGGCGGAGGAACTACATTCTAGGAATAAGTCCTTGGCTTTCATACAAACAAAAGTTGGATCCCCTTGATTGAATTATAAAAACACCAATACCACTCTATAGATTTGAAAGGTGGTTTTTCTGCTTTGATGCTGCTGAAGGAATGCTTCAACAGATGCTCTGAGGCATACAAATTGCTACACATTGCAGCAAATGGACCTTGTTCAAAACCTGCGACTGAAAGAAACACTCTAGAAGAGAAGGGAAAAAATTAGCTTTGATCAAAGCCTTTAACAGACATCATCTTTAATGTGGTCATTCAGGTGAGCAGCGCTTTATGTGGTGCTCATCCTAAAATTACATATGCATACCCAGCACACACCTGTGATCCTTGTAAACTCTGTGACACCACTCCCCCCGCAATTTCAGTCATAATTCTCCCCTGTCGTCTTTTTTTTTTNTTTTTTTTTTTTTTTTTTTTTAAGAAAACACATTCTACCCCTCAATGATGTTCTCCCTTTTACAGAGGGTTATTATTACAATTCTCTCTCTCCCAAAGAGATCATATGCATTACCTAGCGTGGATCTTTCCCCAACGCACAGGCTATAACAGCATGAACCAGAGTCAGTAGTTAACCCACCCAAAGCATTTGATTTCATCACACAAGCCAGTTGAGTCTTCTATTTTGTCCACTGCTTTACTTGAAAAGAAAAACATTCCTCCTTAAAATCCCAGCCCCTTCTTGCATCCCATAATGGTTCTCAGTTTCTATTGACTCCTTTGGGTCCCAGCATTCATGCCAAGGAACACTTGTGGTTGTAGACACCTTTTACAAAGATTTTTTTTTTTTCTTCTTTTCTAACTACATATAGCATTTTGTCTTTTTCAGTAAGTTTCAGAAAATGCTATGTTTCTGTTCTGACATTTTTAGGGGTACAATACAAATGTAAACTACATATATTCTTAATGATACAAAAAGTAATGTAAAACCTTCAGTGAAAAAATCCTTTAGCCAAGACTAGAGGAAGCCTGTTACGTGCTGACCTTCACTGATATCCTTTTAAAATCTCCAAATGCTTGCAGCTGCCATGGTTTCTTTTACAGGTCAACAACCTTTTCTGATTAAGTGTTAAAAGAACCCTTCTCATTACTTTTGGAAGACAGTATTTCTCCAAGGTTTGTTAATTTAAATGAACATTTGAGTTTCCATCTTTTAAAGGCTGTTATTTTCTACAACCATTTTCAGAACTTAGAACAGAAGATCCCTTTAACTCCTTTAATCTTCTTGTTAGCCGTACCCATCTGTCCTTGCAAGAATCTTGCAGAGTAGCAAGTCACACAGTTGGCAATTTGACACCAACATGTAATCATTAGTTTCAAAGTCACATTTTAGGATCTTCAGCTTTAGAGAAAAAACAGCTTTTCTCCCTTGACTTTTGAAACTTATTTTAATTCTGACAATACTGGAAACTGTGATTATACTAAAAGCCTTTTAAAAGTTGAAATTAAATTACTGATATGCATTAACAGAGATGCTAGCCCAAACAGAATCCTCAGAGGAGAGTGTCTGAAGGGAAAACACACCCACGGAGAACACAAGGAAAGAGTACGTTACAGAGGCAAACTTAAACAAACAAAGCAGCACAGAGTTTTCCTGCTATTTGTCTTATTGCAGGCAAGAAAAAAAAAGTGTCCCACAAAAGTTACTAATACAGACAAAGGCACTGAAAACTGACCTGGCAGTATGACTGCATCCACTGGCTTTGTTTTCCTGCAGTTAAGAGTATCCTCATCTGCACTACAGCTTACCTTTTTAAAATAAAAAATGGCATGTCTCATCATGTCACATAATTCACTAAGAGTAAGCAAGCTCCAGAGTGATAATAAGCAAGCAGAAAGGACAGAGCAACACAGAACCTATTTGCATTTGAGACATTCGCTGTTTAAAACAGCGCTTAAGCCACCAAGGGGCAGTCATTTATCAGGCAGCAGAGAAGTTAACAAATACCAAGGAAAGATTTTTTTTTTTTTCCCTAAGATGTCTGTGATTGAGGAGGTGGAACTGCGTGAAGGACTCAGTGTATAATCCAGGCAACAAGACAGAATGACATAAAATTGAATTTACTAATTAAACAGCAGTTGATCCACTTTGACCCCAAGACAGCAGGCCTCCGGCACCAGGAGAGCCTCTATCCTGGAAGAAATCACAGGCGAGCTAATGAGCGTGGTCAGGGCTGGTGGAAGGATGCAGCACAACAGTAGTTCTTTGCAACACGAGGGGACACTTGGTTCTGATTTCCTCTTAGAAGACGAGTACAGGCAAATAAGTATATGAGAAAACAAAAATAAAACATAAGTATGTATAGCACATATAGCACAAGTATATAGAGCTAATGCGCTATACTTATAGCATAAGTTTGTATTTATAGCCTGTTTTGGTATAAGAACCTGCACCCTACGGATTTTTATACTAAAAAAAATGAGCTGGTGATGTTTTGTCTTGATGTTTTCTTAACAAACTTTAGCTATAAGTCCTCTACCAAGTTGAACCTGAGTTTAGATTGTTCCAACACAGCAGCAACGTGCTTGTCAACTAACAAGTTACCAATAATGAGTGAAGAATCAAGGCTATCAAAGGAAGACCAAACCTCCTGAGGATGCACAAGCTCCAAGTGAATCAGGCAGCCAGTTGCCTTTCGGCTTATGATAAGACAGCACAAACAAGACACCACATAAAGCGCTGCTCACCTGAATGACCACATTAAAGATGATGTCTGTTAAAGGCTTTGATCAAAGCTAATTTTTTCCCTTCTCTTCTAGAGTGTTTCTTTCAGTCGCAGTTTCTGGGATGGTTTACAAACAATGCACAACTATACGAACATATGTGAAAAAACTGTTTAACATCAGTGTGATTCTTATCTAGCAACTACTTATCTTTCAACCCTAGAATGAAAGCGATAGTAAAACTAAAGTGTCTTCAACGCTTCTTTTCCTTCCCCAGGACTGGCCATGGCCAATGGTATGAGGTTCAACAAGGCCAAGTGCCAGGTCCTGCACTTGGGTCACAACAACCCTATGCAACACTACAGGCTTGGGGAAGAGTGGCTGGAAAGCTGCCCAGCAGAAAAGGACCTGGGGGTGTTGGTTGACAGCTGGCTGAATATGAGCCAGCAGTGTGCCCAGGTGGCCAAGAAGGCCAATAGCATCCTGGCTTGTATCAGGAATAGTGCGGTGAGCAGGACTAGGGAAGTGATCGTTCCCCCGTACCTGCCACTGTTGAGGCACCACCTCGAGTAATGTGTTCAGTTTTGGGCCCCTCACTACAAGAAAGACATTGAGGTGCTGGAGCATGTCCAGAGAAGGGCAACAAATCTGGTGAGGGATGACGAGCGGCTGAGGGAACTGGGGTTGTTTAGCCTGGAGAAACAGAGACTGAGGGGAGACCTTATCGCTCTCTACAACTACCTGAAAGGAGGTTGTAGAGAGGTGGGGGATGACCTCTTTTTGCTAGTAATGAGCAACGGTACAAGAGGAAATGGCCTCAAGTTACACCAGGGTAGGTTTAGATTGGATATTACAAAAAATTTCTTCACTGAAAGGGTTGTCAAGAATTGGAACAGGCTGCCCAGGGAAGTGGTGGAGTTGCCACCCCTGGAGGTATTTAAAAGATGGGTAGACGTGGTGCTGAGGGACATGGTTTAGTGGTGGTTTTGGCAGTGCTAGGTTGACAGTTGGACTTGATGATCTTAAAGGTCACTTCCAACCTAGACAACTCTATGATTACTCAAAAGCTGTTGAGTAAGTCGTATTAAAGCTCAAGAAATTACACCAGAAAATACTAGCTGCTTGCTAGTGGCACTCTTCGCTTTGACTACTACATCACAAATCAGATGGTGTAAACATGGAGAAATTAGAATGATAATGGTGCTACTTCAAACACGTGTATAGAGAAGTAATAATGAAAGTAGAACTACTGATAGCGGTTGTATTTGGAGAAACTTACTGGAAGCCTAAATACCTGTGTCCCTTAAAAAAGATTTTTCCCTTCAAAGAGATACACTGAAATATTCAGAACTGCACAAATTAAATTACAAAATTAATTGAAGTACAAATGCAAATGAAGGATTTGCATGCTGATACAGTTATTAGCAATTTGCAAAGCTTTCTTTGTGAGCTATATACACTGAAGAAACATGTTCTTTCCCTTGTTTTTTGCTAGTTCTTACTAAGATTTGCCTTCTATATACACTTTGTTAAATTTAATCAGTTGCTAAGTGATAAAATAGATTGCTTTGTGGTTTTTTTCTTAGAATCACAGAAAGGTAGGAACAGAGGTCTCTAGTCCAGGCTCCTGCTTAAGGCAGGACTATCCACCAACAGTGGATCAAATCAGCTCTGGCTTTCCCTAGTCAGCTCTTGGAAATGTCCAATAATGGATTTTCCATCACCTCTCTGGGTACCTGTTTCTGGGCTGCACTATCATCCTGGTGACACAGTGTCTTCTAATGCTCAGTCTGCACCTCGTAAGCTACATCTCATGGCCACAGACCCATTTTATCATCTCCCACTATCAGAAAGAGTTTGGCTCCATCATCTTCGTAACCCCCTTGAAAGTAGCTGTAGGTCAACAGAAGTCCCCCTTCAGTCTCCTTTTTCTGGGCAACTAAATAAGACTACCTCCACCAACCTCTCTTTTCAGGTTGTGTGCCCTATGACCCAACTCATTTTGGTAGCCACCTGATAGACACTCTCTGATTTCTCAAAACCCATTTGGACATGAGAGGCCCAAAACTGGATATAGTTTTTCAACTGTGGCCTCACCAGCACAAAGTGAAGGGAGGACAACCACTTCCTTTGTATCTGCTGGCTACTGTCCTCCCAGTATAGCCCAGTAGGCTGTTTTCCTCCTCTGTGATGACCGCACAGACTGGCTCATATTCAGCTATGTCTTGTCCAGCAGGGCTGCAAATAAGCTGGCTTCCAGACTGTACCGATGCATGGGGTTATTTACCCCAGGACAGAATTTTGATCCTGACAGATTAACGTCCAGGTTTTGTTCTGGTTTTACCCCTCACTCATATCAGGTTTTTCTCTAGCTCCCCTGCCACATGCCGTTCCCTCCTGCATTAGTTTCAAGAGCTTCAGCTGCAAATTCACAGCTGAATAACTTTGCACATCCAGAAAGGTCACAGAATCACAGAATGGTCAGGGTTGGAAGGGACCTCTGGAGATCATCTAGTCCAACCTCCCTGCCAGAGCAAGGTCACCCCCAGCAGGTTGCACAGGATGGCATCCAGGTGGGTTTGGAATGTCTCCGGAGTGGGAGACTCCACAACCTCTCTGGGCAGCCTGTTCCAGTGCTCTGCCACCCCCAAAGTAAAGAAGTTCCTCCTCATGTTAAGATGGAACTTCCTATGTTCAAGTTTGTACCCGTTACCCCTCATCCTATCACTGGGCACCACTGAAAAAAGACTGTTCCCATCCCCCTGGCACCCTCCCTCTAAGTATTTCTAAGTATTGATAAGATCCCCCCTCACTCTTCTCTTCTCTAGACTAAGACCACCAGAGTGCCCAAGCCTTTCCTACGCCATCGTAGAAGGCTATCAGATTAGTCAGACATGACTTCCCCTTGGTGAATCCATGTTGACTACTTCTGATAACCTTCTTTTCTTCCAGATGCTTGGAGATGACACCCAGAACAAGCTGTTCCATTGTCTTTACAAGTATGGAGGTGAGGCTGACCGGCCTGTAGTTTCCCAGGTCATCCTTCTTGCCCTTTTGAAGACTGGAGTGACACTGGCTTTCCTCCAGTCCTCAGGCACCTCACCTGTTCTCCAGGACCTTTCAAAGATGATGGAGAGCGGCTCAGCAATGACTTCCCCCACCTCCCTCAGCACTGGCGGGTGCATACTATCAGGCCCCATGGACTTGTGGATATCCAGTTTACCTAACTGATCTCTAACTTGCTCCTCATCAACCAAGGGAAAGTCTTGCTTCCTCCAGACTTTCTCTGTTACCCACAAAGTCTGGGACTCCTGAGGACTGGCCCGAGCAGTGAAGACAGAAGTAAAGAAGGCATTCAGCAACTCTGCCTTCTCTGCATCATCTGTCACCACAGCACCTGTCTCGTTCAACAGCAGGCCCACATTTTCCCTAGTTTTCCTTTTGTCTCCTCAGCCCCTTCTTCCACCTGAGCTTTTGCAGAAGGTCCCTGCTCAGCCATGCAGGTCTCCTTCTTCCCTTGCCTGATTTCTTGCTCTTCGGGATGCACCAATCCTGAGCTTGGAAGAAGTGATGCTTAAATAGCAGCCAGCTCTCTTGAGCCCCCCTACCCTCTAGAGCCCTCTCCCATGGGATTTGTCCAAGCAATTCCTTGAAACAATCAAAGTTAGCCCTCCTGAAGTTTAAGGTTTCAACCCTACTTGTCATTTTGCTCATACTGCACTCAATCCTGAACTCTATCTTCTCATGATCACTGCAGCCCAGTCTGCCCCCAACCTTAACATCCTCCACCAGTCCCTCTTTGTTTGTCAGTACTAGGTCCAGTAGTACACCTCTCCTTGTGGGCTCCTGCACCACCTGAGTCAAAAAGTTATCATCAATGCACTGGAGGAACCTCCTGGACTGCACATGCCCAGCTGTGTGGCCTTCCCAGCAGATATCAGGGTAGTCGAAGTCCCCCATGAGAATCAAGGCCTGTGATTGTGAGGCGATTCTCACCTGTCTGTAAAAGGCCTCATCAGCTTCCCCATCCTGATCAGGTGGCCTGCAATAGACACCCACAACAGTATCCCTCCTGTTACCCTGCCCCTTAATCCTTACCCACAAGTTCTCAACTTGCTCTTCATCTGCCCCCAGATGGAAGATGGGAGAGCTCGATACATTCCAGTTGCTCTCTCACATAAAGAGAGACTCCACCACCTCACCTCATTGGCCTGTCTTTCCTAAAGAGAGCATAGCCCTCCATGACAGTGTTCCAGTCATGTGAGCCATCCCACCACATCTCAGTAACTGCAATGAGATCATGGTCCTGTGATCGCACGCAGATCTCTAACTCCTCTTGTTTATTCCCCATGCTGCATGCATTAGTGTATAGGCATTTCAGAAAGGCCAATGAGTGTATCGTTTTTGCCCTTGAGGGGTGGTGGGCCTTCCGATTCTCAAAAATACTAGCACTCTGCCCCACAAGTGCTGAGCTACTACCCTCAGGCACCTCTCTATCGAGCCCAGTTATATGCCCATCCCCCTTCGAATCTAGTTTAAAGCTCTCTCAAGGAGCCCTGCTAGGTCTTCTGCAAGAATCCTTTTCCCCCTGTGAGACAGGCTTTTCCCATCTGCTGCCAGCAGGCCTGGTGTTCTGTAAATCAGGCCGTGATCAAAGAACCCAAAACTCTGCCAGTAGCACCAAGTTCGGAGCCAGTCATTGACCTGCTGGCTCTGCCTGTTAACCCCCTCATCATTCCCCGCAACAGGAGAGATAGAAGAAAACAAGACTTGGGCTCCCGATCCCTTAACCAGTCACCCCAAGGCCCTAAAATCTTTCTTCATTGCCCTCACCATTCTTCTCACTACATCATCACTGCCTACCTGAAAAACTAAAAGGGAATAATAATCCGATTGCTGCACCAGGGATGGAAGCTTCCTCTTAACATCATTAACCCGGGCCCCAGGGAGGCAGCAAACCTCCCTATACAGGGGGTCCAGTCTACATATTGGGCCTTCTGTCCCCTTCAGAATTGAGTCCCCTATTACAATGACCCATCTTTTGTTTCTTACCAAGGCAATTTTGATTCAGGGGGTGGTCCAACTAGGCCTTAATGACACCTCCAACCTGGGAGGATTATCATCCTCACCGTTGTTCAGTTCCCCTTGCAGAGCACTGTACCTGTTCTGCAATGGGACTTCGGAAGGTGGGGTAGTTGTCGGGCAGATGTGCCTGCGGCGCCTGTTGCGTCAGGCAAGAACATCTCACCATTGCCCCCTGTCCTCCAAGCTACCCTTGTTCAGCTGAACGGGGAGAGGAGTGAGAGTTCTCCATAGCAGGGGCTGTGTCTGCCTGCTGGGTTTCTCTCATGGGAGATAGAGTATGACTCCAGGCATCTATCTCCCTCTCACATTCCCTTATAACCCTCAACTTACTTACCTCCTCCCTGATCTCCATCACTAAGTATAGCAGGTCCTCTCCCCGGGCACACCTGCCACAGGCACACTCACCGCTGCCATCCAACACTGGCGTGAGAGCAGGGCATACCCCGCAGCCCGATGCCTGGGTGGCAATGTGTTCGCACGAGAGCTCCGTCTGCGAAGCAGCAGCAGAGCTTGTGTGGGCACAGTTCATCGGGGCCATGGCCTTCTGCCGGGTAGATACTATGGCTACCTGAACAAGTTGGCAGATTTGCAGCGCCCTTCCGTGCAACCTGTCGCTCCCTGTCAGCCCAGTCACCCACGAGGACGAGCTAGTCGCTTTCTCTGGCTTCAAAAAGCCGCAAAAGAGCCCCTCACCGGCCCTTTTCGCTTCCGATCCCCTTCCCCAGTGCAGACTTCCCTGCACTAGAGCTGGTCTCCTTGGCGAAGATGATGAAAATGCATCAAGACAGGCAAGGAATTAGTTTGTATCTTTAAGTATCTCTGAAGACTGGGTTACATGACTACATAAAGTGAGAGCTAGCATACATTCGTCATATAAGTTACCTGGAAACTGTCACTGATCACTTTGGTAACTTGTTCTACCTGCCTAAGCCAGCATTGAAGCACTGAAACACTGACTGATGGGAGTCAGTAAATGCTTTTTATTGACAACTACTACTGTATATTCTTCCCGTGACCCCTAGCTCTACAGTAACCATATGGAATATAAAATTATAATATTAAAACAGTTTATTTTGCCACTATATTAACTGATGAAAAGATTCATTGAAAACTTCCTGAAAACTCAAAAAAAAGATAGCTAGAAGCATATTTAGGATAACAAGGCAGAAATCTAAAAATGGGATATTAAAAGTTCTGGATTTCTTACTTCACTGGTTTTTTGGACTTTCCATTTCAGGATCCAAATGAATGCTGCAGTAAACACCACAAAGCCTAAGAGCCATCATTTTTTGGCTTGAGCATAGTTTTTATTTTCTAATTTCATACACACTTTACAACTTGCTGCAGAGGTTCCACACTATTATCAGTTCATGTTCTTAGCATAAAAGCAATAAATTCTGCCAGTTAGCTGAATTTCCATCAGAGTATCTGGATGAAGTAGTATTAAGACTGAGCTCAAAAGAAAGGTAATGAATTTTTGTAAGACACTATATCAGTGATCATCTTCACTAAGCAAAGCACATAGGTCTGAAATATGTCCTGAAATATATGGAAAAAAAATATGGAAATAATATGAAAAAAAAGAAGTAGATCTTGCATTCAAACTGCAATTCATCTTTGTTAGCATTGTGTGTATTTGTTGTCTGTTGGCACCAATGTTAGGATTGGTGCCAGCTGCTCGTCCTAGTATTTAAATTCAAAGCAGAGCATTCACTCATTAGTAAAGAAAAATAGAGGGGCAAAGTTCTTTTTTTTAAGATCTTCAATTCTTTCCTTTAACATTTTAGATCTTTGGCAAAGAAATTCAACTCTTCCTTGAAAGCCAGAGCCATCAATGCTGACAAGGAGATGGAAGAGGCCCAGAAATCAACTGCTACATCCGCATTTGTGCACTTCACAGCTGATCATACCCAGAACTACACCAGTTCAGCCAAACTTTCCAAGAAGACAGACAAATGAGTAGAATCATTTTAGCATCCAGCTATGGTTAATTAAACAAGTAAATTATCCCTTCAGAATATGACTAATCACTCTGAGATAAGGAACTTGAGCCATTTGATGTTGTGTAGGTCCCAGTATATGAGTGCATTAATGGCCCTTACATCAAGAGGAGTTGTGTGGAGTAGCGGAGCTCAGAGATATATTCTGCAGCACTACTGTACTGTATGAAGACATATAGACAATAATTGTGATTGCATCATTGTGTACAGGGCTCATTTATCAGTCTCTGTGGAAAAGTGGGATAGGTTTTGATGTTTTCTACTTCCACTTGAAAGCCACATGATCTTCCACCCATGTAAATATTGATTGGTTCATTGAAAATTTCCTTGGCTAAAAGATCTTTCTGCTCAGCTGATTGGCCGTTATGTCAGTGCTCTTCCACTATGGATGGATACAAAAGACATCATTTGTTGCACCTGGAGAGTCATCCATTGACAATCCTTTGCTATTAAGGTAACAAGACTAATTATCCCCTCACTGTTATTCCCTGTTGGAGGTTTTTTTTGTTTGCTTTTCCCAGTTTCTCTAGTGCCTCTGCTTTCTGCAGTTTTAGTAAATGTATACTCCCCTCTCTCTCTCCTTCTCACCAGACTATACAGTGCACAGACAACACTTCTCCAGTGACAAGCCACATCTTCAACACAGGCACTGACATCTGCAGTGTTGAGAGAACTGCTTCCAGTTATGATGCCCCCTCCCAAGACAAGAGGGTTCTGAAGGAAAAGGATCAAAGGTTCCTATAATTCCTCCATTTCTTTGGACATAAAGATTCATTGGGATATATTATACATGTCATTTTATAGCAAAGAGTAGAATTCTGGAGGCTCATCCATTTCCGACAAAGAAAAGGCTTACAGTGCAGTTACTGCAACCATCTGTACTGCAGAATGGACTTCTGGGCTAACAAATGAGGCCATCCTTTACAATGTTTGGGCACCATTCCAGGTGGTTTGCTCTATTCATCCCATAAAGCCACCCATCATTTGGAGACAGATAACACTGCTTTCCAAAAAGTCAAGCCTTCCCTTACATTTTCAGTTAACTTGATGATGAGGTTTGTAACATCCTCTTAAGAGGAATATTGCATACGTGTATGATGCTATAATCTAGTCATTGCAATAAACAAAAGTAACAAAACACGTACTATTCTTTGCCTTTCACCAAGCCATGCTAAGCATCAGACTTCCATACCAACAGTCGTAGTACTAAAAGCAGATCGCAGCAAGAAAACAAGATCAACATGTATCTGATGCAACACAGATCAGTAAAAATAACTAAAATGCCAAGAGAGTCTATAAATATCATTTAACTAAGATACTGCAATTTATCGTACAACTATTTAAAGCATCACTGGGAAAATGTAATAATATCTTACAGAAAAACAACAGAAAACCAGAAGTTTTGCACATTAAACTGTCTGCAACGTTCATTCTGTGATCTTGGTAATATGATAAAGTAGAAAAACACTTAAGTTTTTGTTCAGTACTTTTCGAGGTGATAACATAAACACCATAAAAGGAAGATCCAGTGAGAAAACAGTTTCCATATACAATTTGCTGCAGTGAGATCACCGAAGTACAACACTTCCGAAGTACACCACTTCCATTAAAAATGGAAAGCTATTCCTGTATTACCAATGACAAAACATTCACAATGAAAATCAGCTGGGACATCTGCAAGGTTTTGAAGCAGGGCTTCACACAATCAAGAGCCGTAATTTGCATTTACAAGAAATAAAGGCATCCTTTCCTTACTTTGATGTGCTAAGTGAGAAGTTAACAAGATAGTCACTTCAAAGATACCTTATTTCACTGAAGGACCTTCAATTATGCTATCAACTGGACAAGGATTCCTTCTTCCCAGCAGTATCCGATTATTGGGTGGCACACTTTTTAAGCCATCTGTGCTTAAAAAAAAAAAGTAAGAAAAATATGTTGCCCATGGAAGTTATCCTGTAATACGTTTTTGTTCCTCCTCTATTTAATGCAGTCTTTTTGATCTCTATGTTTCTGAAGAGAATAAAACACCTTTTTTTTTTTTTTTACCACTGCTGTTGCAGTTTGTTTCATATATGCACATTCTGGTTAAAGCTTACAAGATGCAGTAATTTTAACTTTACAGGCTAACAGAAGAGCATAAAAGTCATGTGCTGCTACATCTTTTAGACAAGTTATTTTTTTCCTGTGGTCAGTGAAGCTGGGGGAACCAACAGTCTAGTACTTAGGAGCCTTTATATATAAAGTCACAAGAAAAAGCAATTCATATGTGCTATTCGGCAATCCGAATACACATAAATTCTACAGGAACTGCCATGGGGATTGAAAGTTTAAAGGACTCTTTACAACACAGGTGGGTTAAAAATCATTATTTTAAAATCTGTAATCTGCATTACTGTAATTCATTTTTTATGTTAAAAGTTTTGAAATTTAAAAATTATATTTCATAACATTTAAAATATAAATGTTGTACTGTGAGATCAAAGAAGTTTTATGGATTAGCGCTATTCACAATACTGTATTACTGCCCTTCTGGTTTCAAAGTATTAACTCTTCATAATCATTTCCCAATCCACTATTTCTCGTATGTGCACGCAGACAGACCTCAAGATGCTGTGTAATCTGAATTAACTACACTAACAGTTTCAGATTCTTCGATCCCATGGCAATCTGGTGGCTGGAGAGACCGTCTTCCACTAAAAAAAATTAAAAATATCCTGTGGCCATGAGCACATTACATACTAGTGACATGTGTCTGTGTCCTCAGGGAGCAGGACCACTAGCTATACACTGACATACATTATCTGTTTATGCAGTTTATCCAACATGGCCCAGAGAAGAGAATACTCTGGGGAGACCTTATAGTAGCTTTCCAGTATCCGAAGGGTGCCTACAGGAAAGCTGGAGAGGGACTTTTTACAAGGGTATGTAGTGATAGGACGAGGGGTAACAGCTTCAAACTGGAAAATGGTAGATTTAGAATAGTTATTAGGAAGAAATTTTTCTCTATGAGGGTGGTGAGGCACTGGAACAGGTTGCCCAGAGAGGTTGTTGAGGCCCCATCCCTGGAGGTGTTCAAGGCCAGGCTGGATGTGGCCTTGGGCAACCTGGTCTAGTGGGAGGTGCCCCTGCTTATGGCAGGGGGGTTGGAATTAGGTGATCTTTAAGGTCCCTTCCAACCCAAACCATTCTATGATTCTATGATAGAAGAGTGAAATAAATGATGAAAAGGAAAAGAATGAAAGAAATGACAAAGAAATTCTATGATTCTATAATAAACAGAAAATGTATTTTTCACTCCCTGGAAACTCAAGAACAGTACATTTATAGCAACTGTAATCTGATCAAATCAAAGAAGAAAAAACACCAAAAGAAGTGAGAGGGAAAATTAAGTTACCCCAAACCAAATGACCACTCAATACACTAAAAAACCCAGAAGTTCTTGAAAACTACAGTCACCTATACATAAACACCAGAATATCCTTTATGACTATTCACCTGTGCTTTCGAGCCTACAACAGTTTCTACAAACACGACCCAATGAATTTGACTCTCTTATCACAGTGTTGAGAAGCAAAGAGAAGCCCAGACATTTTAATGATGTAACGTACAGCCACAGTTGCCACACTCACAATTTTGTGAGATGTCTCACAATAGACAGTTTCGTAACAGTAAGAAGAGAGTTATACAAGTGCACCCGAGGGGATAAACACAAAGAGATGACATTGATCTCATTTTTTAATTTGTAAAGAACACATAATTTTAAAAGCAGTCTGTGACAGGTCTTTTTTNTTTTTTTTTTTTTTTTTATTAAACCCAGGTGCACAGTTGGGCATGGTGAGTTCTGTTTAACACTATATGCATAATTAAAATATCTCACTAGCAAACATTTTGGGTATTTACCTCAAAAAACTATTTTTCACCCAAACAGAAGCTCTGAAATTATTCATTCAGACTAAAATGCATGTTTTCAGATGGAATTTTCCTGAGGAAACAATAAGGAGAGAAAACAAGCATGTTTTCTTTAGTTCTAAATATTAATAAATTTAAGATCCAGCCAAACCTCACATTTGCTTTCCATTTTTCCACCTGAAATAGCTGACACTCATACATTCCAACTTGATCATTGAAAGGGGTACATGTTTTACAACTTACTTGCATGAAAAGTTTTGTTAAATCAATACTGATTCTGAAAGACATACTTAGCAATTTAGCTCATAACTCATTTAACAATTATTCACAAAGTTAACAGAATAAAAAAGATTCAAGTAAATCTTAAAATAAAATTGCTTCATTTGGATGGAAGAAGGGCTATATTAATTACTCCACTAGCCTTTACTCACACAATTAAGTAATTGCAAGAACAGGAAATATTTTTTCTTATATAAAAAAAAGGAATTTGTTCTCATTTTTCAGAATTCTTGTGCGTTCCAGGCATCCTTCAAAAAAGCCAACCCAAGAAACTATACCTGATCTTTACAGCAACACACTTTTTCCTGAAAGTAATTTCTATAGTCTTACATACTGTAATGGGAAGGGTAAAAATGTTTTCTATGTCTTTATTTTAAAACCTCTAATTTTTCACATAGTTTGTATGTCTTTTTCCCCAAACAGTGGAGAAAAATTCCAAAGTTTGTAAGGAAACCAGTTATAAAAATAAAACAAATTTCACCTGCTCTGCAATGGGTTATTTTTCATTTTCAACACTCTCTACTAATGTAAATCTACATGCTGTAATTTAACTAGCAAGAAGTTTTACATCAATCTGACAGTCTTATTAGGCTCAGTAGAAAAGGAAAACAAAGAGAAGGTAGCTAATATGATGTATACAAGCTTTGTGCATCTCTCCCCTATCTTTTCAAACTTCACCTTGGTATTGAAAGGACCTTAGCACTTCTAAGAGAACCTAGTTAACTCTTTATAGCTTGTTACTTGCATCCATTCTAAGGCTGTCTTTAAACTAGTCAAGTTCTTACTCAAATGTTCAGCACTGCTCTGTTTTTAAAAAGCAAATAGAATAACCAAGATAATGGGTTCTTCTCCTTGTGTAATCTCATTTTTCTGTGTTCTGTTAGTAACAAAACAAGTACAAACCTAATATAAAGAAATGGACAAGGGAATTTTTTGATCATGAATACATTAGTTTCTTCATTCATTTATATAAAAAAAGAGAGAACAGATGCTTCTTTGACTTTTACAAGCAAACTCAGATTTAATACTACAGGTTGTTTTCCGCTAGTAGGTAATAAATTGATAAAATCATTTCTATTGTTAGTAAAAAGAACCTTACCATGGGGTCACTGGTAAGTGCAAGCCTAAAAGTGAAAACCTGTATAAATTCACACTCTTGGGATTACTTACTGGGGAAGAAAGGTTAGTTGATTCACCACCAGCAGCCAATAGTCTTTAACCAGTAACAGTTCCCCCAGAATTGCTAAAGGGCAAGCATTTTTTAATATGAAAGATTACAAAAAATCATCATTTTTAATATTCTCAGCAGACTGATTATCTACTCTTGTCTCTTAACTCAATCAACCTGGCAAGTCTCTTGGACGTATTACATCTTTATGGGATAGTGTGTCATAGACCAGTATAACACACAGACCAGTCCAGCAATACAGTTTATATTCCCAGACCCACCTATGGAATGATGAGGATCTCCATAGCAGTTCTTCATCATACACATTTTCATGGCCTCAACTCATTCAGGAGTTATTACATTTATTTTTATTTTACTTCCTAAAGAAACAAACAGTATTACTTACACATACAAGAGGAGGAGAACTAGGCCTAAAATATAACAATCCCAGAAATGAAAATAAAAAGCTATTTTCAGGCCAATAGTAATAGATTCTGTGAAATCACCTTCACAAAATTTAAGTAGAATTGCTATCCGGCTGAAGAAGAGAAACAGAATACAACCTTAATTCCTTTCACTGAGTGATGCAGGAAAACAAACTATAAACACCAATATATGAGCTGCCATGAATTGTCACAGCTCCATTATTTTCCACTGTCCACCTGGAAATGTTCTTACCCTAACACTTAGATATGAATATCTGCTTTGTTTCTCTTCTTCTGAATGTAAAGTAGCTGTGCTGCTAGTTCAGGCATTATAGTTAATGCAAATTTACTTATTCTCATTTGATCTGTGAAAAATGAGTGTAAGCTTCTATACTACAATGCCCATCTGTTTTGGGTTTGTTTTTTTAAAATATAACTATAATACAACACTTTGCTGATTTCTGAGCTCTCCTTTCTTCTTACAAATAGAAAAGGCACCATTTAAATTAAACGCTCTGCTGGAAAACCATAAGGTCTATTATAACACACAAAACATACATCTTTCAGTCAGTGGGTTATGGAGATAATTAAGCAAAAATGGTGAACCTTCAGCAAAAGTTCATCATTAAGAAGGACTCAGATCACTTACTGTGATGTGCAGACTATGTCAGACAAAGAAAGTAAGATGATCAACATTAATTTTATTAATAAGATCTTGTTATTTAAAACAAATGTGAAGAAGCCATGCAGCCTGTAATGGGTTGGTGAAAAATACAGCAAGCTGACTGTTACTGCTTTAAAGAAAAACTGTTAGAGTGAAAAATGATACCACAATTTTACTCTCACAGATGAAAATAAAATACATCTTCCACATACTCATCATAGTGCCTTCTGTGTGCAAAAGAAAATGTGCCACCAATGCAGTCTCCAAGGAACAGAAAGTTAACCTTTAAAAATTAAAATTAATTACTGATGATAACTAAGTGTATTATTTAAATGTAGTCTTATTACAATACTATTGCTCATAATGCCTGAACGTACTGGCAGACTAGTACTGGCAAACCACTACTACTGCTCTGATCAGAGATCCACATAGCCCTCTATCCTATTTCTGATACTTGCCAGAAGTGGATGTCTAGGGAAGAAAGAATAGGGAACTGCTACCTCCCAGCTGTCAGCCCCTTGCAGCTCAGAGACTTCTTGAGCAAGATACATGTTCTGTGAACTCCAGAAATTTCTGTTCCATGAGCTTTGTCTAATCTCTTGTTGAACCTCTGCAACTATCCACAATGGATGGATGCAAGGAGAAGAGCCACTCTTTTATGTTTCCTTTCAACATGCTTCTTGTTGGTTTAATATCCTATATTCTAGTTCTTGTGTTAGAAGAGACAGCAAAAAAAACCCCAAACAATACCAGCATCAAAAAAGCCACCAATCCCTTTTCACTATTCCCAAGCCATTCATGACTCTATAGCCACCTCTGTTCCAGGCTGAAGAACCCTGACTTACTTGGTTGTTCCTTCTAAAGTGGCCTTTAAACAGCCCATTGGTCTTCTCTGGACAGCTTATGAATCCACTTTATTACTCTTTAGATGTGGGGACCAGAACTATACAAACTATTTTCAGTTGTTGGCAAAGTATAGATCGTTTTCAGTGATGTCCGCTGCTTTGTTCACTGTTCCTTTCTAAAGAGTTCTTAATATTTGATTTACTTTTTTGGCCACTACTAAGTGCTGAGCTGATGTTCGCATATGGCCACCTATTATAATCTCAAAAACTTATTCTGGAGCAGTAATGGTCAGCTATTTGCTTCTTTAAGTTCTCAAGTACTAAGGAAGTATTAAGGAAGACATTATGCATCACAATTAGTAGTTAATCTGTTTTGACTCCAGTTCTTGAGTCAACAGGATCTGATCTTGGTGACTCACTACTATTCCTTTTGTCCATTTAGTCCATACTACATAATCCCAGCTCTCCTAGGAGACATTTAGATTTGAGACAGACATTCTGCTAAATCCCCCCCAAGGAACAATTCCCAACATGGTAACCTCTCAAATTTCTTCCACAGTGAACACAGGTAAAAATAATTACTTTAGATTCTTTGCTATGGCCTTATGTTCCTTAACTGCTTACCTATATATCATATACCGTATTGGCTACAGACATCTACAGGCTTTGTTCTTCTTAAGTGATCTTGCCAGTTTACCAAAGGAATGAACACTGTCTGTCAACTGACAGGGCACATGCAGAGGTTTCCCATTGCTTTCCCTTCACAGATCTCTATGTAATTTAATTTCAGCAAGTATATGTTGGATATAGTATATTATCATTTTCATCTCAACAATTATGCCTAAAACCCATTAAAGCGTATTTGTGGAGAAAAGAAAACCTATGAAGTATTACTGATAATGGTTTAAATATCTACAGTGCCTTAATAGTATAAAAACTCACAATAAAAGAGGACAGAGTAAAAACTAAGTTCTTGGCCTTATCTTATTAAAAAGATTAGACAAATGCTGCACAGATGGCAAACAAAAAGAGATATTTATGCAAGGATATGCAAAAAAGTCTCAAAGCCATAGATTAAGAAATTAAATTTGAAGGGAAAGAGCAGGGGTATTTGAGAAAGCATGAAAGCACAAAGAACAGAATAGTTAGGAAAACATTCTAGAAAATTAGAGGAAATTAAGGCAGACTCCTGGCTATGCAAGAGATGTCTCAATAGCTTTATAGATGAAAAGAGCATGAAACCATTAACTGATAACTTGGAACAAATGCATAAATTCTACTACAGTGAGCTGAACTGTCTCAGATAAAGATGATCCCAGCAGAAGTGGCTAGAATGGATTAGACTAAAACTACTGATGGTAAGGAAGGCGATTAAAATAATAAGTGTAACTTTTGAAAATATAGGATGCCTTTTTTTGTCCACAGCTGAAGATAGTGAGAGCTAGAAAGAATCTAAACGGAAGGTTGGAGAGGAGAAAAAAGAATTACTCTGGGGACACATTCTAGATGATGGAAGAGATAATAGTGACATTAAAGCAGAAGAATTAATAACTGGATGCATCTAGATAACACACATCAACTGACTGCAGATGGTAATACGACAAGGGTGGGATAAAAAGCGAGGGACGCAAGAGAGTTTTGTAGGGGCAGATACAGAGCTCTGCTTTACCTTTGTTATCAGCAAGCTGTCAAGCCAGAAATGCTGAAGATGCTAGATGAAACGCATGCCTGAGCAGAGGCAAACAAACCGTGGGCTGAGAAACGGATTTGCAAATCATCTCCATAAAAACAGTACCTGACCATGTATGAGAACAGGAGGTCATCTGGCGATAAGAGGCACAGAGAGAAGACAGTCAAAAACAACACAGCATTCCTACAAACTAATGGGAGGAACAAGGAAAATATCTACAAAAATGATGGTGCAAGAACCTGGAACATTAACTGCAGAGACAGAGAACTGTACGATAATGGAAGGAGTAGAAATTGTGATAGAAGGGTGAATGAGTAATCAGCTTTATCTACGAGGAAACACGAGGCAAAGGCTGTGATCTTTGATTGAGAAGTCATTATTTTAGGCTCCTGAAACAGTTTGTTGTAAAAAAAGAACAGATGGAAACTAGACTAGGGCATGCTTTGGCATAAATTTGACTTTTTAGAACATATTCATATGAGCGAGGACAAAAAGGAGGAGAGATGTGGACTAAGAGAAAGCAATAGTGAGAAAAGAAAGTAGCTGTATAGGATGAGATGATCTGAGTAGTAAGTGGCTAAACCCTAAAGAAAAGTAGTAGCAGTGGCTGTTGCTGAGAACATACAGGAGAAAGAAATCTCCTCCAGTCAGTTGTAAAAGAAAACAGAGGCAGAAGCAGAGGGAGACGCTAGCACTCAGATGGGTTTGGCACTCTGATGGAAATACATAAACTTCACATGACTGTGAAGGAAGAATAAAACAAAATGAAATTAAGGGATTAGGGAGTCAGTACGTCAAGAATACAAGCTTACCTATATAAGAAAACCATAGTGGCACTGGAACAACAGCACTGAAAGCAGCTGTATAGTATGAGTTGGGAGTCTAGTTGAGAAGGATTACACAGTAGTAGGAAACTTGGAGAAACCAGAGTTAACTATATTGACTACAGAATTATTAATTGCACCAGGCAAGGTAAGGAAGAAGAAACTAAGAGATGCACTGAAATGAATAAAAGAATAATGGATCATTAAAAGATACTCTGTTCATTATAAATTAGGGAGAGGAATAATTATGAAAAAATTTGAATCACGAAGAGAAAAAAGTCTATTAGTGCAAACAGGTGAAACCAAGAGAGAATTTGGTTCATGTAAGATATCCAAATTACAATGTCAAACAAGGGAGGCTGGAGCAAAGGGCTAAATTGTCACATAAAGGAAGATGAGGGATTAAGGACTCATCATGAAGACAAAAACTGTGTGGGCCCTCAGAAGATAGCCCAGATGCCCTCTGGAGCCTTATATCAAGATTTGTACCAGTGGCCCATGGTGATGCTATGTGCTACATCAGAAAAGAGAAGAGCTCAAGAACAGCCAAAAGTCAGGGTGGCTCTTACTTTATCAGACTACAAGCAGCAAGATGACACAAGTGTGACTCATTAAAGAATATTATTTGTCTTTAAGAATATTCAAGAACTCACGTGTGTTAGTCATGGTAGATCTGATGAAATTAGGAAAGCTATGCTGTTTACGCGAGGCAATATCCAGTTCTTTGTCTCTTAACTCATTGTCCTGTGCTTCAGTCATTTACCTTCCCATGCTCAAATCATGTTTCCTCTCCCAGACTGCAAAACTAGACTTCTTCCTTCTTCAGCATGAAATATACTGTTTGTCACAAAAACATTCTGCTAATAATAATGAGCCTATAATTTACAGGTGTTTTCCAACCCCTGCAGTCGATGTATTTTCTCATTACCTAAGAAAGATTTATTACAATAGCACTTCATTAACAAGTCTTAGAAAGGGAAGGTAGCATTGCAAATAAGAAAGCCCTAAGATTAAGATCCTTCAGTTATTCTCTTGAATGTCTTTTGTGACTTGTTAGTCAAAAACCGTAAACCTCACTGGGCCAGACTGCATCCTTACCAAGTTACCTACAAACTTCCTTGAAAATAGCCCCATAGAAATCAATAATCCTGCTTATGAAGTAAGGTGCTATTCAGTGGGAAAAGGAACCAAATGTTATTGCAATACTTGTATTAGTGCACTACTGCAATTCCCTCCCACCAATGGGATGGCCAATAAAATTTAACAACAAAAAAGTTTTCAAATAACTGATTGCTTTTAACTGAAACCCATAGAGTTAATGATAGCTCTTCTGGAGCAATTCAGGGAAAACTTCTATTACCAGTTCTAAAATGAATCAAAATTCACATTGGTATTGAAAGATGCAACATTTCTATCTCACTTTGCTTACTTGGCAGTAGGCAATTTCTCATGCCACTATCTTTTAGAAAATATATTAAATTAGCATCTTGGAAGATTTGCTGTAAGCCGATACACAGTTTTTATATGCTACAATAACAACCATCTAAAAAAACCTCAGATTTTTCTCCCATTTCACTAAATACATAGAGATCAACTCTATTATGACTTACACAAACAGCAACGTTTAAAAGGAGTGATGAATAGCTTGATACATAAAACTTTAATCAAAAAACAGAAGCTGTAGATTTACACTGGTGTAAATGAACCTCATCAGTCGTTCTCAGAATTGTTGTTTAAATCACTTAGCTATAAAGTAAGATCATGCTAATCTGCATGAACAAGTAGGAGAATAATTGAGGTCTTTGTGGCTGTTTACACTGTATTTACAGTTGTTTTGCATGACTAGAGCAGTAGAAAACAACTGGTGCATGCTAGTTAATCTGGCTCATTTATTCGTTCGTTTATTTTGACCACTGTAATTTGTTTCACAACATTTGTGCTGTAACATAGTTCTATAGTAAATGTAATATAGAATACTCCATCAAGTCAATAAAGTCAACTGGAATAAGAGCCCTCGGTACAACATCCTGCTGTTAAACCTTTGTTAAACAGCAGGAAGAAAAAGGCACATTTTCTATGTGGTAATTATAACGTGAGAGGATTAGCGAGGTGTTGCTGTAACATGCAGACTAAGCTCCGCAGCTCCTGGGTGTATGTTTCCAACTTGAAAAGGTTTCATTTACTTCAAGACAAGTCTGTTTTCTCTCCAGCATCCTGTTTTTCTCCACTATCTGCCGACTCCTCACTTAAAATAAGACTGCTGTAAATCTACAAGACATTCTGGGTTTTTTTTTTTTTATTTATTTTATTATAGCAGTAGTAGTTTGTATTTAAAATCAGTTAAGTGCTGCTTGCCTTTGGTTCACCAGCAGGATTTTCCTGTGAGACTACTATTAAACTCACTCGGTAAAGCAGTTGGCTCCAAGAACTTATGGGAATAGGGCATTTGAGCGCTACCTCTCTCCTGCTCTCTATTTAAAGTCCATTGGAGCACTAAGCAGTAGTTACTCATGTTTAAAACCTCCAGGTTTTAAACCTTCCCAGGTTTTTAAAACCTTCCCAACTGCAGCTATGCAGCAGGTGGAGATGCGTAAAGAGCTGTAGAGTGGTGGCATTCAGAAAGACTACACCACAGTAACCAAGTGAAAACATAACTCTATTTTGCTGAAAAATCATGAACTGGGCTGACAGAAGCAAAAAATCATTTACATGTATGACTGTTCTGCTGGTTAGTATAGACTACCATGCAAAGACCTACTGATTGCAGTACCAGAGTAAAGAAGGACATGCACTGTGATACATGCAAATATGCAAAGGTTTTTTTCTTATTCATATAAGAACAGGAGTCACAAGACTTGTCTGAATATTGTGTTGTTACAGACTCAGTTTTGCTTTTTATAGGTGGCAAAGAAATTCCCTTCACATTTAAACTGTATGAGGGGAAAATGATAATGTATCACTATGAAAAAGGGATAATTCCATAATACTTTGGGTATTAAGTGATCAGGTATGTTCAGATCAAATTACTTCCATCTCTTACTAAAATTCAGATAGATAACTGAGCCTTTCCCTCTACTGCCCAAACATACACTATAGCTCTGCAAAGAAATGCAGTGAAACCAGAGGGAAGCTACAAAGTTAATAAATCAAACGACATACTACAATTATCCTAGTTGAAAGCTATCATACAGTTCAGAAAAAAACCTGTTGGCTTTCTTAATTTCAGTGATTACGGAATTGTTTTGTTAAAATACCAATGCTCCATCTAACAATAAGTTACTAACATATTTGGGAAACAGCTAGACTCTGCCAGGGATTTTTTTTTAAAGCAGATTTTATTATTGATTAATGGACAGTTCTGCTCAAAATTGATGCTATAATACAGTTCTGAGACTCGGCTACCGGCAAACTGATTTGTAAGGACAAACAATGCACCAATATGAAGTCCTAATGGCTTCAAAAGGAAGGATTCTCATAAATGTGATTACAGAATTAGGGCCTACAACATTACCAGTCATTTTCAGCAAAATAGTCCAACGTTTCTCATGATCGCATAATGTGTAACAGAATTGCATATTTATATTTTAATACATCTGTATGTTGATTAATCTTTCATTGTACACTTCCCCCCCTCCTTTTTCCCCCTTCATGCCTTTTTTTTAAAAAAAAATCCAGTTTTATTCTTCATATATTCTGAGCAGCTTTACAGTCAAAGTTTTATAATCATTACCAAACAGTTACTCCAGATGTCTTCTGGTTTAAGTACAGCATAAAGCCAGGCAATTTCAGATGCTATCTTATGGTAAACAGTAGAAAAAAATATTACTTTTAAGTACACACTACTATACAAATGGAAACCCTGGGATATCTGAAGCACGGTGTGCTTCCTGGCACAATGGCCTGTACCTGTACCCGTGCTCTTTGGGACTAGCAGTGTATCAGGTAGGCAAATCTGATGCCACAGCTGTGCTACATTTGGAGATTTTCTATAGCAACCCTATAGCAAAAAAAAATAAATAAAATAAATATGTAGAGGCATCTATGGCCACACTTGGCAGATTGCCAACGGCAGTATCCATATGGTTCCCCATAGATCTGGCAGTATCAGCTTTTTCCACACTAATATCTTCTGTACTGAGTTCTCCTGCAGTTGTGCACTAAACAATGATTACAAAAACCCTCTACAGGGAACTTGACTTACAGTCATCCAGAAGGTTGTGGGAAATTTTAAATTTTCCTCCTCCACTGCCACTAAGCAGTATTAGCAGCAGAACGAGCCCAGACTGGCTGCAACCCAGCTTATCCCCGACCACTTGAAACACAAACTGCAATTTGTTTAGATGCCTGCTGGAAAATAAGCAATTTCTCATTTTCTTTTGTTCCAAAGACCTTTGCAGCAGGCCAGTAATTTCTTCCAAGTTTAGTCTAATTGAAACTGGAACTCAAGGTAATTGAGAGCCTAATCCAGAGGTTTTAATAAAATGTGTCTTTGAGGTTGTGCTGCTGGTAAAGCACTACCTACCAATTTAAAAGCCACAGTCCCACATGGAAGTGATCAATCAGAATTCTGTGGGCTAGCCTATCATTTGACAGCTGCAGAGATTTCACTTTCAAAATAAAATCATTTAGGTATAATACCACCACATGTTGCCCAGTAACTAAACAAGAATTATGAGGACATAAGTCAAAAATGCTGCACAATTAAACAACTCGCTTCCCTAAAAGAAGAGAGAGGTAGGTGGAAAAGAGAAACACCCATTATTAGTAGTTGTTGTAAGTATATTGGAATAGTAAGCAGAGATTGCTAAGCAATTTTAAGTCTGCAAATGAAAAAAATATTAAATAAAAATTACCATTACTGTCAGGTTATCATTTTCCCCTCCCTCCTGCAAGTTGCTGAAGACCAGCGACAAACCACTGAAAAGGCATTTCAGCAAAGTTTAAAATCTAAACTGTAGTACCCATGCTAAATATTAAAGTGTGCATATTAAACTAATCTAAAGAACCTTTTGGCCCCTCTTCACTTTTAGTCCATTGAGATCTCACAGGTTCTGGCAGACACTACAAATACATCCCTTTAATTGTACAGATCATGACATATTGGAGTAATTTGGCTCTCCTCTCTCCTCCCCTCCAACTTCTCTTTTGTAGTTTCAGTGAGCTCTGTACTCTTGACCAGAAAGTTCTTATGAAAAATGCACTGGGGTTTTTTTTTTTCTCTTTTCCAATTGCTTTAAAAAATTTGAGGTGATTTAATTTTAAGAATAGAGGCAATATAAATTATTAACTAGATGTCAAGGTCTAACTGCAGCTTTCCAGCATGGAATACAAGAAAGACTTCAGAAAAGACTGTATCAGATGAGTCTATTCTCACTGGTATCTTGTGTTCTATTTAACCTATTGCTTCCTGATGCATACTAGCAATCTTATTACGAAGAAATTGCACAGTAAACTGACACTTCTGAAATTTCTCGTACATTTTCTCTAGTCTGCAACTGCTGACCACTGTGCATATGGAGAGCTTCAGTGATAACTCTGTCGGGTTGGGGAGATCAACATGGAGTCAGGAACAGGACCTTTATTGCCTTATACAAATGAAAAAGGAAAAAAATCTCAGAAAGTTGTAATGCCTTTGACCTATGACATTACTATATCTGCAATCTAACTACTCAAGACTTAATCCTGTTGGGTCTTGAAAACTTCCAAGGACAGAGACTGACAGCTTCTCTAGACAACCTGTCCCAGTTCTTGGCTGTCTTAATGGTGAAAAAAGTTTCTCCTTATATCCGGTCAGACTTTGACCTCCAACAACAGAGATGTCCTTCATGACATATTACAGAATCCTTTCATAGAAAAGGGTAAGGGCAATGCATGAATATTCTTTTTTCCCCGTTCACAGGCCAAAATATATTTCATTGGCTGGGACCTCAAGACCCAGGTTCCAGTTATTTGCATGCACACAGCTCTTATGGGTTACAGAGGGAAAAGTACTTCATGCTCAAGAGCAGAATATAACTGGAAATGACTAACTCTATTTGACATTAATATCACAATTACAGTTCATGCACTGTAGCTAGTCAATTCTCTCAGCTAAATTACTTCATCTTATTTACTAATCATCTGGGGTAGGATTCAGGATTTTATGATGATGGAAAAATGGAGATACAAGGGTGTCATTAACTTTGCCTCTATTTTCACATTATTTTGATGAATCGTGCTCAAATTTGGAGAAAAAAACCCTTGGCAACATATTTGAATAAAAAAAAAAATCCTAGGCACTATATTACTAAAACTTTTTTTTTTTTTAAGGAAAGAAAAAAGACTGATTTTAACTAAACAATTTTAAGGTCGATAATATTTCTATATGGTGGATATATTATTTCTTATACTTTATGGATAAGTTTGAAGAACTTTTACATTAAACCCACATAGTGCAGACGATAGTGCATTAGACAATATACACAGAGTTAAAGACATTATTTTCTTATCAACCTAGGTCTTTCTAAACACTGATGATAATAAAACCACATATATACTTTCTGTTCAACCACCACTACTGGTGCGGGGAATCTGAAGGCACTTCATAAACCGCACGGGAAATCTCAAAGTACATGGGACAGCTGAGATGTTCAAATCAGTCTTCTGCAGCCTTAGAACAAGCACACGCCTACAGAGCTACACACACCATGATCGTAATGTAGCCAGGATGCACTGAGCAGCAGAAAGAGAGAGTGGATACATTGAAGGGCAGATACCCCCTATAGTAAATATTCCCATAAAAACTGCAATGATACCTTTTTGCACACATGCAAAACATGCAATACCCTGTTGCTTTCTGTCTTATCTGAACCGCAGATAGGCTGTCGCAATAGACAGCCACTAAGAAACCCAAAAGAGAAAAGGGTTCAGCTATCACATGCTAAAATCTGGGTACTGGTGTGAAGCTCCAAGTCAATAATGATATCAAGGGGAAACAATTGCTCCCATAACAGCAATCATGCAGTGCTAAGACAATGATTATGTGATCCTGAATGGTGAGAGGATATGAGAACAGAGCACGTTCTATGGCGCAACTATCCAAATTTCACTTAGAGTCTTTGCAAAGAAGTTGAAAAAGTTCAGGCTATACTGACAACATGCCAGTAGAATACATTTATTTCTTTAAGATGGCCCCCTACCAGAACGTCACGTTGCTCCTTGTAAGCACCATCCATGCATCTTGCACACCTGGTTTCTCCCCACTGAGCACCATCTCTGCCCTTTTCATTCCTCTATGATACATCTCCACAATTTTGCCTTTATATTGCTCCCAATTCTAACTGTGTCAGGCTTTCATTCACTTTGAAAAATACCAAGAAAATGAGTTGAGAACGTCAATACAAATTTATGGAGGTGGCATTGCAATGTCAAATCAAGAATATGGTATCAAGATGAAATACAACAGTGTCAGGATAAATGTACCAAGCTGACAGCACAAAGTCAAAATGGAGCAATGTCACTGCAGATCTACAGAAACAACATTCATCTGTCAAAACAAAATCATGTCATTACACATTAAAGAATAGCTTAAATAAACTGGAACGCATAACTATTCATTCAGATTAGCAAATCCCACCCACACGCTCTTCCCAGAAGGGAAAAATACAAGTGTTTGGCAGACATAGGCAAGTAAACATTGCAATGGGACTTAATACCACACAACCAGTTAGACTTAGAGCAGGACGGCATGCTAGTATAAGGAAACTTCCAAGTAAGGACCAACAACCACTGGTCAAAATGCCAAAGTAGCAACTACAGTAATTGCCAAAGAATGATTCCAGAATGAGTAGTGACTATTCACACTGGAGTGAGTTCACCCATCAACTCATTTTCAACTCTTCACTTTCATACAACTGGGGTATGCTTCTTCACCTGTTAAACTTCAGTCCCAAACACAACATTTCTTTCTTTCTTTTCCTGAATAGTGTAACCCCTCATCATCACTCATTATTAAGTGGACAGTGTGTAGCCGCAAGCAACAGGTCTCTAGAAAGCCTTCACAACCGTAGACCTGCTGTAATCCTATTGCTTGCACTAAAGTCCTCATTAAACAAAGCGCAGAACACTTGTTAAAAAAATTGTGGCTTGAACTCAGGACTTCTAATTTTAAACTCCACAGGGCTAAACACACAGCTGTTTCTGAGAATTAACAGATTATTTGATGTCACCTGCAAATACAAAAGGAACACTTATAGAAATGTTTGAAAGTTACTACAGTAGAAGCAAGGTCAGGTACAATGGAGAGGTAAGCAGACGGAAGAATGCTCCTGTAAGTCACTGAGCAGGTATTGTTTTCAGCTGTCTGCTGTAACCTTACTTAAATTATGAGCTATGGGCTTCACCTCTACACTGTTGAGCCCTTCAGCCTGATTCAGCACAGCAATTACTACGCATGGAATAAACACGTCAGCTATAGCATCTCCATTTTTCAAATCAGGAATGTAAACAATATTGCTTTCTTTTGGTCTTTGTGTAAGAAGTCACTTGAGATTACAAGTCTCTCTGTTTGTACAAAATATAGTGTTAAGTCTAAGAGAACTATCCCTTTCTTCATTGGTGATCATAATCCTGATTTCAGTAAGTATGATCACACAAGCTCTTAGTTATAACAACTCTACATTTGACCTGAAACTAAAAAAGAGTAGTTTTCTCAATGCTTGCAGCTGTATCCATCAACACATCATTCACACTCTTCAAAGCCTGGAGATTAAATTATCGACATTAGGAGCGTATGTGCACAAATACAATGCATTAATTGAATTCTTTGAAAGGTATGATTTTATGTCTGTGTGTCTAGGTTTCTAGTGAATTAGAAAAGAAAATAAAAGACATGTAAACATGAAATATACATTCTGTCTGTCCTGCCATAGCTTTAGTACAGAAAGGAACGATGGATCAGTGGAAACTGTAAATAAAGTAATCATACTTAAGGAAAAGATTTGTTATTCCTAAGCGAAGAAAAACAGGTAAATGAAAGTGTATATGTTATTGAAGAATGTCTAACATTGCTGCTTACTATAGTCTTCTTTAGGAAGCTCGGTGAAAATATCCATACTTTTGATGATTCTAGCCAGGAAGATCTTTTATTGCAAAGTATTCTTTTTTATATATCACTTTCCTGAAATAACTTTCTGGCAAATTAGATTTTTTTTTATCCTCTAGTTAAAAAAAGAGGGGGAAAAAAACCCCAAACAAATCAGGAAAACAAAAAGGCAATCCGCTTTTCATTGAGAAAGCATCACGCACATTAGTCATTGACTGCCGCTTCCCATGAGACACTGGCTTGAAGTGTTAAGCGTAGGGATACTTGTGTGAAGGCCACATACCCAAAAGTTAAAGAAGAGATAATTGTATGTTATTTAGTATTGCTGCAAAACACATCAGTTAACCAAGCATAACCCTTGTACCTTCCACATGCTCCTATTTTCAGTAGTTTCCAACTAAGTGAAGACTGCAGTGTTGAGGATTCACATAGAAACATCTGTGCTAGTCAGCCATCTCCAGTGGAAGGCTGTACTAATTTTACTATTGTCAATATTTTAACTGGATCCTCAACCTGTGGCCATGAACATACAGTAGAAAATTAGAAATTGCCTTTATATCCTCATAAGACACTTCATAGTCGTGAATGGTAATTTAATGTAAGAGCACATATGAAGAGACTGAGACATTGACCTTCAACAGAGGCACTGAACCATGCCATGCCATTTCTGAGATAAGGCAAACTAAGATTCTATGCAGGGATGGTTCATAGAATCATAGAATACCAGGTTGGAAGGGATCTCAAGGACCATCTGGTTCAGCCTTTCTTGGCAAAAGCACAGTCAAGACAAAATGGCGTGGCACCCTGACCAGCTGAAGTATCCAATGTTGGGGAATCCACCACTTCCCTGGGGAGATTATTCCAACAGCTGATTGTTCTCATTGTGAAACGTTTTCCTCCTGTGTCCAATTGGAATCTCCCCAGGAGTAACTTGCACCCATTAACCCTCATCTTTTCCATGTGACTTCTTGTAAAAATGGAGTCTCCATCTTCTTTGTAGCCACCCTCTAAATACTGGAACATGGTGAGAAGGTCTCTCCTAAGCCTTCTTTTCTCAAGGCTGAACAAACCCAGTTTTCTTCTCAGCCTTTCCTCATATGGCAGGCTTCCTAGTCCTTTGATCATCTTTGAGGCCCTTCTCTGGACCATCTCCAGCCTGTCTGCATCTTTTTCATATTGTAGGGACCAAAACTGAACACAGTATTCCACGTGAGGCCTCACAAACATTGAGTAGAGTGGGATAATGACTTCTTCACCTCTGCTGGTGATGCCCTTGTTGATGCAACCCAGCATCCTGTTGGCTTGCTTTGCCACAGCAGCACACCGTTCACTCATATTGAGCTGCTTGTCCACTGGGACCCCCAGGTGCCTTTCCACAGAGTTGCCCCCCCTCCGCTGGGTAGATCCCAGCCTGTGCTGCACTCCTGGGTTATGTTTTTCCAGGTGCAAGACCTTACATTTGTCCTTGTTGAACTTCATAAGGTTCTTGTTCGCCCACTCTTCCAGCCTATCCAGGTCTTCCTGCAGGGTGGCTCTCTCTTCCGAAGCGTCCACTTCCCCACTCAGTTTGGTGTCATTGGCAAACTTCATCAGGGTACACTTGATGCCATCGTCCAGATCACTTATGAAGATACCAAACAGCGTTGGGCCCAGTATCAATCCCTCGGGACTCAACTTGTGACAGGTTGCCAGTTTGAAAAGGAGCTATTTACCACCACCCTCTGGATGCAGCCTGTCAGCCAGTTCCCCACCCACTGCACAGACCACTTGTCTAGACTGTAACACATCAGTTTCTCTAGGAGGCGGCTGTGGGGAACCGTATCAAAAGCCTTGGAGAAATACAGGAAGACAATGTCCACCGCTCACCCTCATCAACCGAGCAGGTTACTTTGTCATAGAAGGTGATCAGGTTTGCCAAGCACAATTTGCCCTTGGTGAATCCGTGCTGGCTTTTCCCAATCACTTGCGTCGTTTGACTTGTGATAGCCCCCAGGAGGATTCATTCCATAACTTTCCCAAGCACTGCAGTAAGCCTGATGGTCCTATAATTTCCTGGATCCTCCTTTAAGCCTTTCTTGTAGATGGGGGTGACATTAGCCTTCTTCCAGTCTTCTGGGACATCCCTTGGTCTCCATGACTTCTCAAAGATTACAGAGAGTGGCCTTGCAACAACACCAGCCAGGTTCCTTAACACCCTTGGGTGGATATTGTCAGGGCCCATGGATTTGTAGCAATCAAGCTCCTGTAATAGTTTGCATACCAACTCATCCTTCACTGGCAGTGGGTCTGTGTTTGCATCAACCTGGATTGCTGTTCCCAAGGCCTGGGACCCAACAGTGCTGGGAAAGACAGAGGTGAAGAAAGTGTTGAGAACCTCTGCCTTTTCAGTGTTGTTGGTGACTAATTCACCTCTCCTGTTTAACAGCGGGCCAATATTTTCCTTCTGTTTCTGCTTATTGTTTATGGACAGCACTCGAGATTACGACTCAGCCTTGTTCCTTTCCCCAAAGCTCTAGAGACTGGAAGTGGAACTAAAGTTTAATTTGGATTCTCTCTTTGGAGGGGTTGTTTTCTCAAGCAACAGTGATATGAAACCAGCTACACTCCTTCCATGACTGCCATGGTTTAACCCCAGCCAGCAACTAGGACCACACAGCCGCTCGCTCGCTCCCCCCCTGCCACAGCAGGGTCAGGAGAATAGGGAGAAAAGGAGGGGAAAGGAGAAAAATTCTCATGGGTTGAGATAAAGACAGTTTAATAGAACAGTAATGAAAGAGGAAAATAATAATAATAACAATAATGGTAGAAGAACATGCAAAATAAAATGATACAACACAAGTCACTCTCACCACCTGGTGAATTGGTTGCCTAGCCCATCCCAAGCAGGGATCACAGATGCCTGCCCCCGGCCAACCCCCATTTATATACTGAGCATGATGTCTATGGTATGGAATATCCCCCGGGCAGCTTGTCCTGTCTATGCTCCCTCTCAGCTTCTATGGCAAGCTGAAAAAGTCCTTGACTAATATAAACATTACCTAGCAACAACTAAAACAATGTTATTAACATTCCTCAACGTTTTTCTCATACCAAATCCAAAACACAGCAGCTATTAGAAAGAAAATTAACTCTATCCCAGCTGAAACAAGGACAGTAACAGTGTTATTCCTCCCTCCCTCTGAACAAAAGGATTAAATGAAACTAATAGAAAAATCATTAGGATATTCTAACAATGAATAGTTAAAACCTCATGGTCAGGTAAGAAAAGGTGTACAAATGAAATATTTTGCAAGCACAAATCCATACAACTTATGTTGATTGAACTATGGCCATGGAAGTAAATGAGAACATTATTCTGAGGCTGACTGTTCCTTTAATTACTTACCCCATTTTGTGATGTTTCATCACAAAAGCAGGAAGATGACGAGCTTCTGAACAATTTATTATGTGAATTCTTTCAGACAGTGCTTGACCACCTGCTACACATAACCAAAGACAATATAACTTATTTTTTACAATATGAGGAATTTTCTTCTTCTTGTACCACCATTTCTTTTTAAATAACAGTATTCAGTTTTTCACCCAACTTGTTATCTGACTTCAGGACCAACGGGAATCAGCAGGGGAGCTTGTTAAATAGAGATGAGATTTTCACCACAAAAGCCCAGAAAACATTATCCTGATATGTTATGGAAATAGGCACAATGCACATACACAGACACATACTGTTGAAAGTCTCAGAAATCGTGTTTTCATGTGGTCTTTCTAATAGAGAGGATACCAAAACAACAAGCTAAGCTCCAAATATGCTACTTTACCTTGGCTGAAATTAGGGTAATTATCTAGCCCATCCCTCCTACAAATCCAAAAATTACCTCCCAGGGCATGCCATATCCTAAGCCTGTTTTGACCCTATTTTTTGTGCCTAATCTCCAGATACCAGTGGTCTTCATTACAATCACCATTTGGAGCAGAACGTCAATATAGTTCAGCAGCGCCTTAAGTCACATTACCAGAAGCTCCCCTAGTTGGTACCAATTCTCAAACACTGAAATCTTTCATGAAATGTAATTGCAGTTTTCCCCCGTGCAAGGCCTACCTCTCCTATTAGGACTGTATTTTGGTATATAGCATTAGTGATAGCTATTATGAGGCATGGTAATAACAAGTTTCCAGAACCATTGACTCCCAAAGCTGAAACTCCACATAAATTTTAGTGCTGCAACAGATGCTAATACATACATTTACATTATCTAAACCATTACTTATTAAATAATCTGGCCAGAAAGATGGCTTTGTATTTGCCAGTTCAAAGACACAGTAATTCAACCAAGCAGCTTAGATTCATGCGGAGCCTTTGCAGTTTGCCTTGACACTACATGGTGAAATGGCTACCTAATACTTTGAAGTTACATATTACTTAAATATTGCTCATGTGGAACAAGCACAAAAGGAGAGAGGCTACTACCCAGACTAAAGAAGGTATTTGTAATCAAGTTCTGCTTAAACATGAAGAAAAACTAGTTCAAGCTGCCATGTCTGCTTTTTTTGTTTCTATATGGCAGGCGGTGGATGGCCCAGTTAGTACCAGGTAGTCCAGTTTGCAAAGTGCTGTGTAAACAAATAAGAAAGTGTCTGCCTCAAGAGCTCCCAGCTTAAGATTATGAAAAGACACAAAAGACAAAGCAGAGAGAAGGAAGAGGCAGCAGCAAGATGAACATCATGCGCATAATAAGCAATTCCCCTAGTGCTACCAACACAGCTACTGAGAGGAATTATGATAAGCCACTCTACACATGCCAAGAGCTAAGCATTGAAAGAAGAGAAAAAGCCTCTCCTTCAAAATTGAATTCTCACATCTGCTGAGAAAACTGCATTTTTTAATTTTCTCCCAGCTTCTCTAGATCTAAACATCCCATAGAAGCAATCTCAATTTAGCAAACTTCTGATGAAAGCCAGGAAAATCCTTGATGGATTTTTAGTTTCTTCCTAGCTTGCCCACCAAGTTCCTTGGTGTCCTGCCTACTGATGAAACACTCCGGAGTCAGTCTGCAAGACACGCACTTCAATAGCAGCTCAGACTATTTTTTCTTTCACAGTGAATTCCATAATCTTGGATTTCTTCTCAGAAAGAGTTCAATCTAAAATACTGAAATATTGATATTTTTCACAGATCACAACTTCATTTTTCTTCTTAACACCAAAATGCATGTTAATGGTGCCACCACACAAATCATAACTTCGGAAATATGGAGAAGTGCTGAATTTAAATTCCTGTACTGCAAATCATCCAAATGATTTCACTCTAGAGAAGTTGCAAACAGTGGCACTCTCTCTTTTCCAGTGCACATATGCATAAAAGAAAAGGCATGTTGATAAAATTAACAGACGACTTCTAAGAAGATAATGGCCATTTAAGATTTATAGCTGTTTGTACAATAAATACCTGTTCATATGAATATCTCCATTAACCCAAGTCAAACTGTAACTTTCCAAAATTGTTTATCAATTCATATATCAATTAATTTATCAGGCCAAATTCATAACATTTAGGTGACTTTGAATGTAGATCTTAGTACGTCGAATAGTCTCCCTCTTGAGGAAGCTCTGTTCTTCTAGACTACCGGATGCTCTCTACAAAAATGTATTGGCAAGGAGGGAGGAAAGATACCTACAGAAAGAACCTAAGCTCTGCCTAGAAATGCCTCAGCGATGACAAGCACTGTAAGGACTCCCAAGCCACGCAGATGGGCAGTGGAACGGCACCAAGGGGACATGAAAAAGGTTTGCGTGCTGTTGCCAATCCAAAATGAATTGCAAATCTGGTACTTCCAAATGAAGCAGATAGCTAACTGAATAGATCACTACCAAAGCTACCATGAAATAAAACAGTGTTAATACTACCACACACTCCCAAGGTGCCTCTGTACTCCAGTTTCCTTGCTGGACCTCTGTTTGGATTCATGCAGACTCCGTGCTTACAAGAAGACCAGTTTACCTGTCAGGTTTTCAGAAATACCAGGTGGCAGCCTGACTTTCTGGGTGTGCTGGTTTCTAAGAGCATTCAGGTAGCTGAGTCTGGCCCTTGCTCCTGCTCAGTACATGTGACAGATGGTCTTCCACACAAAGCCTCAACAGTGCTCCCACTTCTGCTAAGGATACCGTCACATCACCGTTTTACTAGGAACGAGATTAATTGCATTCTTTCCTCAGATCCAGTTTCTTTACACTACATCCCACAAAACACAGACCTATGCCAGTCTACTCAGGAAAGAGACCTCTCTTAATCATCAAGCAGCATTTTTTTAAATGCTAAGCTGCAAGATATTTCTCCTGAACAATTAAAATACAGGTGTAATAGATAACTGGTATGCCACCAAGTCTCCTTTATAGTTTACAAAAATATAAAAAATATCTTTAGGGAGGTATATCTCACAATAATCCATCTGCTAACTAGCCCATATACCAAAATAACTGACTTTAGCTATTGATAACATGGTATTAAAAAGGCTTAAAGTGTAGCAGGATTTTCCTTGTACTTGATATAGGAAAAACAATTTAATTACTCTGCTCTTAATAAAGAGCATCTGCACATTTTGTTGTCATGACTGATATGAGCCCTTCATTTAAAGTGTTACTGCTTCTTCTCTCATTAAGATCAAGTTCAGACCCTGCAGAACTGCCAACTCCGTAAGATGCTTTACACAAGGGAGGAAACAAAACATGAGAGGCCAACTGTTCATAGGATAACATCTTCACATTGTGTTTTAGCTGTCTACAGTAATTAGAAGAGCTTTGATGCGTATCTCACATTTGGGTGAATATTGCCTTCACTTCTGCAGTAGTGTGAACAACTACATAGATATGAAAAGTGCAAGTCAGTTACGATCATTTAAAAATGTGTTAACTTCTGTAAAAAAGTAGCCTGTGGTTTATTTCTCACATGAATTCTTGGGGTGTTGATGTTAAAAATTACAGCCTACAGATAATAGAACTCCAGCTGAAAGCATTTTTTTGATGGGGAGATTTATCCTGGGCTAAGTAGTAGCGACTCCAGACAAATACAAAGTTCAAAAACTGAAATATAATACATTGAATTACCATCACTTCAACTACATCATCCTGTACTTTAATGCCTTCTTCAACGAACAATAGAAAGTTTCCTGAGAAATGCTTCAACTACCTGCAAATAGGCTGTGGTTATTTTCTGCTCGGTATGCAAGAAGAAAAGAGTGGAAGTTGGCATCGTTACTATTTGTGCTACAATGCTCACCTCAGCTCGGGCACTGGTTATTAGATGTGAGTTTTCCAGGACCATTGGTAGCAGGCCATACACTCCTGGCGCATTAGCTCCTACCTCCGGTTATTACAGAGCAGCACTATCCAAAATCTGACACAGCACAAGATAAAACAGATTATCCGGCACCAACTATATCCTAAAATTTCGACTGCACACTCAACACTGAAGAGCACACTAAGAGCGTTCATACTCAGAGTGGTCATCAGACACTCAGCAATTCAGAAGAAATACCTGTATTTGACAGTCAGAATTAAGACAATGTAAATATACACTGAAAATATGTACAGTTTTGAAAGAAATACAGTTACAAATACATTTTACGGCCAACATTCTAATGTTAAAGGAGGTCCTATCTTATTGCTTGTTTTTAAGAAATGGGACACGAGTAAGTAAATCACAGTGGCTCTGGGAGATGCTGCTCCAAGCAGCATGGCACCTCCAGTCACAGAAATCTCTGTGCCTACTAGACACCCTGACAAGCATTAAATTATGTTTAGATATTCCACTGGAAGATTAGTGTAAGGTAATGTGAATACAGAAATGAGACACCTTTCAATGATCATGCAAATGATCGCGAAACTCATTAATAATCTTTTAAAGTCTAAGCAGAATCTGTATAGTTTAAGTGATTAAAAGAAATGAGCAAGAGCTTGGTTTTGCAACGCCTTTGAAATCAATTAGGTTGCAAGGAGATTATGTCAATGATGAATATTGTTAATGTATTTACTCAGCATACAGATTATCTCTGTGTGTTTTTATGTAAAAATTACTATAAAATGGAACCCGAACACTGTGAGAAAAGTAGGTGCGTGTACCATACATTACTCTGGACATTGAAATCTACAAAGAAACATACCTGAAAAAGTATGGTGGCAGAGGCACAGTTATGTCAAAGTAAATTATGACCATGGAGTGAAGGTACAGAGAGGTTACATGACTTGCCACCTGCCAAACAGTAAGTTGGCACCAGGCTCAGAAACAGCAGTCAAACTCATGAGTCCTTATTCTGGACATCAACTTCTGGAGCACCACTATTTCACACCACCACTGAAAAAAATGAGATATTTTAAAACAACAGCTTCACACTGAATTAACAGAGGAATTAGAAGCAAAATCTATGAAAATGTAACATTTTGAATTTATGTTCTCGTTAGTTGACCCTCGTGAACACACTACCTGTTGCCACTGTCTAGTCTCCATAGCTATATTTCACCTCCCTTTTTTGGCTTAAGTGACAAGTAAAACAGGCAGACACCGAAGAAGTAAGTGCACAGGCAGCAACACACTAAAAACAGCCCCGAAAGCTTAAAAATAAAGAGGCAGAGCTAGAAATAAACAACGGCATGATAACATAAACTCCTTGCATTCAAAGTACAACGATGCTCAGATACAGCTTCTGCAAAGGCTTGTGCATGTCAGCATCATTAATACCTACCACATCTCTCAGTTTGAAAGACTTAATTTATTAGTTCTCTTGTAAGTTAAGTATACGTCTGCATCCAGATACAATCACACTGGCATAACGACCTGAACGGGCTTGGCTTATATGCAAGGTCCAGCAAATTTTGTAAACTAATTTTGGGTTTGTAAACTAATTTTGGGCTCTGACAAAGGTTTTCAAAGAGGAGGTGTTTTCCTGCTTGTGTAAAGTACTTGCTTTAATGGGGCAATAGTACCACTCAGGGTCTTATCAGGCTTCAGGACACAAAGGTTTTTATGTTACTAAATCAATGCTGTCATGGCATTGCCATCTTGATTAAACCACTAAAAAATGTGCACATGCTGTCAAAGCAGAGAAACACAACCCATCAACGTACCAATTATATACTGCATACAGGTTAAATACTAACAGACAGTTTCAGGAGCTTCAGGAGTTTCAGGAGGAAATAAAATGAAAATAAAAGAATAAAAGGATCCGCTGTCAGTTTGATAAAAGAAATACACCAAGTATGACATGTACCCACACAGGTCCTTACTGTTGTTTTACATCTTTAATCTCACATCGGGCTGCGTCCTTGATTTTGCAAACATGTTACTGCTGCAACCGCTACTCTCTAACCCTGCTTCTTGCCCAAGCACAACCACTAAGCTCACTCTGTTCCTTAAGAGGTTTCTTTCTCCTTAGCTGGTCGTTACAAACAAGCTGCAAGTCTATTTTGTGCCAGGCTGCCTGCCCTAACTAATGCGCATCCGCTGGGTCGGTATTTCATTAGAAATCAAGTATGTAAAACAAGGCAACCTGACTGGCCAAGATCCCAGGCATGGCTGTAATCACCACGATGAACAGCTCCAAGCGTGGAGCCCTTGAATATTACACTCACAATTCAGGTTCCATATTATCTAGTTTGAAGCCTTGTATTAACACAGTATGACTCCAGCGTGAGAACTGCCATGTTAATTTGCTCCTACTTATGCTGACAGCCCTCTGTGGCCCCATGCCAAATAACAGGCACAGAATAATATATTTTATACCTGCCATGTTTTCCTGCCTAAGAAACGATATGAAAACTTTGCACAGACTACACGCCGACGTCCTTAGTTTTTATTCATATCCAGCCTAAGAAATTTCAACCAAGTCTAATAGAATTTTGTCTAAGAAATTATTTTAAAAAGGAGACAGTTCCTGGACTGTAGGTATAGCTAATTTTCATGAGTATCCTGAGTACTGAAAGGTAAAATTATTTTAAAAGCACCTATAATTGCTATGATCACATTGAGTAAACTCTGCTTATGTCTGTGTTATGTGGATGTATGTACACATACTATATATTCTGAGTTCCACAAAGCAAAACAAACACAGCTGGTGCAAATAAATGTCTATTTGATAAATAGGAATTCTCCTTGATGTATTAAAATAGTTTAAAACAACAACAAACCCACCACATCTAATACAAATATACCACTGACAAATCCACAGGTTAGCTTGAGCATAATTCACAGCACCCAGGGTGTTCTCAAACTGTGACGCACCTTATGCCAGAATCAGACAGCACCTTGAGAAAACACTGAAGCTTCATTCTTTGCTTCCCACCACCACCATCTCCTTCCTTGTGTATAGGACCTGTACAACGAACCAGGGTCAGTGAACTTATCTGTGTTAAATATAACTGCACTTTATTTTACTGGGCTATTTTAATGTGTACCTGCCTCTTGATCCAGTTCACAGCGCAGCTGTATGAAACTGCCACTACAAGTGCAAGGGCAGTGAAGAGGCTGGAAAAAGGGACTGAGTAAGGAGTAATGGGAGGTTTGCTCCTTTTGGCAGCAACACCAGCTTGTGCCTCCCTAATGTGCCCACAGAACTGCAGCGCCGGTTTCAGCCAAGACAGCCCCATGCTGCCATCTCGGCTGCTACCCCAAGAACAGCACAGGTCAACCTCGGCTCACTGGATTCCAAATTCAAACACCTACAAGTGAGAAAGCCTTTCTCTTAGGCATTCAGGAATGGTTTTGGTGTCCTGACTTAAAGACAAACTTATTCAGCCATGCACTGGCATCTTGTATTATGTCCAAGGTTTTTGCTGGTTTGTATTTTTAACTCAATTTACCTGTCTTGGATTTTTGAAAGATTAGCATCTTATTTTTCCCCAAAGCTGTTACTTCTATTTATGTCATTCTTCCTTTAAACAATGAAATGAGGTATACAAGAAGAGTGTACAAGAAAGAATGTTTTTCAAAAAAGAAAATATTCACAGTCATTATAACACTGAGGTTGAGGCCATTTAACTTGCCCTACCTACTTTCTTTCAGATGCTCATTTTTGCAGGGAGGAGAATTTGGACAGAGAACAGGTTTTTGGAAGATTTCTTGCTACATTAATAATTCTAAAATTTCCCCAAATCACAAATTTGATGTACATGTTCCATGGGACATAACAGAGATAGTCTTCAGACGTTGTCTTCCAGAAACAAAAGAAAATAAAAGCACTGAGAAAATAGTTTATCTCTGTGGGACATGAGAGTGAGGGGCAAAAAAAACCCAGACAGTGAAGACTCAATCCAATACCTAACCACTTTATCTGACCTTGTCCCATCACAACAACACAGAAAGGTAAACACATTATTGCTGCACAGTCTGTTCTCTGAAAATTGCTTCTCTCTAGAGCTTTTGTATTACCTTTTAGTAGCACAGTTTTTAGGGGTCTGGTACCACAAGAGAAGTGGGTCTCTTAAGGTCACTAATCTGTTCGCAGCAGGGAAATTCAGAAACAAGCCTGAAAGCTGGAAAGGGGCACATTGATCTGCAGATGTCCTGGCATTACCCATTGCCACAAAAGAGATCATCTCTGGGACAGTAATCACCAATTTCCCCTAAGAGGTGGACGTGAAGTCTTCCTGCTATAAAGCAGATTCTGTACAATCATTACCGCACTGCCAAATTATCAGAAGTAAACAAACTGTAAATAAGCATCTTCGCGATCCTAGCCCTCCAGTTGAGTGTGTATTGAGCCATATTAAGGTATTAAAATATAGGTCAAATTCATCAGTATAAAGAAAAAAATAAAACACTTCACATTTTCAAGTGTGATCCTGCAGAAAGCTGCTGCTTGGAAAGTGACTTTCCAGTAAATCCACCTGTCAAAATTCAGAACTGAAGAGAATTTGTTTTCAGAGAATAGTTCTGCACAAAGACACCAATAATTCCCTTCCAGTATAAAGGTATTTTCTGTAATATTCCACGCATGGAAGATGCCCTTGAATCAAAAAGGAAAGAGATCAAGTACAACGTTTGAAGCTCACTTTGCTTGCTAGCTAAGGTGAATCACGGAAATCGTCCTGAAAAGAAAAATACATCATCCATGCAAAAGGAAAGAACAGTCTACCATGCCAGGAATTATGGTAAAGCTGCCGGATACACTCTTACCTTAAGTGCGGTTTGGATTTGAATAGCTAAGGGCAAAGCCATTAGACAAAAAAAACCCCAACAAACAAAAAACCCAAACAATCCAGGAAATAGGCTTCCACTCCCATGCTTGTAAAATGATGTCTAACGTAAGATGCTGTTAGCATGTACAGACTGAACTCAGCAAAGTACACATCAGTAGACCACAAAAATAACAAGTTCTCTAGAAACACCTACACCGGCTTATAGTAAAGAATGATCTGACTGCTGCAGAGTATCTTACCCCCATCTTTGCAAGCTCTGGTGCCTTCAAGGGAGTCTCTTCCTACCATATAGGTAAAGGTTTGGTCTAAATGCCACAGACAACATCAAGATCTACAGACATGATGTACCTGGGCTGCAACTTTTCAACTCAGTATTAACTCACAAGGAATTTTTTTCCTATATTACTCTGGGATATTTTTTTCATTTTGACCTCAGTACATCAGTAGGATGCCAGTGTCTTCTTTCCCCATGTGTAAAGGCAAAGAGCATAAAGTTAAAGAATAAGCATCCCTATAGTGTAGCAGGCTTAGTCCTGATTTAGATGCCTTCTCTCAAGAGCACTTTTCATTCGCTGCAGTAGGATACAAAATCCTTCTGTATTTAGCAGTAGTGCTAGGTAATTGCTGTCTACCTGACACTTAATAAAACCACTCTTTTTCCCATTCTTCATCAATACAGAAAAATATCCACTTCCAGCCCAAAGGAAATATGACTACTGAATTATTCACAGCAGATCACGTAATGTGCACCCGCTGGTGGCACTAATTAGGATGCAAACTCCTGTGCAGGACAAGAAGGTCCCAAGAGGCTGGATTAGAAATCTTCCCATGCCTTTCTTACACCAGCCTAACCAAGTGAGTTGCCCACTAGATACTTCTGATCAATCTCTGTTTGGAGATGCTTCCCTCTATCTTAGCCCTGCAGGTGCAGTGGTTTAACAGAACCTATTTCTACTGCCAAGATAAGGCCTCCTACATACTTTCTGAGACTAGCTTTTTTACTCCTACTGAAGTCCTATTTTATTTATCCAGAATATACTTCCTAGCAACCAACACTATCTCAAGAATTTCACCTGTGCACTTTTTGGAGCTATCATGAATTTCAGTTTCAGAGAACACTAAAATAAGCATGGGCTTTTCTTTCAGTTAAACAACTGCCCTTGCACATCTTTCAGGTATGGCTACATAATGGGTATAAAAGATAATGTGCCAGATACCAAAACCTCTGTATGTGTGATGTCTCATCATCATGTAGCTACAGCCCCTGATAAATATCTCCTTTCTTTCTACAAGACTTTAAGTAATAATAATACTTGGCATTTATATACTATTTTACATCTTAAAAACACTGTACAAACATGCACCTAATTAATCTTCCCAATTTCTCTATGAAAAAAAAACCTACAAGGGACTAAGATTATGAATAATCATTATTCTATTTATTTGTTAAATTCTGATGGCCTACTTGGCCCTGAGCATGAAGATAAATATATCTGCCTTGAGGACTTCACAATCTAAATTGTGAAGAATTTGTTCAGGAATTGCCAAAGGCACACATTATGCTGACAGCAAAATTCAGCCCAAATAAAAGTTCAGACCAAATCAAAAGCCAAGGTCAAGTTTATGATGGAAAAATAAAATAATTTTAACAGTTAACTAAAAATTTTAAACCTGAAAATTTGTATTGGAAACAAGCACAACAGGACCACTGGGTGCTTTATTTCGTAACATAAGACTACCATTCAAGGAACAGAGTAAATGTATAAATTAAAAAGAAAATAAAATAGAAAGCATCAAATCTGACTAACAGAGAAAAATAAGAAAGAAAACACAGGTAGCTTATTCACGGTCCTGAACTATAAGTCATTAAAATAACCAAAGTTTTCTAATAGTTTTGTTTACATATTTGGTGGCTTTTTTTATTTTGCTTTTCTACCAAATCCTGATGCAATGCATAGGCTATTTTATTAGTACTAAAATATGACTTTCTCCTGGGTTTGGACAAGAAACATATACTGCATCTCTCAGCAATCTTTAATGTAGTGGTGATGCATGCATACTAAATTAAACACCACAGCTTCAGGAATCTTTTTAAAACTAGGATATATAGTCACCAAACTTCCAGGCATCATGTAAGACATCAGCATGTCAGAATTAAAATTCACACTCCACATTTTGTCTGCTAAACCTCATTAAAAAAAACCCAACAGATTTGTGTTGCTCACCTAAGCACCCTGAACTGTCATACTCCTCTCTGTATGATGACTCGAACCTCAAAGAAAAAAGTATCAGATAACATTCCTGGAAAATTCACCACTTCAGACTCAGGTGGGGAACAGGACTGGATGAGAGATACAATTTACACATAGATGAGACACTGCACTGCATATCAACTCTGTATTATTGCACTCCTATGAAATCAATGATCTCTTTGAGCCACATCCCTGCAGCTGTTCAGGTGAATATTTCAAAACAGGTTCCCAGAGTTCAGAACGCAGCATAAACAAAATTAGGAGCTAACTACTAACAAAAGTACAGCTTTATTACTATTTGTTATCTTCTGACTTTAGATTACATTTGAATCTCATATAATTTCAATTGCTAACAAAACCGAAGACACAAAGTCACTTAAATAGCATACAGCTGTGTATCACATCCTTTCCTGGAAGAATTCACCATCCAACAACAAGGTGGGGTATTAATTTATGAAGTGTAGTTTGTACTGCTTTAATACCTAGCCTTATCACTAGGACAAATGCACTCCAACACGCGTCACTAGGCATCTAGTGTGAACATGGCCTTGGTAAAGTAAGAAAATAGAGAAAAGATTATGTGTAGTAAGGAGGTGAAAAAAGACAACAGTAAAACCCAAAAGAGTATATTTTGAGTCGCCATCCCTGGAGGTACTTAAAAGACGTGTAGACATGGCACTTAAGGACATGGTATAGTGGTGGACTTAGTAGTGTTAGGTTAATGGTTAGACTCGATCTTAAGGGTCTTTTCCAACCTAAATGATTCCACAACTCTATGATTCTGTATTTCTTGAAAAAAAAATGGCAAGCAAGCAGACACATGTTGTATCTGAAAACAGGATTCCCTAGCAACTATCACAATTTGCCACCTCTTGCAAAACACTATATACAATTCTTCAATAAGTTAAAAATGTGGAGATATGTAACAGATTGAAAGACCTTAAATTAATATTTTAAAATTGATTATTCAATATTCCTTAATGAAATTACTTGGATTTTAAAATTACTCTGCTACTTCCTCTTCCAAAACACATACTGAAAACAATACAGTACCATCTTAAACACCAGTTTACCTTAAAAAAGCAATTGCGACTTTCCTTCATATCACAAATTCACTTACGTAAGAAACAACTGATAGGTTCTCAAAGTAAAATAGCACTTAAGAAAATAACATGACAGTTCTTTTACACAGGAAGTAATTTGAGCTAAACGTGGGTAATATTCAGAAGCAAATGGTAACTGTCTAATAAATATTCCTTTTAGATGAATGGTTTTCTATTTTTATCCATTTTGTAGCTTGAATATGATGATTCACTACTAAAAAATTTAATTTAAACATTAGTACTGGATTAATTTAAAAGAAACAACCCTAGGATTAATTGTGAACAGAGTTAATACAAAAGTTCAAGGGATACCAATTCTTTTGTTGTGTATGATTCATCGTATAAACTGAATTAAACTGAAAATACCAATTGAAGTAGTTTGACGTCAGTTAAACCAGCTTTGGCCTCAGACATGGAACTCAGTTGAGAAAAAACTTCCCTCTTACACCTCCTAGTCCAATGGACTTCTGGGATCCAGGGAGCTGATCCCATTATGTTCATAAGTGACCCACTGGAAGGATTTTGGTGGCACCATTTTAATTACTGGAACTTAGAAGCCATAGAGAATTTCCTCTGGAAGCTGAGGAAGGGAAAAAAATTGCCCTCTTCCCATAACTTAGGAAAGGGAAAGTAGGAGACACAAAGAGGCCTCCTCGCCACAGAAGAGATTTAGGAAGAAATTGAAACTACTGTCAGTGAGTTGGCATAGCTTCAGATTTATCAGTTGGGTTTGATTAATGACTTCCCAGAGAAAACAACAGGTTGTGCAATTCCATTTCCCACATTGCATGGCTGCAGTTCCATACCGCTAGTGCAACATTTTGCCAACTGTAAGGAACTTCAGTAGCTTACCAGCTTTCATCAGAAGACAGATAATCTTCCCCTCTTAACCCATTGGCATGGTTAAATTGTATACTAAGATGATGTCACAGGCTTAACCCTGTAGAAAGGATAAAACATAGAACAATTTTGCCTTAAGAAAATAGTACTAAAAGACACCCCTCTATTCTAGACTGCAGAGAAAAGCCAGCATTTTCCATACCTGTGGAGCGCATCAATCTTACAGTTTCGGTTGCACAGAGACCTGCCTGCTTTTTTTGCAGCAAAAGGACTATATTCTACTACCACAGCAAGGCTGCAGCAGCAACGAATTCACATCATCCTTATTCCACCAACCTCTTCTGCTTACTACATCTTATCCCAGCTCTATCTAGCATCTGGAATTCTTTCCAGGCCAACAAAAGAGACCTTGATTTAGGAGCACAAAGCCTTCCAAAGTCCCAGAACATCCTGCATCATAACTGAACTGGAAATTGCAGCTAGCACAAAGTGCTGAAAATGAATGTCTGGCAGTAAGATGGGCCACAGGCCTCTTTCTCTCTCTAACTACGCATTGTAGAGTAGTAATTGATACTTCAAATTTACCCATTTTCTGCACTGTAAGTTTTAACATCACTAACGCATCCTCCCTCTCGACATGGTGGAGGGCAAACGACAGGAGGACAGAGAGGTTTGGTTTTTGAGAAGGAAAAAATGTAGGTGGCATTACAAAGCCCTTGAGGTCTTCATGACCCCAGTGACACTCAGCACCATCGGAAAACCAAGCAACACGCAGGCTGAATAAAAATGCCTCTTCAAAAGGATCTGCTTCCCTAGAGACTCCTGACAAGGACTCAGTCACGTCCACACAGGTGTGAAAACCAGACCCTCCACTGGAATGGTTAACACTGACTTCGACAGAAGTATGTTGATTTACATTGACTTGGAACCTGCTATCTCAGTTAAGGCCTGCTTTTCCTCTCTTTACACAATACTTATTATCAGAGAGAGAGAGAGAGAGAGAGAGAGAATCAGAGTTCTTCTTAAAATTTAGTATGCAATACATCTACTTTGATGTAGAGTCAGGCTTTTATTTCCCCAAACAATAGTAGTTAAAAACATCCCAGCTACACCAAGAAGACACAAAGGCACATACTATTCATAACTTATTTTAAGTTCTTCCCTACTGTATTCTCTTGATATTGTTTGTTTCTCCTAACTTATTATTTCAGATCTAAAATAATGTTGGAAACCCTTCTGAATGTGGCAAGCATTCTTTGCTCCATCCGCAAAGCACAAGACATTTGAAATACTGTATTAATACAACACACGCTTTTTCTAAACACAAAGAAATACTCAGGTTCAGAAGAGGAGGCATGTATTGATTGATCCAGGAGGCAGATTAGTAAATAAAGTCAAATCAGATTTAATTAACTGTTACTCAAACATATGTATTGATGGAAAAGATTTACTCTAAGTCTGTGTCTTGTGGTTTGGTAGCTGACACAGAGACAGCACTGACAGAACTCTGTTTTTGGCTGTCACTTACATATTATCAGTGTGACACCAAGGGAATGCCCTGGCAGCCAGGCTGCAGACCCTAAAGCCCCACAGTAACAGATGTTTGACATTCGCATTATTTATACCTATGTCAAATGTTGTCATTCACCTGATGGTTCAAAATAGGTAATACGCAATACCATGGATGAGAATAAGCTAAGAGTATTATCCTGGTTTGAGGTAAAACAGGACCAATTTTGTTCAGTAACTTTGCTTCTTAGCTGGGCCTCTTCTAACTACGGAAATTAGCAGCATATTGTGCAGACAATGTTCACTTTCTCAGAGTGATAAGACTAATTGTTCATAGCTGATGCCAAGGCATGGTATGCAGAGAGGCTCTTGCTTACACTTATTGCTGTAACACCGAAGGCCAACCAACTTTGTTATTTGCCCCGTTGGAGGGTCGGAAGTGGAAAAGCATAGTGGGGTCCCACCTGCAGGGAGGAGCGGACAGGACAGGTGACCCAAAACTGACCAACAGGGTATTCCATCCCATCTGCCTCATGCTCAGTATAAAACCTGAGGGATCAAAGGGTCAGCTTTCTCTTCCTTCAATGGCTGACGTCTGAGGAGGACTCTGTTCATCTGCCTGTGATCCCGATCCTGAATGCAGATCCGGAATCCAGTTCCTGTCTGTCACTGAGTCCAGCCTGGAACTGCCCCAGAGCCAGCCGGTGTCATGATTGTCATCTCAGGAGCTTGATACGGTTTTTATATATTTCATTATTTCTTTTTATTTTATTATTGATATTTCATTAAAGTAGTTTAGTTCCTTCTAAACTCATAAGTCTCTTTTTCCCTCCTCTGCCTCTCTCTTTGAAGAGGGGTAGAGGGAGCATCTGTTGGTCCCATCTGGGGTCCCCCAGGTCCCCAGTAGCCGATTTGGCCTAAACCATGACAAGTATATACTTCAGTGTTTCTTAAATTGTAACCTAAACCAGATTGCAGCTAATGTTCTTGTCCTATATGTCAGCTAGGAACTTGCATTAGCACTGCTTCTAACTCTCATAGTCAGTTACACTGAAGTAATCCCCGATGCAGAAAAAGTCATAGGTAAGTGTACATAGACTATCTTTGATGCCAATAAACCTGGGGTCGACACTTCTCTGTAATATAGATGAAGCAGCTGCAGAATAGGTCTAAATTAACCAACCAGAACAGCTTCATAAGGACTGCCTGCCTGACTTTTCATCAGCAGAGGGTATTCTAGCCATACCATTTCTATTTCCATTCCCAGCTCAGGCCCCCCACTTATTTGCTGTGTTGCCAGAAAAATGGTTGACTTGGACCTAGCCTTAAAACTCCAGGTGTGTATCTTTGTTACGGGAGTCCTTTAGGAGCAAGGTAAAGGAACCCAACCCAGACCAAGAGTTTTGATCATAAAATGAAGTTTGCATACTTAAAAATGAGGAGAAATGTGGAACAAAAACTAGCAATGGTAGACCAAGACAGAATTAAATATATGCATTTCATTGAAAAGTAGTAAAGATATTCATTTTAATATATAACGCAAAAGAGAAAAGGATAAAACCAAAATTTGGTTTTCACAAAGGGGGAAATAAATTATGAATACTTCTTTTAAAAAAAAAATCTTATTTCATCTCCAAGGCTTTCATCTTGGTCTAAAAAGCATTTAATTTGATTTCTTAAGTCCTACTATTTTTCTGCGTATAGACTATATGGAAACATTTAGACTTAAGGACAGTGTAGACAGATTATAGGAATCTAAAACATAGGCTTGCACCACAGCTTATCCCAGAAATGCCGTTCTGTGCAGAATACAGGAACTGTTTTTTCAAGGCAGTTCTGGGAAGAGAAGCAAAGGATATTTCTGTTGCTACTATATTTGGAACCACTATCACACTCAAAGAAATAGCAAAGGACATGGCATTCCCATTTTCTGTGCAGCAGCCTGCCTCTCCTAGATATTTTCCATGTATTAATACATGCCCATGAGAGTGTGGATACAGGCACATAAAATGTAACTCCTATGACATTAAGAAATAAACAAAAAAAATGTTCCCAGCTTTTATTTAGTGCATAAGACACATTACTTGAGGGAATATATGTGAGAGGGAGCTAAGAAAATAGCTCATTCATTATTTAAATTGGGGAATAGACTCAGAGAGGTTTTATTAATGTTCGGAGAAGTAAAAAGCCAGAATCTCCTTATGCAGACTATATCTGTCTAGATCCTGTTTACAGCACAGACATTTGACAACACTATTGAAGTTCTAAATTATTTCTATAGCATAGCAGTACTTCAGGTAATTTTTTTTTCTGCCTTTCTTCCCTTATGTATTAAAAACAATCATGAAAATATCCTTTCAAGGTCACTTTACCCAATTCCTCATATAAGATAAAATGACAAGTCCATAAATCATTGAAACAGTGAAGTATTGTAAAGTATACCTAGAGTTCAGTACCACAACCTGCAGTGAATCATCTTCAATCAATTAACAGATTACCTTAATTCAGCAAAATCCAATACCTGCATTTTCCTGATTAATATTTTTTATACATCTAGAGTTCTGGTAACTATTTCTAGAAGTACCCACTGAAATTAAAGATGGATTATACATTTGTGGATACAGAATGTGAGAGCCTGTGAGACTGGCAGAAATCTCCCTTAAATAGATAACTGATAGCTAGAGCTGTGCATGTTATTTACAAAATTAGGGTTCCCATACAGCTTGATTTATCAGGACCTAAATGCTGTCAGCTGAGAAGGCTTGGTATCAAGATTTCTACAGTACACACATGCTGAGGTATATACATTGGCATGTACTCACAGTTGTGGTGGTTTCTGTCTGGATAGGGTATTCCAGTGCAGAAGTCCCTACACCTCCACTAACCTGTCCAGAAGTCCCACGGGATTAGAGTGGAGGCACTGTGATGCAGATACTTCTTGCAAAAACCATCAAATACAATCCAAAGTGCAGCTGCCTCTGCTAACTCAATACTCTTAGATGATGGGTTCTGCAAAACAAACTGATCACTTGCACACATCTTGGGATGACAAAGAGCTAGGGACTCCAGCTGGAGTAACTGCTGCCCTTCTATAGCCATTCCTATGCCAAGCCCTTCGAACAGCTTCCATGTGAAAACTGCTAGAAAAGGCCCCGACTGCTGTCCAGTAAGGGAAACAACAGCCGTAAATTCCCCAAGGAAATGCTGATTAGCCCAGGCTGAAGATGGCATAACAGGAGCTGAAAGTATTGCAAGAGTTTAAGACATACTAGGAGAGCCAGAAGCAAGATGAACATATCAAGGTGGAAACTCAATGTAGCGATAGAGAAGAGGCAGCTGGCAGACAGCAGGAAGGGGGCATTCGGCAGTGACAGTGTTTGAGGACGGAGGCCGTGCACAGCTGAGCCTGCCTTTGTCCTGCTAACAACGGAGCACTTGACTTGTGCTTTTCTAAAACTGATGAGAGGATTTTCTTCCGTGGACTATGATTAAATCTCACTACACTGAAATTCAGGAAAATACCAAAAGCATCTAGATAATCATCCAGCAGGCTAGAAACAATAGTTCTGCCTGATAAAGTGAGCCTGATACTCTGTCTTTCAATACTGGGTAGCAGTCAGGAGCCGGAATCCTGTAAAAAGATTGCTGTGATGGCAGTGTTACATGAAAATGCTGGGGCTAGTTTTAAACTTGATTGTACAACCAGTAATTTTGCTTTGGCAGTTTAGAGATCAGTATAGCTGCAGTGTAAAGAGATTCACGGTAGGTTACCCAAGAAAATGGGTAACAATCAAACACTTACCCTGGGCTAAACTTCATGCTGCCAGTATTCAAGCTAACTACTTTCACACAGGTTTCCTTAAGTGTACACAATATAGTAATCACTAGAGGCGGTGTAGACATATTTTTAGTTATCTGTGATTTCTAGCCGTACATTTAATTGGTGAAAGTGTAGTTATTCTAAACTATACATCAAAATACAGAAAAATTGCTACTGATTTCTTCAGAGTGATCACATATGCCTAAACAGAACTGGGAAAACTCCAGCCTGTGCAACTCAATTATTTTACTGCAAAACCAGTTCAGTGTCATTAAGATTCAAAACACAGGTCAGCTTCAAGATAACATTAACATGTACATAAGCTCGAATTCACCACAGAAAAAACCCAAACAAACTAGAGATTCAAACAACAAACTTCAGTATACCACTGAAGTTAATGAGAAAGATTAAACCAAGGTTATACAGTGTACTACAGAAACTATTTTCTTCACTCTCATATGCATGCAGATTTTTTCTTGAGCAAGTAACTGAATTTCAAGTAAACACAGTCTACCAAAATAAACAGAACTTTTCTAATTGATTAGATTTTCAGATTTTGCACATTTTCCTACCCCAACAAAACTCCCATTAACAAGGCAATGTACTATCAGAAAAGCTATACCAACATTAATTACATGAAAATAAAAAGGAAGTTTAACATTCTGAAGTCTTAAAATTATCTAATCTGTAACTAAAATTGTATTACCCTGCTTTAATTAAGATATTATACACTCATTTTCCTTGGATGCTCACAATCATAATTACTGCATGCGTGGGTGAGCCCTGGAATTACTTTTAATAGAATTTAGTATGTGTATTTGTTCCCCACAGGCAATAGCATATTAATAAAAAAGCTACCTCCCATCAGCAGTAAAAGAAAAGTGGAGATAGAAGCTACTTCTACAAGAAAAGCAACTCTGAAGACAGAATTTAACAGAACTCAAACTTAAGTCTTTTTTCTAAGCCCCTCAGGAATATCACCATCACAGACCTTTTCTTATTTAGCGACCAAAACGTCTAAACTCCACTCTGCAAATACTAATGATATGAAAGGCTCAACTCTTTTGAGCCACTCCTTACGTTTCAAAATATATCATTTTTCCAGTTTCCAAAGAGTTTTACATACATTCAAGCAGAGACAGCTGTATCCCAGTTGGCGCTGTTGGTAAAATATGACATCAGTTTCTTTAACACCTGCAAAGCAAGTATGACAGGATCTTACAGGAATATATTATGCTGTTAAGTCTTCTGTCGAAACAGCTGCCAAGAGGAGTGGGTGATTAAACAGACATTATTCACATTATTACTATTTTAAAGGAAAGCTAGCAAGAATTACAGTACTAAACCCTTCAGTATTACATATAATAGACTGTCATCATTATATACATATGTATATAGCAGTACGTCTATCATATATAAAACAGTATATATAGTATATCTTCATACACATATGGAAAAACAAAGATGTAAACAGTGTTAGTGAAAGTCTCCCACTCAGCATCAGACAATGAATTCCGCTGCCTTCAAAGGCAGAGAGGCAGCAGATACGACTGCCCTCTTACATGAGCTGGCTGCGAGAGGATGCAAGAAAAAACAACAAAGCAAGTGCAAGGTTGTCTTTCCTTCTCGCATTTACTCTAGTTTACAAAATAACACTCCACACGAATATGAAAGTATTACCTACAAAGATGCAATGCTTTTTAAAAGACTGTCAGGAATGTGGACTGTAAGATATACAGAAAGGCTTACATATCTAGCAGACTACGCTATGAAAGATTTCAGATGCACTGACATCTGGAGAATAGTTCTTCTGCCTCTACTACTCTTAGTTATGCCAGCTCACTCAGGATGCACTGACCTGTGTACTCCATCGCCTTGCTGTTATGTCAGACTTCTCCTGGTTACTGCTGGTCTCTGGAAGCACATCTTGTTCCCTGGCTCTGTCTAATAACAGATTTAAGACATCCATCATACTTTTTGTGTCCTCAAGAAGTTCTTTAGGGAGCTTGGATATTCAAGTCTCAGGATCCCAGTTTTAAAAACCATGAAGTACAGCTTACTCCCTGTTTTATTCCCACACTAAAGATTAAAAAAACCAAAAAAGTATCTTTATTTAAAAACCTACTTGTTAAACATAAATAAACATAAATAAAATATTTCTTGGGCAATTAATCTAAAAATGAGTTCGTACCTTCACCAAAAATTATGATTGTGTGAATATGGCTAACTACTTGCAAAGAATAACTTTTGTACCATGATATTCAATGACAATCCTAAAATCCTGGACCATCTCAAACTGCATTTCCTTTCATTTAGCTCAGTAAGCAGATTTGGTGTTTTCAGACTTTAGGGAGCATCACATACTTCTGCAAAAAGTAGCAACTAGCAAGAAGGGTGCTCCAGAATCCTTCAGGCAAGGGCATTTGAGGAAAAAAAGTGTATTTTTCCAAGTGTACCTAATGTGTCTGCCTAGAAGCTTCCCTTAAGACAAAGGAATAACCCTCTTAGAAAAGCATAAGGACAGTTTCCCTAAAACAAATACATGCTGTTATCATAGAATCGTAGAGTGGGTTGAGAGTAACCTTAAGGATCATCTAGTTCCAGCCCCCCTACCATGGGCAGGGACACCTCCCACTAGACCAGGTCACTCAAAGCCCCATTCAATCTGGCCTTGAATGCTTCCAGGGACGGTGCATGTACAACCTCTCTCAGCAACCTGTTCCAGTGTCTTGCCACCCTCACAGTAAAGAATTTCTTCCTGATATCTAATCTAAATGTACACTCTTTCAGTTTAAAACCATTACCCCTCATCCTATCACTACACTCCCTGATAAAGAGTCCCCCTCTACCTTGCGTGGAGCTCCCCTTTAACTACTGGGAGGCTGCAATAAGGTCTCCCCGGAGCCTTGTCTTCTCCAGGCTGAACAGCCCCAGCTCTCTCAGTCTGTCTTCATAGGAGAGGTGCTCCAGCCCTCTGATCATCTTCATGGTCCTCCTCTGGACTCGCTCCAACAGGCCCATGTCCTCCTTATGTTGGGGGCCCTAGAGCTGGATGCAGTACTCCAGGTGGGGTCTCACCAGAGCAGTGTAGAGGGGCAGAATCACCTCCCTCAACCTGCTTGCCACGTTTCTTTTGATGCAGCGCAGGATACGGTTGGCTTCGTGGGTTGGGAGCATGCATTGCTGGGTCATGTTGAGCTTCTCATCAACCAACACCCCCACAAGTCCTTCTCCTCAGGGCTGCTCTCAATCCATTCTCCACCCAGCCTGTATCTGTGCTTGGGATTGCCCTGACCCACATGCAGGACCTTGCACTTGGCCTTGTTGAACTTCATGAGGTTTGCACAGGCCCACCTCTCCAGCTTGTCCAGCTCCCTCTGGATGGCATCCCTTTGCTCCAGCATGTAGTTCGCACCACACAGCTGGTGTCATCAGCAAACTTGCTGAGGCTGAACTCAATCCCACTGTCCATGTTGACAACAAAGATGATAAATAGTACCGGTCCCAGTACCAATCCCTGAGGAATGCCACTCATCACTGGTCGCCACTTGGACATCGAGCCATTGACTGTAATTCTTTGAGTGTGGCCATCCAGCTAATTCCTCATCCACTGAGTTTTTCATCCGTCAAATCCATGTCTCTCCAACTTAGAGACAAGGATGTCATGCAGGACCGTGTCAAATGCCTTGCACAAGTCCAGGTAGATGATGTCAGTTTCCCTTCCCTTATCCACCAATGTTGTAACGCCATCAGAGAAGGCCACCAAATTTGTCAGATGCAATTTGCCTTTAGTGAAGCCATGTTGGCTGTCATGAATCACCTCCTTGTTTCCCATATGCCTTAGCACGGTTTCCAGGAGGATCTGCGCCATGACCTGGCTGGGCATAGAGGTGAGACTGGCTGGTCTGTAGTTCCTAGGGTCTTCCTTTTTTCCCTTTTTAAAAATGGGGGTTGTGTTTCCCCTTTTCCAGTCAGCAGGAACTTTACCGGACTGCCATGACTTCCCAAATATGATGGATAGTGGGTTGGCAACTTCATCTGCCAGTTCCCTCAGGACCGATGGATGAATCTCATGGACCCGTGCACCTTTAGGTTCCTTAGACAGTCTTGAACCTGATCTTCTCTTCATTCTCCCAGTCCCTGCTTTTGCTTTCTATGACTTGGGCAGTGTGGCTAGAGTATTTGCCAGTGAAGACTGAGGAAAAAAAGTCATTGAGTACTTAAGCCTTGCCCATATCCTGGGTGACCAGGTCTCCTGTTTCGTTCTGGAGAGGGCCCACATTTTCCCTATTGTCTAAAGAACCACAATACAGAGCCCTTTTCATTGCCCCTTTCTCTCCCCACCCCCTGTATCATTCTGTCTACCAGATAAGGATCATCTTTACTTGTTTATCTGGTGTTCTTTTCTAGTTGAGCAGCAGATAAAACAAAAATATCATCACAATTCCTAGACTGGAAATAGACCTGCAAATCCAACTTCTGATTCCTCAACGCATTTTTAATTGTAGAATCATTATTCGGTTGCATTCTTTCCTCAAATGCCCTTGCCTGAAAGAAAAAAAACAAACAAAAAAAAAAAGAAGAGGGGGTGCTCTACTTCTCAATTTCTTCTACTAATGTAGCAATTTTATAAGATATTACCTTAATTTAGCACAACACAATGTGAGCAGCTGTCTAGTTTTTACTTGTCAATGCTCAATAGAGTATGTCACTGCTGGACTGATGACAGGTAGGTGTGCCCCCTCCAAAAATTCTGCACTAGCTGCACTGTCTACACGTCATATTGCCTTACCTCTGATTCACGAAGTTGACTTGCTTCAGAGCCATTATTACTGATTTAACTAGGAGCTTTACTATTTTAAAAATAAATATCTATTTATTGAAGCCAATGAAAAGAGACTGATATTGCCAACAAGACAACTGCAAGAGCAGACAGATCCTCGACAGAAGCAGAGGAAGCCAAATCAGTAATCCGACACTCACCATATTACGCATTTCTACCAGAAAGTAGGCTTACAGTCTCCTATTCCTTGAGGCTTTCAAGTAAAACTTCATCATAAATACCTGGCAATATTATCTGTATTGATATTTTTCTGTTCGTTATCGCCTACCTAACAAAAATATCCTGTAGTGTCTCTGTAAACTACAGGTAAAACAAATGAAGCACCTAAACCCAACAATTTACAAAAGCCCTTTCAGGCAGAGAGATCCAAGAAGAATACACAATATCCCTAAAAGCATATGGACTGCTAACTTTCACTGATTTCTCTTCAATCCCAATACCAGCGATTTCAAAATGCATTTATATATCATCTTTGAATACGCACTTTTGGAAAATGAGTATCTGCTTATAACAAGAGTAAGTAGGCTATATACATTGTCACAGACCTACCTAGCAAAGAAAAGTCAGTTTTGAAGACCATCAACAGTTAGAATAGCTTTCCCCACCAGGAACACCAGACCAGCCAGCCCATCCAACACTAGATGGAATCACTAGCAGCTGAGGAATATTGAAAAAGGTGTTTCTGACGCTAGTGCCATTCTAAGAGTACTGTGCCTCCTCAACACTTTGATTAGCTTTTAAATTTTGCAAGTTTTATGCATCTCCATTTACTAGCTGAAAAGATTGATGATAGACTAATTCTTGCAAGTGATGTGTCTAATTATCAAAGTGAGGGTGCTTTACTAAGGGATTTTTAATTTAATAAGGCCTTTCCATAGGTAGTAATCATCTCATTATGTGACAACAATAGCAATACTGTGCTTTACTCCCAAACTAACATTAAAAGGAAGGAGCTGGAATTTTCACAGTACTTAATTTCATACCTCTAAAACCTATCTTGAAAGGGTATCATTTGTTTAGATAAAGGGGAGAAAAAAGCATTTAAGTACCAACATTCCCCCTAAAAAATTTCACATTCATCATGGCAACAAAAGTGCTGACTTTCTGAAGTCTTTTTTCTTCCCAAACTTATATTTTCACATTTGAAAGACAGCTAAATAACATTTCCATTCACATGGAAAGTGAAAGGCTTTCTGATGTTTTACATTTTTATGATTTTAGAAAATACAAGTGAACAAAAGTTGAAGAAAAATTAAAGTGCTAAAGCAAGCTCTAAGAATACATCATGAATGAATTTCTCAGGTTGTTTTCAGCACTTAAAAATGGGAAAAAAATAAGAACTACTGCAATTCTTCTGAGTACTAGGAATCAGCAGCAGGAAGAATCCTCAGCACACAAAGCAGTTTTGAGAAAAAGTCTCTTCTTGCAAGCTTCGGATTTGAAGCCTGTTACATGCCAAAATCATAGTAGTGTTCTTGGTTCTTCCATGATTTTCAGGTTGTTAGAGAATGATCATCAGAAACAGTAAACTGGATGAGAGATGTAATGCTACAATGTGGTTCCATTTTTATACCTACTTTAATTGTTGAATCAGTAATGATTTTTTATAGGAAAATAAACCCACATACAGTAAGAACCAATTGGTAAATCATGATATTTGAAAGATGCTTCATTAACACTATAGAAGATAACAAAATTTCCAAGGTATTATGGATGCATATAATTTTAGCAAGGATTTTGTTGTCTAGCCTTCCACTGGACTTTGAATCACAGTAGGAAATGGGCTGCAAAGACTGAAATAAGGCAGTTCCTCCCTTTCTCCATAAAATGTCTTCCAGGGGAAAAAAAAAAAAAAGAAAAAAAAAGAAAAATGAAGGTGGGGGGAGAAGAAAAAGGGACAGAAAAAAGTTTCTTATTATCTATGTTTTTTCTTTCAAGTTAACTCCAAGTCAAATTCTTAACAATGCTGTTAGTCCTTTGAAGAGATGGCAATGGCTGATAACTTCGAATGAGCTCCTAGATAAAGGGTCAACTAAATTGCTCATTGAAATTGATGAAGCACACTATGGGGAAAAATCCAATAACTTCCCCACGAAAAGGAGACTCAAGTTCTGGGTTGCACAAGCCCCATTAAGTCAGCAAAAGAGTTGGCTGGTTTGGAGGAGGTTTTCCCTCCCCCACCAAGTGCAATTCTGGTTCAACTTGAAATACTCCATTTGTGCTGAATTTTTATGCACAGGTTAGGTTGGATTTTTTCCCCATCAAGGCAGAAAGGTCAACTTTGACACACTCTGTAGGAAATGTTTGTACGTTAGACATAGAAATACTTCTAAATGTAATAATAAAAAGTTCAAAAGCATCAAACCAAGATGAACTATGTAGTCTGGTTTCAAACAAAACATGTTTATTTACTTAAAGCCATCTTTTCCCAGTTTTCTTCCTTATCTGAAGAATATGACAATACTATTTGTGGACAACCAAAGTAAGTTTTTCTGGACTTTATTTCAACTGCCAAACAGAAAAGAAAACTTAGAAAACTCTAAATAGAGTATTATCAGCTAGTAATACCAGCCAAGTATCTACACGTATAAGTAAAGCTATTTACAGGGGAAATGGATGCTAGCTAAATAGAAGAATTAGAATTAAACTAAACTCAGCTCAGGTTTTGTGATGAAGACACTGCTAATCTGTACAGTCTGTTCCCATGTGATTTTTTCCAAAAAAAACCCCAAACAAATTCAATTGAAGTATTTCTCTTATTTGTAAAAGACCAAAAAAGGATATTTTTTTACTAAACTGTGATCCAGACAAGAAGAATGTTGTTCTTTGCTTTATTGAAATAAAGGAAACAGCCTCAAAGCATTGCTTCTAGGAATGTAACAATCCCCTAATTTAGAATAATATTATGTTCTTAGAGAAGCAGACTTCCTTATAGTTACATAACAGGTAGCTAACAAAATTAATAAAAGCCTTTAAGTCAAGCGTAATTTTTCATAGGAACTGCAAATCAACTTGAGAATTAAAGAGCAAAAATAAATCTCTAAGTCTCCCTGTTTCTCACTTTTCCAGTAGACTATATACCCCACATTTTTCACTGTGCTTGTGAGTTAGAATTCTTTAACACTAGCCCCCACTTAACTTCTACTGTACTGCATTAAAAGAGCCTTGCAATCTTAGGTACTGTTTTGTTATATGCAGATTAGTTTACATGTGGGTAATTTATCATTTAATTACTCAGTAATAATTGGAAAGAGATAAAATGATTTCTCCCTTTATAGATCAGATAATTAATGGTTATTTCTATGATAATTTGTCAAGGCACAGCTGGAAGAATTAGACAAATATTCACCTAAAGTGCACATAATCATTTTAGCATTAACATAATCTGAGTGATACAACCATTTCTGCAATTATACATAGCTCTAAAAGTCCTTACCCCATCCATTTACAAGTGAATATGTATTTTTGAAGATATCCCAGTTGACACCTGGAAGGAGGGGAGGGATTACCAGTTTAGCAAAATAAAAATAAGTAAAACTAATCCCGTGATCACGATATATCACTGCATTTGAAAATTTAAACTGCAGTTCTGCAAGTGCCAGGAAGGGAGAGACAGACTGCAGAACTGGTGAGCTATGCTAGCTTAAGCTAAGTATACCTTAGACTGCAATCTGTGGTCAGTAGATCCTGTCCTGTAGGAGGGTTTTTCTTCTACCACATATACGACTTGATAAGAAAACTTTCTTACTGTTCATGTTTGTAACAAATATATTTGGCAGAAAGATAAACGCTATGAGTTCCTCCCTTTGTTCCTTTTATCTTCAGTACATTGGTTGGTTTGTTGTTTTATTTTTTAACTGCATTGTCTAATTAACAGAATAGATTTAAAAAGAGAGGTGCATTAACTTTATCTTCGATGCCAAAGACAAATGTATTCAGATGCCAAAAAGTTACCTTCAGGTTAAAACTAATGATCTGCATATTGCCTTAATTTTTTCCAATTTGATTCTCATAAGTAAACCAGCAATTCCTTTGTTTCAAAAAATGCCTTGAACAAGTCTGCTAAGAGCGGTAAAAAAAGAGAATATCAGAATCATGAAAAATATAAACAAAAACCAAATGCATGGTTCCAACCTAATCATGTAGCCACAGTAAACTGAGCTAAGTTCTGCCCAGTTCACAACCACACAGGTTAAAAACCATACTCCCAAATCTACTGTTGCACTTCTCTGTACACGTTTAATATATAGCTTTTCTATAGAAATGTTCAATTAATTTTGAAACTGCTTTCTAGAAAGCTAAAGAGTATTATTAATTTTTCTCATGTTAGAAGATCTACAGTATTCCATTATGAACAGAGAAAAAAGGCAGCATATTCAAATTGAGTTTTACAGTATTGAATTTACAGCACCAAACCTGGGAACCTGCACTTGCAGAGGTTCCAGTGAAGTCCTGCAAAAGCCTTTGGACTCTAAGTTTGTCCTGAAACACCAGGCTAGGTATGAGCATCAGATGAGGTCGAGCTCCACCTAAATATACTATTTATGACCTTTTACTACTATAAGCAGTGAGATGTAGGATTCACCAAGAATTTAATCTCCTTTGAATTGCATTTCAGTAATAAACTTCTCTTCTACCTTTGTTATTTGTTTTCAGTCAGCTCTGTTTACTAAAAACCATGCAACAAATATGATGAAGAGGTTGTGTGAGAGCTTGATAGTGTACAAAAAAAAATAATCTTGGTATGACAATATATTGCCTTTTCACTTTTACAGAGACTCAGACAAACGGCTGTAATTTGATCTTCAAAATGAGTATCCTATTTTTAAAAAGGAATAGTTATAATAATGCAATTTTTTCCAGGTTGAAGACACTTCATACTGGCACAATATTAATACAAATCTGGCATCAATATTTTAAATCCATATATACTCCTATACTTGTGTCTATTTATAATACTATTAATTTATAATACAACAGGCCACTTAAACTTCTGAAGTGTGTAAAAAAAAAAACCAACAAACCAGCTGTCAAGCAAAAAATATCAAGCTAAAAAATGAAACCACTTACATTATGCAATTCCTTAGGCCCTTAGCATTTGAAAACATTTTATCAAAATGACTATTACTACTACATTGCTTTTTCATGAACATTTGTGATGTAACTATGCCTTAAAGATCACGCCAGTGCTGAATGCCAACTGCTGTATTCATAGGAATCCAATGGCCAGTTGGGCCACCGGTTCCATCAGGAACAGACACAGCCACTGCAGGCAGCATCGTCCCCATCCAGTTTTCTTATAAACAGGATTAGAGGCGTTCAGCCCCATTCTGATGGACTCTTATCTAAGTGAGTACAATTAAATACACACTTAAAGATTTTGTTAAACAACTGCAGAATGTGCTTGAATGCCATGCTATATAAGAAACATAAACCAGCGTCTGCTAGGAAGAGAAATTTCAGAGAAACTGGATGAGAGAAGACAGACACTGGGTTGTACAAGTCATTCATCTTTTAAATGAAAAAGATCATCATAAGAATAAATTTTTCTTTCTTCCTTGAGCCCCACCTATATAAATTCTCATTCAGCGTGGAGCGTGGCCCATTAAAAGAAAGAAGGCTGAGGAAAAAACTGTTTAACAGATTTGTGTTCTCTCTAGAATACTAAAAGAGCTGGAAAAGAAAAGGCAAGTCCATTAACTAGGATTTTAAATAACACTAACCTTGGTCCTATCTGACTGAAAAACAGCAACTCAGAATAGCAGTACAAATAATGCCTGCAGCTGTAGTTAAGGCAGAGAAAGCAGCTGGGCCATTTTAAAACTTGATGTGATCTTGAACACATGCAAAGCTTTAAAATAATTTTAGCAGAAAACAATAATCAAAATACAGAAGTGTTTCAACAAACCCCATCAATTTTACTAAATACACTGTTCTGAATTAATTCACCAAGGTAGCTAGGATTCAAGGCAAGGCTGGTCAAAGATCAGCTGAGGAGACAAGTCGTATTTACTACTTCCATAAGCAGCTCTTTTTTTTTTTTTGTAATATACCAGAGGTTGGACAGGAACTTCTGGAGTTCATCTGGTCCAATCCACCTGCTCAAGCCGGGCCAGCTGCCCAGGACCATGTCTAGATGGCTTTGGACAATATGTAAGGATGGAGGCTACACAATCTCCGCGGGCAACCTGTGCCAGTGCCTGGTCACACTTACAATGAAAACGCATTTCCTTGTTTACCCCTTATCCTGGGTTAACACCTTAAACAGTCTCACACAAACAGGATCATAGAATCATAGAATCGTTTTGGTTGGAAGAAAGCCTTAAGATCATCGAATCCAACCTTTAACCTAGACGCTGCCAAGTTACCATTAAACCATGTCCCTCAGCACTACATCCACCCCTCTTTTAAATACCTCCAGGGATGGTGATTCCACCACTTCCCTGGGCAGCCTGTTCCAATGTTTGACAACCCTTTCAGTGAATAAGTCTTTCCTAATATCCAATCTAAACCTCCCCTGGTGCAACTTGAGGCCGTTTCCTCTTGTACCTATCACTTCTTACTTGGGAGAGGAGACCGACACCCACCTTGCTACAACCTCCTTTCAGGTAGTTGTAGGGAGTGATAAGATCTCCCCTCAGCCTCCTTTTCTCCAGGCTAAACAACCCCAGTTCCCTCAACCGCTTCTCATAAGACACGGTCTCTAGGCCCCTCACCAGATTCATTGCCCTTCTCTGGACATGCTCCAGCACCTCTATGTCCCTCCTGTAGTGAGGGGCCCAAAAACGAACACAGTACTCAAGGTGCAGCCTCACCAGTGCTGAGTACAGAGTTACAATCACTTCCCTAGTCCTGCTCACCGCACTATTCCTGATACAAGCCAGGATGCTATTGGCCTTCTTGGCCACCTGGGCACACTGCTGGCTCATATTCAGCAAGCTATCGACCAACGCCCCCAGATCCTTTTCTGCTGGGCAGCTTTCCAGCCACTCTTCCCCAAGCCTGTAGGGTTGCGTGGGGTTGTTGTGACCCAAGTGCAGGACCCGGCACTTGGCCTTGTTGAAGCTCGTACCATTGGCCTTGGCCCATCAATCCATCCTGTCCAGATCCCTCTGTATGGCCTTCCTACTCTCAAGCAGATCAGCGGAAGATGGGCAGAGGGAGAGAAGTAGGACCTTGCTCTTACAGCAGCAGTGAGCTACTACATTGGCTCATACCATCTGTGAAAATAAAGCCTGGAAATCACAGAATTTTCAGAGTTGGAAGGGACCTCTAGAGATCATCTAGTCCAACTCCCCTGCCAAAGCAGGATTGCCTAGAGCACATTACTCAGGACTGCATCCAGGCGGGTCTTGAAAATCTCCAGAGAAGGGGACTCCACAACCTCCCTGGGCAGCCTGTTCCAGTGCTCTGTCACCCTAACTGTAAAGAAGTTTTTCCGTGTGTTGGAACGGAACTTCCTATGTTCCAACTTATGCCCATTGCCCCTCGTCCTGTCATTGGGAACCACTGAAAAGAGTCTGGCTCCATCCTCCTTCAACCCACCCTTTAGATATTTATAAGCAGTAATAAGGTCTCCCCTCAGCCTTCTCTTCTCTAGGCTAAAGAGTCCCAGCTCTCTCAGCCTTTCCTCATAAGGGAGATGCTCCAATCCCTCAATCATCTTGGTTGCCCTTCGCTGGACTCTCTCCAGCAGTTCCCTGTCCCTCTTGAACTGGGGAGCCCAGAACTGGACACAGTATTCCAGTTGTGGCCTCACCAGTGCCGAGTAGAGGGGGAGAATGACCTCCCTCGACCTACTGGACACACTCTTCCCTATGCAGCCCAGGATTCCATTGGCCTTTTTGGCGACAAGGGCACATTGCGGGCTCATTGACAATTTATTATCTACCAGGACTCCCAAATCCTTCTCCTCAGAGCTACTTCCCAGCAGGTCCACCCCTAACCTATACTGGTGCCCAGCATTCTTCCTCCCCAGGTGCAGGACCCTGCATTTGCTTTTGTTGAACCTCATTAGGTTCTTCTTTGCCCAGCTCTCCAGCCTGTCCAGGTCACACTGGATGGCAGCGCGGCCCTCTGGAGAGTCAGCCACCCCTCCCAGTTTGGTATCATCAGCAAACTTGCTGAGGATACACTCTGTCCCCTCATCCAGGTCATTAATGAATATATTAAACAAAATTGGACCAAGTATCGACCCCTGGGGGACACCACTGGTTACAGGCCTCCAACTAGACTTCGTGCCACTGATTACAACCCTCTGAGCCCTGTCACACAGCCAGCTCTCAATCCACCTCACTGTCACCTCATCTACCCCACACTTCCTCAGCTTCCTAATGAGGATGTTATGGGAGACAGTGTCAAAAGCCTTGCTAAAGTCAGATGAGAAAGTAAAGTATTGCTTACAAATCACCAAAGCCTCTTTTAAAATGTATGTAAAATTCTGGTTACTTAAATTCAAGAAGGATGAACCCAAATTGGAAAGGGTACAAAGGAAAAAATGGTAAAATGCACAATGAAATGGATAGCTGAAGTTACAAGAGGAGACTGATTTATTTATCTTGCTAAACCAAAGACTGAAGGAGACATGAATACTTACAGTATTATTTGGATTAAATTATAAAAGCAAGACAACAACATTGTAAAATCTATAATGGGTATCTCATGATTAAACCTGAAATCTGAAAAATTAGTGAATAATAGACATGAAAGGTTTTAGAAATTAATTTGATTTAAAAATTAAAAGAGATAACCCTCATTTTTTAAAAAAAGAAATGAAATATTAAGATGCAACTTAAAAGTATCAAAACTCTGTTGGTTGCCTGTACCAATACTGGAATGCAACATGAACCTCTTCTGTATTCCTGAACTTGCAAGTATACTGTGCCAATAAAACAAGAAGTGTAAGGCTGTATAAAATTACAAACAGAATGTGAGCTACCTCACATATCTTTGCAACAGACATTTTCCAGGGACTGCTAAAATCTTGCAGAATATATTATAAAAGTTTCTGCTATTGAAGAATCTATTCATTATCTATACACAAAGATCTGAACTATCTGTTCATGACCTCATGACAGTTTGGGGAGGTTTTCCCCTTCCTTTCTGCTTTTTCTTTTGGTTTTGCTCCTTTCTCTACCTCCGCAGTTACTCACCATAAAAGAGAGCATTTTGAATCTGATTACCATTCCACAGTGAAGGCTGCAGTCCTGAATACCTGAAAAGCCTAAGTGAAACATTCAGTTAGATACACTGCTCTTTCTCTCCTTGCTGAACAATGTGTTCTTGATGCACTCTGGGCAGATGAGATCAGATACCCCTTCCACAAAACTCAGCATCCAATTACCAAGGAGAACAAGGACTGGAGCTCAGGCTTCTGTCCAACATATTAATCTCCTCTCCAGACAACAGCAGTTGCAGGAAAAGCAGCAAGGGAAAATGTGGGGCTCTGAAGCAGTTTCTTTTCACAAAGGGAGAGAGTTGGAATTTCCTTCAGGTTGTGAACTTCACGGCTCAGTTTATCTTTTGTAAATGGCTGTATTCTGCAGTAGAATTGCAGACATGATGCACTGTAAAGCATGCTAAATTGTTAGGTGAACAGAGCTATACGAATATAAAACTTTTCCATTACCACAGTAGGCCTGTATATTGTTGGCATTTTTGGTTGAAGCCATTGCAAGATTAGGACATAGGAGCACAAACCTAAGACTTTCCGGCTCATCCTATGATAGTTTTCTTACAGTTCTTTGGTGTGCATGAGAAATATGTGAAGCACATAAAATCAGCCCTTAAATTTCAGGGAATAGACTAGTGCTTGTTTGGAATACTGATCACTTGTCCACAGGCACTTAAAACTTCAAACTGGTTGGTCTAAGAAGATAACATGATTGTGCCAATTTTCTTTCTGGTTGTGATCCAGCTATTTTCAATAATTTAAGTAGCGTCATCACAGTGAATTTCTGAAAGTATTTTTGTTATGCTCATTTAGTTTTGGACACACGCAGGAACTTTTTTTTCCTTCTCAAATAGGTCTGTTCTCAAACCTTATGTATTACATTTATACAACTTTTACACAGGATTATGCAGAAGGAGCTAAAAGGACTGCACCTTCTAACATGGTGAAAGCAACCCTTTTGTTTGCTACTCATGGTTAAGCAAAGCCTGCAATAAAAGAAGTAGCATTGAAGCACAGTAAAATTACTCCCAATAATCTATATCGTAGGAAAACTTCAGCTGTCCTCAATCCATGTGGGGCGCAACAGGAAAGGAAGAATACTCCTGGAACAATTATAGAATGGTAGGGGTTGGAAGGGACCCTTTGGAGATCATCTAGTCCAACCCCCCTGCCAAAGCAGGTTCACCTAAAGCAATCACAATCCACAGCTGATTGAATCACAAACTCTACATGAGATGCATTTGCAATCTGAAAGTTGGAGATACCGCAGAGGTTTTTTTGTTTATGACACACAAGCTACTTGAAACCGGACGTCTAATTAAAGTCACAAGCAGCGGATAGTCCAGCCAGTGGCTGGATGGAACAAGCTAGTTGTCCAACGTAATAAAGACAGGGTGGGGTTGGGGGTGTGTGGGTTAGGTTTTTTAAATACGTTTTCTAATTTTAATTTTTAATGGTTCGGTAGTTGCTCTGGACACATCTTGGTAACTCTACCTGCATGCATGAACTGCAGATATCCGAGATTTGACGTGGTACTACTTCCCAATATTGTTTCAAGCAGTAGTCTTGACACTAGTTTTAAAAAAAAAATCCAGTCATCTTCAAGAATACAAATATTTGTACAAACGTACAAATATTGAAGATTCACCACCACCACATCCTAAAAAAAGCTTAACTGGTAGACATGGATGAACCTCCCTAACATCCCCTAAAATTTTCAAAATAAAAGAGAAATTACACAACTGACATTGAATCCAAGTTCATTTTTATCTACTATTACTGAATACAAAGAAAATTATTCCTTCAGTCATGCTGAGAAATACTAGATAGGTATACACTTGTGAGAGTAGCTAAGTAATTCTTTAGAAGATATTTAATCATTATACAATATACAGTTAATGAGATAAGTTTTCCAAGGGAAACTTCTGAAATTTCATTTAGCTTGCAAATCANTCTGTTTTACCTCAAACCAGGACACTTGCAAATCGTTGTTTGGTTTGGGTGGGTTTTTTGTTTTGGTTTGGTTTTTTAAAGCAGGAACCAGCAAATTGAGGAATTTAGCACTCGCAAACCTTCTTTTGTGGTTCCTTTCATTATAAAAGGAGAGTGAAATCCCCGTGTTTAGATATCACCACCACAGCAATTTTTCTGTTGGTTAGGGACTTGTACCAACCAACTTCTGCAAATCCTTGAGACATTTTTATCAACACATTAAAGGCATTCAGAAGAGCACTCTCATCAAGCACACTGACTACCTAATGGACTTCCAAAGGCTGGTCAAGCAGAACAGATGCATCATGTAAGCCCTATTTAATCCTAACTCTTTCAGGATCTTAGACATTCAACAGCTAAAATTGTGACTGGCTGATGCTGCAGTTTTGCATGGCTACCTTTCATCTCATCTCATTCTTACCACCGCACATGAAATATGAAGTCCTGACACACAAGAACTCCTTCAAGAAAACCTGACTACATCCTTTTGGCAACATCCTGACAGGAGTTAGGTTCAACGCACTAGTGCATATGAGTATGTGGATTTGCCCACTGAAACAGAAGTGACATCCTTTTGGAAGGCAAAATACATCTATCAAAACAATTATGGATGATGTGATAATCTGATCAGCGTGAAATTTTGATCTCAGACATGTTCTCCTCCCAAGGCTAAAAAAACAATAGCAAAGGTAACATATTATTCAAGTGAAATGTTTCTGAAACTGTGGTATTTTGACAGGAAATGAGCATTTCCCATTCAACAAAGCATGGCTCAAAACCAAATTTGCAGTTACTGAAAACACACCTTCATGGAAACATTAAATAGTTCTTCATATCCATTTAAATTCCTAATTGATTTTTCTTGTATAATTTTTTGGTAATCTGTAAAAGCTTATCTGTTTTTCCATGACTGAACTTGCTGAAAATGTCATGGAATAGAACAGTTCTTGCTTTTACAGTAAGCCCGCCAATATTTCATTATTCTTTTTCAAAACCTGTCTTAGTAGTGACTAATTCTGTGGGACACAACATTAAATTGCAGAATACCTCATTTCTCTGAATCTGAAGCAAAACTATCACCTGGGAACACCATCTGTGTAGCCAGTTAGCTGACAAATTTCTTTTTCATTATACTAACCAATCATTAAAACAGAGATGGAATATTTTATATAGCACTTTGTACCCAAAATGTATTTGCAGAGGAAACCAGATGCCTCCTCATCCTGCCTCAGTTAAATACCCACTTTTCTCGTTACTATATCATAGCAACAAACTAGAAGATTGCCAAAGGTTTACCTTTTTCATACTAACTGAAGGGAAAGAATCAGAGGCTCAATCCTAACAAAATATTTGTTTGTTAATTTCCACTTGCAGGATAACTTGTATTTAACTTAAAATAAACCTGTTATTGCAAATACCTTAATGACTTCATCTGCACAGTACTTGCAAAGCAANAAAAAAAAAAAAAACCCAAAAAACAAACACCAAAAAACTGAATGTCCCTCATTTTCTGCTCTTTCAAAAGAGAATTGCAGTTTAGGTATTTTAGGACGAATGTTTTCCCTTGAAGTATTTTGTGAATCCTGTTTCTAGACACAGAAAGATTTCTTAGTTTTATTTATTTCACAACTATGAGAAATTGGGAAAATTACCAAGTTAGTTAAGCTTGCATAGTTTCCATGTATTAATTAGTTTTTCCGCTTGGTTTGAGGATTTAAAACATGAGCATGTTCCACAGCAAAAACATAGTGTCAAATTAGTATGTTTAAGACTTGCAGTCAGTATCAATTATAGTATAGGAGAATTAACAACATCTTTACTAATGTATTCATGTACTCTGATGCATTAATGCATTTTGATGGGAAACTATCAAAGGCCTGAACTGAACTCATGTAGTTTTCAAACACAGCCTCAAGCTCACTTTCAAATTTGAATAAAGATCTTGCAGCAGTGCTTCTGGACTGGTGAATAAAGAAGTTTCGTGGTTGAGTTCAGGAGGATCTTGGGTTCACAGAATGACATAATATCTGCGGTTGGAAGGGAACTTTGGAGATCGTCCAACCCAAGCCTCTGCTCAAAGCAGGGTCATCTAGATCAGGTTGCTCAGAACCATTTCCAGTCAGATTTTGAATATGTCCAAAGCCCACAGGGACTCCACAGACTCTATGGGCAACCTGTTCCAGTGCTTGACCACCCTCAATATAAAAAAGCTTTTTTCTGATATTTAAATTGAATGTCTTGCATTTCTATCTGCAGCCAAGTTCCCAAGTCTGACTTTAAACCAATTCAGCCACCTTTTTAAAAAGATTTCTGTACAACTTCGGGGGTGAAAAGTGCCTCCCACTGTAAGAGAAGATCAGGTTTGTGACCACCTGAGGAACCTGAACATACAGAAATCTGTGGACCTGACGTGACATAGCCAGAGTCCCGAGGGAATTGGCTGATATAGTTGCCAAGCCACTCTCCATGATACTTGAAAAGTCACGGCAGTCAGGTGAAGTCCCTGATTGCTGGAAAAAGGGAAACATTGCACCCGTTTTTTAAAAGGGTAGAAAGGAGGACCGTGGGAAACACTGACCCATCAGCCTCAGCTCTGTGCCTGGGAAGATCATGGAACAGATCTTCCTAGTAGCTATGCTAAGGCACATGGAGGACAGGGAGGTGATTTGAGACAGCCAGCACAGCTTGACCAAGGGCAAGTCCTGCCTGACCAATCTTGTGGCCTTCTATGATGGAGTGACTACATCAGTGGACAAGAGAAGAGCTATGGATGTCATCTATCTGGACTTCTGTAAAGCCTTTGACATGGTCCCCCACAACATCCTTATTTCTAAATTGGAGATATATGGATTTGATGGGTGGATGAGGAATTGGTTGGATAGTCACATCCAGAGGGTAGTGGTCAATGGCTCAATGTCCAGATGAAGATCGGTCACAAGTGGCATTCCTCAGGCGTCCGTATTGGGACCAGTACTGTTCAACACCTTTGATGGTAACATGGACAGTGGGACTGAGTGCACCCTCAGCAAGTCTGACGATGACACCAAGCTGAGTGGTGCAGCTGACATGCCTGAGGGATGGGATGCCATCCAGAGGGACCTGGACAGGCTGGAGAAGTGGGCCTGTGCAAACCTCATGACGTTCAACAAGGCCAAGTCCAGGGTCCTGCACCTGAGTCAGGGCAACCCCCATATCAGTACAGGCTGGGGGATGAAGGGATTTAGAGTAGCCCTGCCAAGAAGGCCTTGGTGGTACTGGTGGATGAAAAGCTGGACATGAGCTGGCAATGTGCGTTCCCAGCCCCGAAAGCCAACCATATCCTGGGCTGCATCAAAAGAAGCATGGCCAGCAGGTCGAGGGAGATGATTCTGCTCTCTACTCTGCTCTCATGAGACCACAACTGGAGTGCCTCATCCAGCTCTGGAGCCTCCAAGCACAGGAAAGACATGGACCTGTTGCAGCGGATCCAGAGGAGGGCCACAAAAATGAGGAGAGGGCTGGAACACCTCTACTACTAGGACTAGCTGCGAGAGTTGGCGTTATTCAGCCTGGAGAAGAGAAGGCTCTGGGGAGACCTAATTGTGGCCTTTCAGCACTTAAAGGGGGCTTATAAGAAAGATGGGGACAAAGTTTTAGCAGGGCCTCTTGCGACAGGACAAAGGGTAATGGTTTTAAACTTAAAGAGGATAGATTTAGACTAGATATAAGGAAGAATTTTTTTACAAAGAGGGTGGTGAAACACTGGAACAGGTTTCTCAGAGAGGTGGTAGGCTCCCCATGCCTGGAAAAATTCCAGGTCAGGTTAGATGGGGCTCTGAGTGACATGATCTAGTTGAAGATGTCTCTGCTCAGTGCAGTGGGGGGTGGACTACATGGCCTTCAAGGGTCCCTTCCAATCCAAGCTATTCTATGATTCTATGAACTTGTTTCATAACCTGTAGCTGATTTTCAATGCAATAAGATAATATTTGGTCAAAGTTTCTTCTACAGTACTTTTGAAATGAGAGTGGTTTAGGATCGTATTGATAAATCTTACCTATATGCTTAGCCTAAGACTGATGGTATTTATCATCAGTGATGACCTATAAACTTCCATATCTTGGAAACACCAGTTAGTTAGCAAAAAGATTTCAAGCTGTAATCACAAGCACTGTCAGACCCCATATTTCAATGTAGCTGGCAACCACACAGAAAGGTTTTAAAATACCTATTGACTTTATGAGCTCCCATTTTCCCCTCCTTGGTCTTAAAAACTCTAAATGTAGCGTGCTTTCGGTTTTTCTTTTGCACCTTCACAGAGCAAATGAAGCAAAGAATACATGAACTTACATACACAGAATAAAAATAGCATCCACCCCTCTTAACACAATCTCTATCTAAACCTTAGACAGTTAAAATGGCTGCTCAAAGTACTTAAATATTTTCTGCCTCTCCTCCAGCTCAGTGTGTTAGAGATCAAGCCAAAAATTTCAGAGAACTTATTTATGAATTGTCTTTAAAAAATAAATCATCCCAAGATTTTGTCCTTCCTATTATTAGCATCTGGATCAAACATAAGGCCTCTTTCAGCGGCTGAACTGCAAGGTATTTGACAAAATCTCTTGGTTCACTATTAAATGTTCTTGTAAGTTTCCCTTGGGGACATGAAGTTTTGTAGTTCACACATAATATTTTGATAGTCACTATAAAGCATAAGGAATTGGACAAGTAGCTCTAATTTTCATGAAAATTTAGACGCTAACTTGGTGAATACAACTTCCAACGCAGTAACTAAGAAAGAAGTTGGAAGCCTAATTCCTAACATGCTTTCACTGCATATTAACAAAGCCGATCTGTCAAACAAAACACTTTCTTATAAATCATACTTTCAAATATTCAGGATGTTTTATATAGCAGTGCAAACATCCCATGATAATATTGCATTCCTGTACCAAGTTAAGTATTTCATCAATAAAAATCCCAGAACTTTACCTCAAATTTCATTACACTTAAACATCTCAACATATTGAATTTGTCTACAGAAATATTCTTCCAGTCTCCACTACTTTCAGTCAACTAGAAGCACTGTCCTTCAAATGCTGACATTCCTGCAATAATAAGAAATTTTATTTCTCCTTTACTTTGTTTCCTTGCAGTACATCAGGATGTGAGACAATAGTTATGCTGCTATAATATGATTTTCATTTGATTCACAGCATACTTAGGTCAGATGTTGAAAGCTCAAAAGTAAGGACACATTAGAAGGTTGACAATCCTATTATTAAACCTCTCCTGCTAGCTATGTACTTCTCCCTAGACATACTGCAGTCAACATTAAAAATAAATGCATTTGGATTACAAAGGCAACTATCCTGGCTCTGTCGAAAACTCCTCAGTACGAGTCTTTTTTCCTGACAGGTAAATGCCCTCAAACTTTCATAAGCAAATGAAGTAAGGGCCCCACAAAGTCTCCCTTATTGCCCATTTATGCAGAGAGCAATTCAGCCTATACATTTTGTTTGCTCACATGTTATGTAAGGAGATCTATATTATAGCTCAATAATAAACAAAATTTGTAACTCTTTCCGGAGAGAGCTGTTTTTATTATGTAGACACATGCTAATGGAAAGCAAGAGGTATTGTATTCCAGTTGCAATTAAGGTTGCTCTGGGCAAATATCATCATGATAAAATTCTGTCAAAAATATAAAAGAAATCCCAATACAAAAAAAAAAAAACAACAAAAAACCAAAACACCCAAACCCCAACCACCAAACTACCACCAGCCACAGAGAAAAATAGAGATGACAGCCAGTTAGAAGGCAGGATGATTATTTTTATCTGTAAGCAAGTAAACTAAACAGCTTAAAATCAAAACATTTCTTATGCAACTGTATTGTGAGGCTTCCATATGGCCACACACCAACCTGCACTGACTACTCTGACTTAAAGAATATTTAATATTTGATTCCAAAGTTTGGATCATAATACATAGTTATTGTATCCGCAGTATGATGTAGGACTCACCAGCCAAAGGGAGAGAGATTTACAAACCACATTTTGACTTTAAGAAAAAGATAATGTTTCTTACAATAGCAAATCAGTGGGTTGTGGTTCTTTTTTTTTTTTTAAAGGTAGTGATTTAGTTTTAAATACAGAGTTAAGCATAAACATTCACACTTTAAGAAAATGGTTACTACTATTCAATTAAGTTAATTTTATTAAACAGTATGTCTCAATTAACAAAGGAGAAACATCAGACCTTTATGCAGAATAAAAAAAAAAAACTATGACAGGGACATGAGGCAATTAAACAAGCAGCTCACAGAATACATTCTCCAAATTTCAAAAGGAAAAGGAGCCATGTTTCAGAGATCCTTACAATTGCTTTGTAGCAAACACTTTGTAGCATTAAAGCAAAAAAATTCTTGGACTGCTTTAACTCTTACCTACTAAGCCTCAACCAAATACACCATTTTAAAATTACAAATGAAGAAAGGTAGAATATTAAGATATTAAGAAGGGGAAGAAGTTTCCTATTCTGCATTCTTTTCTACCCATTAGATGTTAGGCATTATATGAAGGAGAAGAGGAAATTAAGCAAGTAATGCAATAAAAAGTACAAAGTTCTGTGGCAATTCTTCTGGTTCTGCTGTCTAGAAGTTATTTTATCTACTCCTTCAGCACTATGTGTTAAATGTAAAGGAACTCTCAAACCACTAAGACCATTCAGACTTAAAAACAAAACCAACCAAACCAAAAAAAAAACAAACGAAAAAACCCTTAAGAGTGATCACGGTAGCTGCCTGAGTCCTTGTACATACAATAGATGAATACAGCCAACAATGACAATTTCTCCTTGCCTGGAGGCTTTCCAGCCCAATACCTCACTTATTTTGTAAGTTGTGCTGGGAAATAAGGCCGCTTTGTGACAATTGCTCTATGCGGTGAGTTACTGAAACAGAACAGTGTTTGAGAGGCTTAGTTATAAAGTAACAACAGTTATATTTATATTGCACATTGATAACTTTGCAAAACCAATGAACTTCACCTGGTGAGACGCACTACCACAGAAGCCATACAAAATGATACAACAAAGCCTAAAATACTATATATTCTTCATCCTTACTACACAGAAGGCCAAAGAACAGATACAAAAATGAAATGTAAAACACAGTAGGAATTTTTAAATCATTGACACAATCACTAACATCAGACATACGTGAGCAACTGCATTCCCACTAGCAAAGATTCTCCAAAACAGAGGTGAGGAAATAATATCCAATTATTTAAATAACCTCCATACTTGAGGGGGTTCGCATTTAATCAGGTGAACTACACAGTATCACTATAAACCATCAATAAAGAAGTTGAGTCTCACGGGTCAGAGATATTTAATGAAAACATCTATTATGCCGACTTTCCCTCACTGGATTACATGAAAGGTGAAAGCACTGCTCTTATCCTATCCTGCATGTGCCTGGACACAAACTGGAAAAAAGGCCAGATGATGAAATAGCTTCTGAATGCTACTGAGAAAGTCTGTTCAGTTCTTCAGTCACAGATATATATAATAAAGTTAAAAGAATACTGTCCTCATCAGTGAGCCTTTTGGTCTGGGTTTTGTTTTGATTTTTATTTGTTTTGGGTTTTTTTTTTTCATACCCAAAGAGAGATCTGTATATTGTAGCAGATGAAAATGCCATCAAAATTTATGATCTTGGGTAGACAGAGAAGGAGACCAAAAAAGAAATAATGGGAGAGGTATTTTCCTTATGCTAACATTTTAAAGAGATCCTACTCCTGCTGTAAGCACATAGGCATTTTCTTTCTTATTTAAAGAATGTAATTGACTGTAGGAAAAAAACCCAAACAAACAAAAAAACCCAAACAAAAAAATAAAACATCAGCAATCTCACAAAGCAATAAAATCAACCTGCAGAAAAAGCAAGCTCTCTGTAAATGTACTACAGTTCACATAGTTGGCTAGAATATGGTTAATATTTCAAGTAAGTAGTATCAAGAATGACCAAAACTATATCTGGACACATGCAGGTATGGGTGCATACCCACATTTCAGAGCTACAATGCTATTTTCTTCTAAAAGAGCATCTGCCCAGCTAGGAGTGTTCTGTTCATTAGGGAGTCCGATTTCACATCAGAAAATAAGCACATCTTCATCAATGGAAACAGTTACTTTCAATTTGATGAAATTAGTAACTTCCTGTGTTTTTTTCCAAGTTATTAAAAATATGCAAGAACCTTAGAATGGCCAACATAAGCTACGCAGTAATTTTGCAATTTTCTTTCATCACAATAACCATTGCAGATTTTGAAGTCAATGCCCAAACTTCCTCATTTCAGAACCTCCCAATTAAAATAATGCAAGTTTCTTACCCTAAGTTCACATTACAGTAAGTAGCTGCATGCAGTTTTAGTTCTTATACATAGTACACGCAGGTATTAATACCACAACTTTCCATTAAGTTAACTTTATACCACCAACCATGCAGAGAATTACTAAATGCACTAGGAAATTCATAATCATTTGTATTTTGCAGACATAAACAGCACAACAAATGACATTTTATCTTGAACTACCTTAATAGATAGGACTCTCAGCACAAAGTTCAATTCAGTCAAAAGTACTGACTGATAAGAAAACTGTAAAAGTACTAAGAAAAGTTTGTAATTTAAATACCATTCCAGCAATGAAGTATGACTGGAATATTGGTTACAGAGCAGCTACAGCACTATGGCGGTTCAATTTTGTGCTCTCTATTCCAAAAATTACGAGTTCCTCAACATCCCTTCGGTATTTCATAATATTGTTTAAGCGCTCTATTTCTAATTTGGCCCAGTATGAACACCTGCAGTTAAAAAGCAATCAATGAGTTAACTACTAGAGAGGTGAATTTTGGACAAGGGATTGAAAAAACTATTAGCTGAACAGAATACATTCTTCAAATTAAAAAAGTAAAAAACCAAAACCAAATTAGGGTTGTTAAAAAGTAAATTACTGAACACAGTTACTTTAAGTAGAAAGCGTTTTATTTCTTAAGTTTCAAAGCACTGGTTCCTGCTGATATTTAAATCTTACTAATTATGAATGTATTTTTAATAAAGACTTTAAAAGCTTGAGAAAAGGANAATTTAAAAGCAAACTTCAGAATGGATCTTTTTAAAAAAAATTAAAAATTATTTTCCCAATTAGAAAGTCAGATACTATCATTCTGAAGACCTATCCAGGAAAACATGATAAAGTTACAAGATGTCTGTAAAAATATACATATATATATACACACACACATCACGTTGAATTCCTGTATCTGTCTCCAATCTAAACAATCACTTTGTATCTTGAAACTAAAATGTTGGCACCTTATCTTGTTAAATGCAAGAAAGCTGTTGTATTCATTATGCTTCTTGCAGCGAAGCCTGTCACATTTCATTAAACAATATAATACTGTGATGTGCTTCGTAATAAAAAAACAATAAAATTTCAAATTTGAATTTCTTCTGGGGAAGACACTCATGATTTATGTAGCCTTTCCTACAAAAAGTGACATCTAATGAAGCATGATTGATGTACATCAAGAAGGCCAAATTGTTCGGTTTAAAAGAATTTGGAGAAAGGAAGAACAGCTTATTTATGTAAGGATATATCTTAAAATCAACAGTTTATTTAAGACCAAGAGTTACAAAAGGTTAAACAGCATCTTTTTGTGCAAATACAGTATATCGTGTCTTAAATATAAATCTTGACAGTCTTTCAAAGATTTGCTGCCAAATTTTGCTCGAGGTTTAAGCTTTTGTTTTTTCAGTAATGCTCTATTTAACAACTTAATAGACATGAAAAAGTTGAATACACAAATGTGTTTTGACTCTTATTTACACACGGCACAAGACATAAATGCACCAGATCCACAATAATCCCTACTGGCAATCAACACCTGAATTACTTGTGTCTTTCATACTTGTCTGCATAATAATTAGTATGTTACTATCATTTTTGAAAAGCATTCTTGAAGTACTGGATTCCTAAACTATAATCCCACATATGGAGCTAAGTCTGACTCAACAACTTGCTCAGGAAAACCCACTCTAAAAGGTCAAAGTGGACTTAAAATCACCTATTACCAAAAAGCTGAGTAATTTCAGACAGCAAATATTCTACTAGTTTCTGTTTTCTTTTGTTATTACAAACATTTCTTCTTTGTTGAAAAAAAGATGTAGTAAAATGGGAAAACCTGTCACAAGGGAAAAAAAAAAACACCACATTAAATTAATCCCTTTTGTCCTTGTCCACTTACCATCTCTACTCTGATCAGGATCTTAACTTCCCTTTATGACCTGCATGGGAGACAGTGGGGCTGGTGAAAAGCAGACTGGGTCCTTTCTGAACTGTACAGCCTGTGTCCTAACGAGGGAAACCACAGGTATATTCTTCTTCTAGTCAAGCACTTACTATGAATGAAATTTCAGTCGGTCTTTCAAATTCAGCTGGAATTGACCTGTGAATTCAGTGGTTATGGGAAGATGAGAACAGACAGTACTGACCAAGCGTAAGATCACCTAAGCCTTCTCTCCAAAGGCTACAGATCTGTAATCTCACCCATACTTTTTCCTAATGATCTGAAAAAGTAGAAAACTGCTGGGAGGGAGAATTTACACTGAAGATCTTATTCTGCTTTCTTAAGAAGTGGAAAACAATAGATGACAGAGCCTTACCACGTAAAAAGAAAGATCTGCTGTAATTCCACAAATAAAAATCTAAATTAGCACTTAGTGGTCTACCTCCATGCTGTTAAATAAAGCTTACACACAAGCCTTTTTGCTTTCAACTGGCATTAAATATTTCTGAGTATTTCACTAAAAATTTGGAAAACATTAGATTAAAAGCATCTATACATTTCAGTTATGTAACTTGCATTTGTTTTTGTCATTACTGCTATTACAGACTCACCATCCCAGCTTTCTGGACAGTTCTTTGAACTGAACATACTAAACACCTGGTTATATGAGATACAGATGCCTTCTATTTAAAAAGCATTTCAGGAAAGGACAGGAACAACCTTTAGAAATCTTTCTGAAAGATTTTTTTTTTCCCCAGTTTCGCCCTCAATTTGAAAAGAGTAAAATGTTAAAAAAAAGATATTGGTGAAAGAATTGTACTGGTGTGATAAACTTGCTTTATTATTAAGACAGATTTCATATCTCAGTCTGTATTGATTTTACCAATATTCTCAGCCTTTACTTTAAGGTGTCAGAAACATTAAAATGTGAAACACTGACGAGTTCAGACTGTAGAATATCAACAGAAGTGCAGTAATCATCTCCTTTGAACATTTGTTAATATGGCTAGGAAAATACTAGTAGTAAAGTATTTTCACTTGTTTGTTAAATGGGTTGCATAAAGATGTAGCTAAGAACTACATAAGCGAAAAGCTGATAAAATGCTCCATCAGAATAGAAACATAGCATAAGCTTTTTTTTACTTTTGCTATAGAAATTATTTTTGCTAACCCCCCCACCCAATCATTTTTAGTAGGCAGCTGTGAATTCAGATAGTTGATGCATAACCCACAGTCACTGAGATGAGGAGAAAAAAAAAAATCAGCAAACGAAGTACATCAATAAATGCCATGGATCAGTAGCTACAATTACAGCAATTACTTTGAGCAGTTCAGTGCACCTCTGAACCATTCATTATACCCTTTAAATAATTTGGAAGTGTGTTATGCAGGAACACTTAGAACTAAATCAGTTTGGTCACACATGCCACGCATGGGTATTTTTGCTTAAAAGGGTGTCCTGATTTCACTCCAAGTATATGTTCACCCCCACAGCGCTTGCCCAGCAGCAGCCTGGGACACTGCTGTCTGGATTTCACATTTCACAAGTGAATTTTAGAGAGATATACATCAGGCACAGTGACTGTCAAAAAATGAAAGCATAGCTACAGCAATACAGGTGCTGTCATTAGCGCATTTTGTATAGAGCAGGGAACGGAATGTCAAGGGATAGTTTGTATGGAGTCCAGTCATCACTAACAGTAGTGACACTCTTTAAACACAAACTATCTTGATACTATTTCAAAAAGTCATCAAGGTCTAAGAAAAAAAAACCACAACAACGAAAGAACAATCCTTAGAAGAGAATCCTATTATCTATATATTCATACATTTCATTTAGAAAGCCATTGAGAAAACATACATCTGTGAAATAATACATAACTGTTCTCTGCTAGTTTTTAACTCCCATTTTCTAACACCTTGTCATTGCGCTGTGAAATCTAGGAGTAGAACAAGACTCATATTCCACAGTGCAAAGAAAAGCAAAAATTGAACTCAAAACAGTCTTGAATTGAAATTACTGAAGTGACAAAATTGAGCATCAAAAACTAAATATGCCCACAACCCCCTTTCAAGTTTTATGTATATAATGACAGCTTTCAATAACACGACCACATGGTTCTTCAGAGTGGACGTTGCTCAATTATCAAGCGATTAATCAGTATTTAATCTGCAGCCTTATGATGACAGGCATGCAAGTTACTATTATTATCATCATTAGGTCATATTAATAATCTCCAGTGACACCTTATAGTGAAAACAAAATTAATGTCTTCAATTGTGAGTTTGGTGGTTTTGTTTGGTTTGGTTTTTTTTTTTTTTTTTTTTACAGTGCTTGTTACTGACAGCATTTCAGTTCTTCAAAACCAGTAATTAACCTTCTCAGCCCAACAATCTTGTGAGCAAAGCTATTTACATATTAAAACAGTCACAAAAAGATTAAAAAGTGTCTAAGCAAGGAGCCATAGGACCCCACTTGACAAAATACCATCCAGAATATTCAAACACAGCTTCAGGTGACATCCACTCCCACTGAGTGCTTACCATCTGTGCATGTCATGGTCTTAAAACTGGGCATCAACTAAATATAGAGCATGTATTTTTAAGCAAGTGAAATAATTTGCATTGCACAAGAACTGCCAAATGCAAATTTCTGCACAAAGGCCACACATGAATACTCTTTGGTCCTAACTCTTTCCAGTACTCCAAAAGAGAGGCATCACAAATGTTTTAATTTCTGTTCATTCATGTGATATTACTGTAACCAAGTATCAAAGAAAAACTTTGATTGGGTTGTTCTTAACCATAACAGCCTATTATTTTCACTGTTTTTCTTAAGAGCGGTACTAGAAAACAAGGATGAATGGCAACACTGTAAAGTTTAACATTTGCCTGTCAGACACCTATTCAGATGGGATTTTCCAGTGAGGTATCCTGGATAATACACAAGTCTCAGAATTTATTATATATACTCCTTAACTCTCAAGGAAGAAACAGAGTATAGGGTTTTGTTTTTACAATACTTGGTCACTGTTATGTTATTTTTCAAATCCAATTTGCATTTACTATAGGCAACATACTATATGAAAAAAACCAAATCAACGCCAAGACAAAAGTATATCTACCACGGTACACTTTTGGAGCTGAGACACCCCTCCCTTAGTACAATCCTAAAGCTAAGTAATGCTAAAAAAAAAAAAATAAAAATCCTTAGCAAGACAGATCTCAACTTCATCAGTTCTTTCAGATTTTATCTCCACTGACACCTCCACTGGGTTAAATTATTTTCATCTGTTCGGTGTTCCTCCCAGCACACGTTAATACAAGACAGCCAGCATTTTATACTCCAGTGAAGTTAACGTCTCGCAGTCCCTGTTGCTTCGTAGTCAGTGCCATTTCACTTGACATACTATTAATAAACATTAATTTTGTTATTACAACATGTTTAAAACTATTCAGTGAGCAAGAAAAAAACATGTTGTCAGTTGCCAGTGTGCCCTTTTGGAAAGTGATATTTGATAGCGATCATTTGCATATTTTAAACTGAGAATTATTTCTACTTCAAGATAATATAGTAACAGTTGTCAGAGCTCCACAGACAAGAATCTGTGGGGGTTTTATGCTGTCTACCAATTTTGCACACTACACACTCAAAACTTATGGGACAAAGAAAAGCCACTGAAGACTGAAGTTGTGATCAGTGGAAGCACAATGGCACCTATAAGAGAGAAACTGCACCGATTTCAAGTTGATTTCTTGCCTAAGTATGAATGCAAAAAACAAAGGCAGTTAATGCTGTCCAGGCACTGGACCAAGTTTTCATAGGGAAGCTCAGCCCCTTCCTTCAGTCCACAAAACATCTGCCCAGTAAGCAAGAGATGAACAACCCTTCATGATTCCTGGCTATCCAGTATACTACACAACTCAAAAATGCCTGGAGATCATCCTAATTAATGCCAAATTTTATACTACACAGCCCAGCTTTGCTTCACCTTTCCTTACAAACACGTATCAGACCTCCAGTACTGCTAAGAGGAAAAAGTGAAAATAAGTCAGACATGTTACTATACGCGCAGTGCCTGCAGGTCTATCCACATCTGAACAAATCTTCAGTGATGCAAGGTATTTGCAATTAATGCTAAAACACACTTTAGGGTGCTTGTCTTATGCCAAAACAGCTGGCTTTGGTTTTCTTCGGTTCGGACTTACTTTAAAAGAAGCAATCTCACAGTAATTTTATTTTCTTAAGAGTACTAACCACTACTAAATGACAACCAGTCCTCAAGAGTTCACACAGTTAGCTAGCGAATAATCGTAGAATATCAGCAACTCCTTAGACCCAATTTCTGTTTAGCAGTCATGCTTACTACTGGAACAAGAGAGTTTCAGAAAGACTTGTGATGCCAAACTTCACCTCCAACTTTTCACCTCTCTCCCTAGGAAGAGCTATCTTGATAGAATTAATCTCCTAAGAATTCTGAGGTATAATGCCTTTCTGAAAGAAAATTGCAACTTTTATTTTATTTTTTAACTAATAATAAACCCAACATTTTCCTAAGAATGTAGGCATCTATCTAAACGTAGATAATTAAATGGGTCAGGAGGATCTTGTTGGCCCCAAGGAGTTAAAATTCACCACTTACAGGGATGTACCATTCTGGATACTACTGACAAGACTCCATTATGAGCTATTTTAGTTAACACTTCCCTTGACACACATTCCACTGATTAACCTCGAAATAATTTGGGTCCATCAGTGCGTCTACCTCCAGATTTCCATCGCTGTTAAATTAGTATTAATTTTCACCAAAGACACCATTACGGTTATCCAGATCACCGGTACCTCCCTCTCCTGCATACCCACTACCGCTACTGAGAAACTGTGCCATGAAAGCTCACATTGAATAGAACTAAATCCTCTTACACAAGGCACGCTTCTTTCAGGAATCTTCTGTCCCTTTGAGGAGTTGAAATTGCTCACCACCACTACCATCAGCCCGAGAAGAGCCCAGTATATGTTCTCCCCTGTCCCATATATAAACATCGTTTACATAAAACGTTAAACATAAGAAAGCAGAGCCATAGTTCTGTTTCCATCAACGCCGCTGTACTAGCCACCACACTGTAGCCATCAATAAAGCAATCACTCCCTTGTTACTTTCCAGATTATAACTAAACACTGCTATTAAATGGCTATCATTTAACTTAATCAGTCTGCTATAAGCCAAAAGACTGAAGAAATGATGAAAATAATTTCCAATCGCTTTCTAATCTGGCAGTGAATAGCAAACCAATGCATCTTGCGGAGATCGACACCTGATGATCATTTACTTCCAGCCAATTACTATTTAATGAAGCACAAAACCACAATGATGAAACACAGAAGGGTGATTGCACAGTACGTTTTCAGTATCCTATTATTGAATAATTAATGTTACGATAACTTACAGTACGATTTCAGCATGAGGAAATAAAAGTAACGAGGACTTTCAATAACAGAATGCCTGCTTGTGGCATAGTAATGACAGATTGGTTTTGCTCCAGTGATCAGCGCTTAACCAGCGCTCCTTATCCACCAGTAACTAATAAACATGCTTCACTGGGAATTTTTGATTGTCAAGGGATGCATTGACACATATGTTGACATTATTTAGCACTTCACAACTATGAAATTAAATCCCTACTAACACACCAATTAAGAGAATGTAGTTCAAAGTCCTGTTGGAGATACACATTTTACAGAATGGTTAACCCAATAAAGAAAAAAAAAAACAACTCAAAACCAACCAAAAACCACAATGCTTGCTTAAACCTTTCACCAAATATTAGTGGTAATTCCAATTTTCCCTTCAATTTCTAGCTCTTTTGGGTTGCCAGAGATATTTATCTTTACAGCAAGAAACAAAGAGTAACTCCCATTAAGTCACAACCGTTGTCCTCCACAACTACCACTTTATTCCATTAGTCAAACTTCTGACAGTATCCACACACAAAGTTCTTAAAGTGAACCCAAAAAGTGAATAAAATGTCAGGTTTGATGTATTTAAAAAGCAAAGCTGCATTTCTTTTTAAGTCAATTGACAGTAAACAGACTTGCCTGTCTATCTGTCTTTGTCTAACTTTTTCCAGCTGGATAAACCCAATTGCTATTAAAGCTGACAAAAGACAATGATATTATTAATGAAAGCAGCTACACGATGTTAGACTTTTCATTACAGGCTCCTAGTGAGCTTCAATTAATTGCATGGCTGCTATGCCTAAAAAGGCTGCAGACAAAAAGAACGGTTGGGGGACGGGGGGAAGTAGGTATTTTTAACTTTTTGCTTTAAGTAAGGTGTTCAATCCATCATTTTCCTTCTCAGTTGTGAATAAAATATTGCTTCAGAAAACTCATCTTTAGTTAACCATATGTATTCTTCTTCTAAGCAGAACTGACATTAAATTACACATCTGTATTTGCCAACTATTTAGACACCTTCTGATACAACAAAGGTTTATATCCTGTCTTCAACGATATTGTATTATTGTACTTGGTTTAAAGATTTAATTTCATACAAAGCATTTCTGAATAGAATACAGTAATAATAACGCCATCGTAACCCACCGTGTGCTTAGGGAACCTTTCTCCTGCCCTGCTCTCTCCAGGAAGCTCTTCCTGATCACCCAAAGGCTCTCCCCTCCACACAAAGCTTCAGCTTAGCAGCTTGCAGAACCAGGCTGTGCAGCTTAGGTAAAATACCTCTTGGTACTCTCAAGGAAAAGACTCCCTCCTGGTGGCTTTCTGACCACTTTCTCTTAATCTGAAACTGCAAATACCTCGTTAGCAGGAAAGATGCAAATAAGAGGTGTGCTTGATTGAGCTGTTGGTAAATTATTAGTAATTCACACTAAGTCCTCTTTCTCACCCAGGAAGGCAGCATGGATATCTCCCTCTGAATGCTTTCCATACACTGAGCTTTGTGCTTCCTATAAACATCTACATCAGCAATTCATACAGACATATAAATGGAATTAATCATTGCACTTCATTAGAGGCTCTTCATTACTGCCATATCCAAACTCAACTACACTGTAAAACAGCTGGCCTTCTACCCCAACTTTGAGACTTATCAACAGATACCCAAGAGAAACCACAGATTTGCCCAACACAAGAGTGATATTCCTTTATAAGCAGCTCCTGACATCTAATATCTTGCTCTCTTTCAGCACAAATTTAGGTAAAGGCTGAAGAAATTAAAGTAATTTCTTGGGTCACAGACTCCATCCTTTGTAACAAGTGGTTCAGTTACCCTATCCCATTCCTATAAACATTAAATCCAATTGTCTCTTAATTAAAGCAGTGAAGCTTCAATAGCCTCTAAGAGCGCTATTCCTTCCTTCACTTAACCTTACTTGTAGGTTTTTCTACTTCAGAAAACTTCAGTTGAATTTTTCTTTTTCTGCTAGTATGATCTCATCCCTTATGATCTTGCAATGACCTCAGACCATCTTCTACTTTGCACTACTACCTGATTTTTACATTGGTATTACCTTTTAGTGAGTGTTTCGGGCCCTGAACAATTTATTGATAGACAGCTTCTGTCCCAAACAACTTGTGTGAGCAAGTCATTAACTCTCACTTTCTTTCTCTGTACCTTTTAATATTCAACCCACTTTGAGAAGGGCTTTTTATCCTCTATACGGATTTTCACTATGGTCTTGCTGAAAAGAAGGTATTACAAGCATCTTCAAATGTAAAATTCTGTTCTGTCTTGGGATTCCTACTTAACCCATTTACTGTTCTCTCCTTTCCTTCCTTCATTTTTATTGATCCTATCTATTTTTATGAACAGGTAAGAACCAGTAGTTCAGAGTTCTGTATAACAGCTCTTTTGCCATCATATGCATTTTATGCAGTTGTATTAATTACTGTGCCTTGGGTAGTAGACAGCTAAGTTCAATCAGTTTAAGTTAACCTTGCAAAAAGCAACCATCAATGAAAGGTTTCAGTGGCTAGTACTCAAACTGGCATGTTCCAAGAGGGGATTTCTGCACATACTACCCACAAGTTCTCAGAGTCAGGATTTCCACAGTTTCCACACTCTTAAACAAACTTTGTATTAAAAAATAGTGAATTGCAGTGTATACATGGAACACAGGTAATGTTTAGAAAAATGCCAAGACAAAAACCATTATTTGTCATGCTTTTAAACAACATTTTGAACATGTGGTTCCATGACAGTTTCAAAATTCCTCATTCAATTTTGCCGCTTTGGGACTTCCCACAGAATGGCAGTTCTAATTTTGGACAGTTTTAGCCAGCATACTTCTTTCTGAGCATCTTAAAGTTGCGAGAATGGCCAGTCATAGTAACCATTCCATTCCTTTTCCATTAAACAAATAGGGTGGTATTCTCTTCTCTTGATAGTGCAGTTTTTGGCACTGATGTCACCTTTGATGACTAAAAAAAAAAATGCGCATTTCACTATAACAGTGGAAAGGTGAAAAGGATGTAAGCTGTGGAGAAGGTGAACTCCACAGCTGCACAATTCCTGCCCTTCCAGCATTTTTAGCTTTAGCTCACAATAAATAGGGCTGTTTCAGAGGCCAAACATGAGGGCACCCACCCACGTGGTACTGACCACTTGCCATATTCTTGGCTTTGAAGTGTAAGAGAAGAGAAATGCACCGGAATCTAGTATTGCAGAAAGAAACCCATACTGGAAAGGTAACAAGCAATTGTTTCAATGGGCTTCTAATATTTACTGATATTAAATACTACAATATTTACACTTCGTGAGCATGAAACTACTTACGTTTCATACTAGAGTATACCCAACAACAAGGTGCATAACTATAACTAGCGCCAGGAATCGGAATTTTATTTTTGTATTCACTCAGCAATGTAATACAAAACCGCCAATAATCTGTAGACAGTAAAATTTCTAGTCTGCTCACTAAAAGTGACTTTGATATGTCAGAGCTCATTTTTAAGTCATTTTGTATGCATTTTGTAAAGAAGGAGCCTGAGCAACCTGATCTAACTTTAAAAATAGATCTTTTAGAACACGTTGGACTGGACAGCCTCTTGTGGTATTTCTAGCCTAAATTATTCTGGGATTCAATAACACCATCCTGGCCAAAACAGAGGTCTTTTGATAGCCATAAATATGTCTACTACATAAGCTGGATGAAATGGAAGATTATAAACATTGTTATTTTCTCGCACAGGTAAGCAATATTAATTTTATTGAATGCACATCTGCTCTTCTGTTATTTCTCCATGCTTTCTTAAAACAGGCTATCTATTTAATAGACTAAAAATAACATTAAAAGCACCTTGAAATAAAATATTTAATTGTAGTAATTGAGAAAAACAAAATCTTTCCAAGCCACAATCCCCTGTGGCTTACAAACCTTACAATTCAGACATACATTCAATGATAAATTTTACTCTTTTCTTAACAAAGCTGTAATACATGGAATACTTAAATAGGGTATCACATAAGGCCCCCAAATTTTATTAGTTTTAGAAAACACAAACTCTACATATTTGTATGAAGAAGTGCCAGACAGTAAATAAGGGATGTATACTATCTCCTCACAGAATCACTGGAGCACTTCCTAAAAGCCTCAAAAAAGAAATGTCCTGCAATGAATCTACACACAGTGCAAGGTAAATCTGTCTTGCTTTCTTATCCGTGTTACCTACGCTTCAACGAACACAGAGCTTAGACTCATTTCTCCCCGCCCACTCTTTCAGAGACCAGGATCTAACAGTCACACGCAGGCTCCTCACACATACAGGAACCAGTTTCTTAAAGGGTAACGTGAACAGCCAGTACAGGAATATAAAAGACAGCTCTTGCACCCACTATAAGTAAGTACTGCTGTATTAGCAAGACCAGCACCTGTCCATAAGTGAAACAAGGATGATAACACGCATAACACTTCTGTTTGTTACCCTGTGCCCCCAAAACTCAGTCATTCAAATTTACTGGGTTTTCCCACTCAAATGGGAATCAGTAAGGCTCTCATACACATCCTGTTCAGCCTTGTAATATATATTACTAATACTCCTTGCGTAATAAAAGTACTTTTGTTAATAAGCTTTGTGACGAGTCATTCTGTATGCTTAACTGTTCAAATGGAATACAGGAAAAAATAGAAAGCATTACCACAATGTCATCATTTTGAGCTTCTGAATTTTATTATATAAAGTCTTCATGAATGTTGGATGAGGACAGCACATCTCTGCAAAAATAACATTAATAGCTTTCAAACTGTCCAAATAGCACAGTTAATAAATGTTAGCATAGGTCTACATTTTGATAGGTTACATTCAATTTCCTGTTAAACAAGCATTATATTACTATGAGGAAGCCATCCTTTTGATAATAAGTAGTGGAAGACACATAAATGGTCTATTAAAGGATAAAAAGAGGAAATGAAATAACTGAAGGTCTTTTAAATCACTTGTGTGCCATTTTGATGCATTCAATGTGGTACTTATTTTAAACTCTTTATTTCATAAAATATATGAGGTTCATGATTTAAAACAAATTTCCTAAGAGACTGATTTGCTCCTTTTCTTCTGACCCATTTCATGATTAAAAGCAGCAAAGCTGTGGCATCATAAAAGGACATGTTATCTGAAACTTGCTGCCTTTGCATATCCTTCACATTAAATGACTTCATTAGAGAAATTTCTATTCACAATCACAAATATACTTTGTTTAATAGTTTTACTGATTGCAGGACTGAATGAATGGATTTTAAAAGTCAGCAATTAATAAAAATACTAAGTGATCCCTAAGGTCTATAACATGACTGAGCACTGATTTACTAAAAAAGTACTCATTAAGAAGCATAATACATTCTATAGGTGATTTGCTAATCTGCTTACAATTGCACACATATGTAGGTATAATTTGCCAAAAATAAGTCTTTTAATCTTGCTTTGTGGCGTTTCATTTTGAGAAAAGACAGCAATAAGTGTATCTTTTCTGCCAATACCTCACTTCAGCTGATGATTAGTGGAAATCAAACTTATGCAAGAACACTTAAAAAACTAATTTATTGAGTTGTAAAGGAACATTTTACTTAGCTCGAACTGATTTCATTATTTCAGATTTAGTGAAATTATAATCAGAACACCATCCTTTTCAAAGATGGCCACAGTACTCTCTAACAATAAAACTTCTGCAATTAACCCTCTATAAAACTTTGAAATATACATTTAGAGAAAATGCAGATACTTTCTAATTTGATCCAGTTACTAAAGTAGTTACTTACGAGAGACTCTAAACAGGTGCCGAGACTTATAGGAGCCCATTCAGATGCAATTCTAAGCGGAACCTAGAGAAGTAGCCTTTAAACTTACTTCCCAGGTTTTTCTCACACATCTGAAATATTTAGAGTACAACATAGCTCTACACTGGTATCACATCACTGAACTTTTATATTCTGTTCATGGGAATAACCCCACAAAAATAAGAAACAGAATATCCAAAAATACCTATTGGGAGAGACAGATGCAGAAACAACTACAAGAAGTACTGCGAGGAAAAACCTCAGCCTTTGACCCAGCAAAGAATTACAATTATTCAATTCCTCAATAGTGTTTTCTTGGTTTTTTTTTTTAATTACCCTCAAACTTGTATAAGCATTATGAGTAATTATTGCCAGTATGTCACTCTAACATTCCACTGTTTCCATTAGGTTTTCCTTAATTGTTTTTGGGGCCCAAAATATCACTTGCAAAAAGAAGAATCAAAGAATCACAGAATGGTAGGGATAGGAAGGGGCCTTCGGAGATCATCTAGTCCAACCCCCCTGCCAGAGCAGGTTCACCTAGGGCAGGTTGGACAGGAATGCATCCAGGCAGGTTTTGAATATCTCCAGAATGGGAGACTCCACAACCTCTCTGGGCAGTCTGTTCCACTGCTCTGTCACCCTCAAGGTAAAGAACTTTGTCCTCATGTTGAGATGGAATTCCCTGTGTTCCAGCTTGTGCTCCTTGCCCCTTGTCCTGTCACTGGGCACCACTAAAATGAGTCTGGCCCCATCCTCTTGACACCTGCCCCTTTAGATATTTATAAGCACTGATGAGATCCCCTCTCAGTCTTCTCTTCTCCAGCCTAAACAGACCCAGGTCTCTCAGCCTTTCCTCGTAACAGAGGTGCTCCAGACCCTTGATCATCTTCGTAGCCCTCCGCTGGACTATCTGGCTGCTCCCTTTCCTCTACCTGGTAATAATGGAGGAAAAGACAACTTGGGCACCATTTTTTTCACTTGCACCCCCAGGGCTTTATAGTCTTTCTTAATTCTGCCCGGGTTCCGGCTTGCTGTGTCATTCATGCCCACATGAAAGAGTAACAGTGGGTAGTAGTCCGTGTTCTTCACAAGTTTTGGTACTCTCTCGGCAACATCTCAAACCTTAGCTCCTGGGAGGCAGTGTACCTCACGTGACTCCCTGTCAGGACGGCAGATGGGCACCTCAGTGCCCTTGAACAGGGAGTCACCCACTACTAGCACTCAACACTAGCTGCATTTTCTCCATGTCTATCGTGTGCGGCTGGTACAGGTCCTCCTGGCAGACCTCGCTCCTGGGTGTCTATAGCTTCATACCCATTTTTCTGTTTTGATGCCAGAGGGTAGGGCCTGAAGCATAGTCCTGCTTTTGTGGGTCATCAGGGTCTGAGATGCCTCATTCTCAGTGGCATCCGCTACATGAACATGGTTATGAAACCAGCTGTCTATCTCTGTCTCAGCTCCTCTGATGCTCCGCAACCTTTTAACCATTTCTCACAACTTGGCCACCTGACACAACACACCATCGACCTGTGCGCACCCTGTGCAGGCACTTACCTTTCTGCCAGGAGAAGGGTCTGGGCACTCGCTGCCACCTTCCACCTGTACTGCAATCTCCCTCCTTACCAGTTCCCCCTGGGTGGATGCATCAGACATCCGAGGGGCTTCCTCTGCAGGAGGACTGGTTGTAGGTCTGAGGAGAGTACCCACCATTTGGACAGACACCTGGAGCACTTCCCTGGGCTGTGGGCTGAGGTGCAGGCTGCAGGGTCCTTCCTGCATGAACTGCCACCACGGGGTTCCTCGCTGGCTGAGTGTACTTTATTTTAAAATGCGCACTTTTATGCTCTCAGGATTTTCTGTACATCTTAGATTACTACACCTTACTTTCTATAGAAAGATCTGGGGTTTTTAAGTGATATTGAAGGTAGAGGTTACAAAATAGGAGAAAATGCTGAATCCTGAAGTGTAAACTAAATTGATTCTGAGACTAATGGCAAATAAGTGCCAATGATGCCAACAGAATTCCGACTCCAACGCGCACTTGCTCTCTTAAGGCTAAAACATTACGCATGAGTGTTTGCTGCTCTTTTATTGTCTACCCTTCGCTGCTCTATCATAATAGGATGCTTACAGAATATCCCATGCAGACTTGTTGCTAATAACTACAGGTTACTAATAGCTACACATTAGTTACATAAAGGTAAATGTATCTCATTTTCATTATTTTTTTTTTAAATGTGAAAGTCTAAAAGTGTTCCTTTAATTGAAATAAAATATCTTCTACCGCAGTAGGAAGATTTATGATAGGTGTGACTAATACAAGCCAAATGCACAACCCTAGCATTCATTTTAATGTTAAAATTATTTCAAGAACATCTAATTGTTTATACCTTTATATATATATATAAAATCTTGAGCCTCTACATACACCAAATTCTTATATTTAGCTGAAAATATGAGAAACATGGATTTAAACAAAATTTAAACAAAAAAATACACACCAAAGCATAGACTTACTATCTTCTCAGAAGTGACATTTTTCAGCCCATTAATCCATAGTCTGCCAAATTAAACCTGTAAGTCATGGTCACTATAAACCCCTGTTATTCAACTACAGTGTTTCTCAGCATTTATAGCACTTTTTACTCTCAACTCAGACACTTGTGCAAGGGCTAAAAGGAAATAATTTCATTTTACAATGTAAAAGGAAGTAAAAAGTGCAGATATTTGAAAAGTTACTCAGCTCTAATGATACCAAACTGTGCATGCACTGAAAACTACCAAACTTCTAAACTGAAAGAACTGATACTGACAACTGGATAACAGTAACAGCATGATAAAAATGCTTGCTTCTGGACATGATAGTAAATTCAAAAGTTCCCCTAAAATATGGTAGAAAATGCATCTGGTATAAATCAAATTGTTTCTGCCCTGCCTTCCCTACCTCCCCCCCCACACCAAAACATCTCTTGCTGTCCTTAGACTTGGATTCCAGATTTTGAAGGTCAATAATAAAGTCTTAAAACCTAGGTTATGAACAACAAAAATATGCCAGGACTAATGGAAATTTAAAAAAAAATAAAGGGCGAGGGAGTGGGGTGGAAGGGAGAGGATTGGGATGCTGCTAGAAGTGAAACTATAAGATCAGGATATAAGCCATTTCCTTAGCATGAAAGTATTAAAAATTCACCTGCTACTCTGTCAGGGTTTAGAGCTGATCAATAAACAATTCGGATTTTGCAAGCCAATCTGTGAGCAGGCACTGCATCTCCTGCACTTCTACAGGTGCAGACTTTGCTGTGCCATGTACGTTGGTTATAGCACTCTACTTTGAAATCAATGATCCCACATGCTATAATTTGCTTATCAGATGTAACAGCAATGAAAAGAAAAAAGGAATTAACCTGACTGAATAAAACACAAGAAGAAAATCGAAAATGTGATAATACCATTTCAGAATTCAAGAGAATTCAATTCATGTGTGGTCATTCCACCCAGAAAAGATGAACTACAGAAGAGGGGATATAGTATATCTAGATGACATTTAAAGCAGGACAAAGATATAATTTTTAAGCCATAACTGTTTGTAGCGTACTCTATCACCAACAACAGCACAAAGTAACATACCTAGATTTGAAATGAGCTTTGCCATGTTAGAAACTTAGTTCCCTGTCCCCATTTTTAAGGTCAGAAAAACACTGGTGATGGAGAAACAGCGAATGAAAATGGAGCTATACCACTGTAAAGAAAAATAATAATAACTTTGAGCATCATTTCTAAGGAGAAACTCCCCTCTATAGTCTGATTTTTATTCTGTGAGAAAGCAACAAAATCCCTATAGAGAATAATAACTGATGAAAATTACTTTTAACAGTAAAGTTTTACAACACAATTTACATAAAACAGGTGTTGAAACTGCCGGAGTAGATTTGTGCAATGATAACAGAGTTACAACCACTGCTATTGTCACAGCAATTGTTACCCTAACAAAAGAAAAAGCCATCTCAGCCCAGCCAAACTATGTTTTTACTCTTCAAGGCCAGAAAGAGCAAGAGCAGTTATAGTTACCTACTGCTGTCCATGCCTACACACACACCCTTACTGCTCCTCATGGCTGCTCAGGGCCACAAGTGTCCCTGGCCAGGGCCAGAACTCCGAGGGCTGTGCTGGTACCCAGGCATCGCTCGGGGCTGTCACGCCCTCGGTCCACTTGGTTCTGCACCAGACAGGAGATGGAGACGCCATTTTAAACCGCTGTTTGTTACCCCAGGATTCCTCACATTTCTGGATTTTTGGCTAAAACTGCCATTCACAGGCCAAAGTCTTCTGAGATACATACATGAATTTGTCCAACTACAGTGTCTACTGTTGCCACAAAGGCATCATTGTACCACATGATCCAGTATACCGCCTAGTTTTGTTGCACACATTATCATTCAGAAGCTGCATAAAAATAATTAAAGATTCTAATTGACTTTCTGTCAATAGAGAACAGACTAGATGTTCTGTACCAACTTAAGGACATTATCCTTTTGTCAAAAATTACTCAGAGGAATGGTAATTTGCTCATAATTATCACACACACAGATTTATGACATTTAATTTAGTGTACTGGCATGCTCAACACAGGGTTGAATACTCATCATACAATTTTTTTTTTCCTTTAAACAAGTGTCGTCTAATCAAACAAGCCTTTACTTAAAATTAGTTGTATGAGGTCATACTGCCAACCTCACTACAGTAGAAATAGACAATACATTTCACACAATCTCCAGCAGGCCTATTTCACGGAACTGACCAACAGTACTGCTTAAAATCCTGCCAGGTATTGAAAACACTGTTTATAAAGTTTCTTTTCTTCCTACAAGAAGTCAGTGCTGACCTCGACCACACTGCTGAAAATCTCAATTCACACATTTAAATAAGAGACTTCACATAGCAGTTATATACACTAATAATTCTAGTATGATTTACACACACTAAACCTGTTATTGATATAGCACTGTACTCTGCAAAAAATATAGAGCCTGGATACTCTACAGAGATACTACAGAAGATAACTTCAAACTACAAATCGGTTGTTTTTTCTTCAGCCTACGGTGGAGCATTGCCAGACTTCACTCATCATTGGGCAAAAGCTTTATCATGGACAGAACGTTCTGTCCGGAGGTGGCAGGGGGCCTTTCTGGACAGAAGTACATGCACACACGTGTTGGTGCTTTATGCAAGACACCGCACATCTGTCCTGTCACAAGAAGTAGCAGAGGACATACTGTGGGTGGAGATGCAGGCACTGGGCTACCTGAGAAGTGCCATACATAAAATTCGTCTCAATGGACAGGATGGTCCATTTTCCATTTAAAACTCTATTCTTCTCCTGTGTGGACGGTCAATTTAAAGAGATTGAAAAGACATCAAAGACAACGTCATTTCATTTATTCAAAAATAAATACATACCCGTACCCTACAGTCATTAACAGCAGCAACACTATGAGCTAACTAATGGGCTTGGATAAACTAGTCCCAGGGTTTTGTAGCAACAACAAAAACAAAAGGAAGGAGGGCAGTTGGTTGTCAACCAGAATTTGTCACCGGCAAACTGTGCTGCATTTTTACAAGGAAAAAGCTCTCCGCCAACTGCTGCAGTGATGCTGAAACAACACTACTAGACTGCAGTTCATACACTCCCTAAATGCAGTATCAAGAGCAACATTAAGGCCTAGTATCTCACAGATGACTTCCACCTAAGCACGTCCCTAAATTTCTCATGACCATGCTGAAGTAATATAAACGCGTTAAGAAACAGTTACCTATAGTATCTCTCAAAAATAAACATTCACTTCAGTAAAACTAAAGACCATACAAGATCTGTTATGCCTGATTCATGGAATATGACAAAAATCCAGTGACACAATGACTCAGGGCCTCTGCAAACCAGGTCTCATACTAAAATAGCAATAGCCTGAAATGCCCAAAGACAAAATATCAAATTGCTGCATGTTGCACCTGATTTTCACAGTATTTGCTCCATCTTGCCAACAACAACAAGACTACTATAATAAAAGCGTACTTAAAGAAAACTACACAATGCTACTTTAGCACTCCAGGAACAACTCTATGAATCCACACACTACTTCTGGACATTTTTTTAACTTATACATATAAGCATGAAAGAAACAAAATGCTAACACTTTAAACATTTCAGCAATGCAGTTACAGTGACTATTGAATTGCAACTCAATAGAAAAAAAGACCTGTCTTGACACAAAACTTCTACTACCTTTGGCTTTCACACTGGGCCAGAAAGCTACATCCCTCAAGCTATGTTCTTCACATTTACTGAAGAAAGCCACTGTTTCAAGATGACATTCCACTCCTTGGAGTAATTTTGCAGGCACTCAAGCTTTTCAACTATAAGGTTAGACAAGTGTAACTTCAGCTCAGCAAAAACACCATTCAATTACACTACAAAAATAAATTCTCTACCTGGTGTTCAGAACTTGGGCTCACCAGCACCAGTGACCACCAGGTTATCTCAGTTAGGCCATGTTGGAGGTACGTACACATCTTGCATCACCGGTTCCCATCTCTAAAGGAGCAACAGAAAAAAAAAGTTCAGTTTGCAATAAAATGGTTGAAGTGTTGTGCATAAGGATGTCCATTTGTTTGCTTAATCCTGATGAGTGGAAAAATTTCTGAAGTGATATTTGAAAAACTACTTTAAGTCAACCATCTAAGTAACATTAAACCACAAATATATGTTTTAACACATTTAGTAAGGATCACTTTTTCAAAAGTTGGCCTTTAGTCTTGAAGGAGTATTTGTATACAATACCAGATTCAAAAGTGCCTTTGTGTCTGTAAATTTTATCACCTGATCTATACAATTGTAACAGCAACCTAACATTTAGATCTAATTCGTCTGAATCTTACAGGTACATAATACTGACACTGCAAATATCAATGTCTGATAGATTAGATGATAGTCTGAACAGACACAGTATTGTAAATGAAAAAGGAAGGCTGCCTTAAAAATCCATAGAAAGTAACCATAAATGTAGATACACCACTGCCTCCCCCACCCACGAAAACGCTACCTATAAAACTTTATAGCCTTCCGAACATCAGCAGTCATACAAAAAGCAAATGGCAACAGGAAAGATGAATACTTATTCCCTGACCTCCTTGGAAAACCAAGTTTCAATCTGAGAACAAAATTAGTTTAAAGATGTTTTGTTAACCAGTCATTTCCCAGCTTCTTATTATCCTACAGCATACACCTGGTCTTGCCACCTTTATCCCACAGAGATCTTTAAATGCTTCAGATACAGAACTAGGTCTGGAGTAAGAGCATTGACTTTTGTAGAGTTATTACTGATTAATATGCCTATATCTAAGGAATTTTTATGTTCTCTTCCTTCTTTAATTGGTGTCTTTTTGGTCAGAACATTTAATCTCTGGCACTGCAGAGTCATTGTACATGGCTTTATCATCTGCTGTTATGTAATTACATTCCATGCACTTCCCACAGTTTGGATTGTTCAAAACCAGAAATGTCATCTTTTATTTGATCTTAGCAGATGTGGTTTGGTCATTATTCCCCTAGGCCTTTAAATGTAAAGCACGCTTAGACTCATTTTCATCATTCATCTTTTGCAGCAGCTGAAGTCGCAGTCAGCTCTTTTAATCCCACAAAAGGCCTTTTTAATGGCTTTTATATACAAAGTCCATACCACTGAACATATAACACAAGATTCATGGAAGAAATGGGGCTATAGTATCCACACTATACTCTCCCTGTCACGCGTAAGGTTGTTAGTCTGCTGCTCTGGTTGTCAGTGTCTGTGACAGGGAAGCCCTACAGCGGTGACAGTTCTAGAAGATGTTTCATGCCACATATCTCTTACTGTACCCTCACATTTAGTGTACAAATTTTTCTTCCCTGGCTCGTTGCTACCAGAAGACTGTTAAATGGCTAACAGCTCCAAGAATGAGTTAGCTTTGGCTTATTTTTCTTTCCTTTTTTGTGCTGAAAACAAAATCAAGTAGTTCAAATTCCCTAGAGGCAGATGAAAATTACATTTAGCAGCCCAAAAAAACACACCAAGATAACTGAATTCAATTTCATTAAACAAAATACAAGTGGCATAGATACTACATTTAATTACGTTATAGCACGACACATACCAAAATCATCAAATATGTCTTTGTAAGTTTCAGCATATATTGTTCCTGCAGTTTTTACCTATTGCATAAAATTTTTAAAATGTTACGTGATGTGCAGGTATGGAAAGGAAACCACATCACTTTCATAAGTGAATGCACATAAGTCCAAAACATCAATTTCAAGAGTTATGAGATAAAAATGCAAGCTTCAGAAAATTCTAGTTACAGTCCCTGAAGTAACTGGAAATTAGATAAGTTGAACATGCAAGAAAGAGCATTGTACTGAAACATGCAGAGTTTCTCATTCCTTTTTTGCACATGTGTAGCTGAAATCATGTAAGGTTTGAACAAGGCATCTGAGATACAACCACACATACTGTAGATTTTTAGTCCGCAACTTTGAATAGTTCTTGATCCTAGACATGAGACACAAAAGGGAACCACGAGGAAACTATTTGAAAAGTCTGAAAATTAAACTTCCATGAGGTATTATTGGACTTGACTAGTACGGCAACACAGTTTTTATGTAGCACAGGAAACAGAAATACCTGATTTTTTAAAAAAATAACCCTGAGTGGGCCAACCTGGTATGTTCTGCCAGAAATCTAAAAAGCCAACATGACATGCTTTTCATCAAAATGCATCAATAGAAGCATACACAGGTACAGCCCAGGAACTGTTAAAGTTCTTCAAGGTATGTCACCTTTACTTGTTGAATTTTACTAAATTGCTTCCTTTCTTTTACTTTAAAGTTCTATATCAAAAAGAAAGCTTGTAAAAAATCCAGTGTTTGAAAAACAGAGATACAATTCTTGAAATACTTCAGTAAGAATACGGTACATCAGAAAACAAAAGCATTTTCAGGAGCAAAGGAATCTATGAAGCCCCGTTCCTTACAAATATCCATTTCATCACTGACTGAAAACTGATTCCAGTTCCTTCCAACTTTTCTGACAATAATAAAAATCTCTTAATCACACAGATTCTCTAGCATCAATAAGTGTGGGATCGCAGAGCAATCTTTCCCTATTTGTGCACTTTACATTATCTTACTTTTCTCCTTAATCTCATTTTTATGCGGCCCCTGATTTCTAAAGTGAATGCAGTAACAGACAGACAGACATACTCACACACATTATATAATGTCATAAATCTCATTTTCTTCAGGAAATAAAAGTAGTAAGTATGAATACTGTCAACAGAATCATGTTACTCATCATACACAAGTAAATTTCACCTTCCCTCTCAATTTCTTTCCTCCTCTGCTTGCTTACTGTTGGAAACCCTTACTAAGAAGAGAAATTAAGCCCTAATTCAATTGCAAAAAAATCTTCTAATGACAGGTCATTAATCCCAGAAACTTAGCATCTGACCAAATATATTTCGTCAATGGGTGCACTGCTGTATTAGGAGAAAAAATGCTCTGTTGAACAGCAGTGTTAAACCAGATAAGATGGGAGAAGTGATCCATCCAACAGTCTGTCCATAGTCCCAATGTCGGTGCAGGAGATGACACCCACAGAGACTCATTATGTTTGCTTTTGAGCAGCTGCAGACTGCATTGTTTCTGCCCTTCTGTGCCTCTGAGCTACTTGCCTTTGCAGAGAACTACAGCTCAGAGATGCATGGTACAGCACTCACCACATCTCATTTCACAGCAGCAGATGTCTTCAGAGACTACCTCATCCTGTCCTATGCTGGCCTAGAAAGCTCACTTGGACCTGTCACCCCACTGAAGTTAGGAAAGATAATCCCAGTTACTGGGTATCTGATTCTTCTCCAAAATAAGATTTTGCCTGAGGTAGAGGTTTGGCATTAAGGTATTACTTTGCTGTCAGTCTTTCAATTACAGATGTAACCAACTGAAAGTAAGGTCACACTGCAGAGTAGTGGAAGATCTTCTAATCAAGCTCCATTCCCCAAGAATAAGAGAAACACAGGAGCCTACACTTCAGCAATAAGTATTATGAATTAATTCAGGACTGTGACTTTATTTTAATGCAATTACTTGTTAATTTAATATCTCCAAATCATTATTGCTCTGGGGATTTTGCCTGTAACTCCAATAATTCTTCTCATTTTATTCAGCTTGTAGAGTACTGAACTATACTATGCTAATGGAAAAGTTGCAGTTATTTATATTGTGCATTTCCTGCTGACTGAGGTTATTGCACCATGCAAGAAGTGTCAGTGTGTTAGAATAAAATACTGATAATGGCATGACATAAAGTAAGAAGAGACCGCAATTCCATCATTTGTCATTGAGTTTTTGCCTTTTGGGTAAGCAGAAAGGGATTGTTAAGTGAAAGCATGGCATTACTGAAAGCCTATCTTCAATTTTCAACAAGAATTAGACTGTTTTTCCATTAGTGAGGTATTCCAAATTCCATTTAATTTACTTAACTATGAAATGCATACAGTCAAGTTCTTACTGTTTAATCCAGCAAGAGCTGTTTAAAACGTTTATTATAAACGTGTTCAAAAACTTGGATGCATGGAGGCTTATAATAGAGATGAAAATTTAAGTGACTTTTCTGTAAAAACCTAAATTAAATTCTATTATTTTGTACTACCAGGTTATTAAAACATAAATAATATAAAGAATAATGAATGAAGGAAAAGGTCACACTGCCAAGTCCTGCAGGAGCTTTATCCAAGCTCTGTAAAGGCAGGGCCTTTCAATGAAAAAAAGATTTAAAAAATAATAAATAAATAACGAGTTAAAAGTTAAATAAGTTTTCATGTATCCACTTATTAGAGTATGACAATTCATCAAACTATATTACAGAATCACAGAATGGTCGGGGTTGGAAGGGACCTTCAGAGATCATCTAGTCCAACCCCCCTGCCAGAGCAGGTCCACCTAGGGCAGGTTGGACAGGAATGCATCCAGGCAGGTTTTGAATATCTCTGGAGAAGGAGACTCCACAACCTCTCTGGGCAGCCTGTTCCACTGCTCTGTCACCCTCAAGGTAAAGAACTTTGTCCTNGTTTGTACCCATTGCCCCTTGTCCTGTTGCTGGGCACCACTGAAAAGAGTCTGGCCCCATCCTCTTGACACCTGCCCCTTTAGATATTTATAAGCATTGATGAGATCCCCTCTCAGCGTTCTCCAGGCTAAACAGACCCAGGTCTCTCAGCCTTTCCTCATAACAGAGGTGCTCCAGTCCCCTGATCATCCTCATAGCCCTCCACTGGACTCTCTCCAGTCCTTCTGGAACTGGGGATCCCAGAACCAGACACAGTACTCCAGATGTCTCACCAGGGCAGAGTAGAGGAGGACAATAACCTCCCTTGACCTGCTGGCCATGCTTTTTTTAATGCACCCCAGGAGACCATTGGCCTTCTTGGCCACAAGGGCACAATGCTGACTCATGGTCACCTTGTCCACCAGGACTCCCAGGTCCCTCTCTGCAGAGTCCAGCAGGTCAGTCCCTAATCTGTACTGGTGCATGGGGTTATTCCTCCCTAAAAAATAGGACCCTACACTTGCCCTTGTTGAATTTCACTAAGTTCCTCTCTGCCCAACACTCTAGCCTGTCCAGGTCTCACTGAATGGTAGCACAGCCTTCTGGTGTGTCAGCCACTTGTCCAAGTTCTGTGTCATCAGCAAACTTGCTAAGGGTACATTCTGTCCCCTCATCCAGGTCATTGATGAATATGTTGAACAAGACTGGACCCAGTACTGACCCCTGGGGAACACCACTTGTTACTGACCTCCAACTAGACTCTGCACCACTGATCACAACCCTCTGTGTTCTGCCATTCAACCCGTTCTCAATCCACCGCACTGTCCACTCATCTAACCCACACTTCCTAAGCTTACCTATGAGGATGTTGTGGGAGACAGTGTCAAAAGCCTTGCTGAAGTCAAGGTAGACAACATCCATTGCTTTCCCCTCATCCACTCAACCAGTCACACCATCATAGAAGGCTATCAGATTGGTCAAGCATGATTTCCCCTTGGTGAATCCATGTTAACCGCTCCCAATAACCTTCTTTTCCTCCACATGCTTAGAGATGACACCTAGGATGAGCTGTTCCATCACCTTTCCAGGCATGGAGGTGAGGCTGACTGGCCTGTAGTTTCCTGGGTCCTCCTTGCCCTTTTTGAAGACTGACGTGACATTAGCTGTCCTCCAGTCCTCAGGCACAGTCCTGTTCTCCATGACCTTTCAAAGATGATGGAGAGTGGCTTTGCAATAATATGTGCCAGCTTCCTCAGCACTCGTGTGTGCATCCCATCAGGGCCCATGGATTTGTGGGAGTTTGCCTAAATGATGTTTAACCTGATCATCCTCAATCAAGGGACAGTCTTCCCTTCTCCACATAAAAAAAAAATAAAAATCAAACAAAAGCCAAAGCACAAAAAACTCATATAGATTAAAATATAACACAAATTCATAAGAGAGCAAAAAATGTTTACTCGTGTAGGGGGAAAAGAAGAAGAAACAGACAAAACTCTTAAAGGAATCAACAGAACACAAAAAGCAAATGCCAAATGATAAGTCATGAAAACGTGAAAGACTTCTAGCCTGGAAAACACAGGCCTGAATTTCAATCACAGTGAAGAGTCTTTAGCTAGACTGAATTGCTATCAGAAATGCTGTCCTGTTCTACAATCATAAAGTCAGAATGAAAATAATAGATTTTAAAAGCAAACAGGAAAAGAAATAATTCCCCTGGTTTTGAACTTCTCTCCACAGAAGCTTTCTTTTATTGGTTGTGGGATTTGTTGAATTATTTTTTTACCAGAGGAAAGGATTCTCATGTATTCAGTCACATACTCAGTCACACAAAGCAAGACAAACCGGAAAAAAATAAAAAAGGCAAAAAACCAAGCAAATTCCATGAAACTTGTCACATAAAAATCTCCAACACTAGAATCAGCTTACTGCAAAGAATCTCTAGCATTTAAAGAGTTTATAGGTTATACTTTTTTAGGACTGAATATATCCTACTCATGCTACTGAATGACAGAACAAACTATTCTGTTTCTCAAAGACACTGTCACCATTTTAAAAGCAACAGGCACCTTTCATGCACAAGAGGAAGTCTCCAGATATGAGACTTTGGAAGACTTTCATTTTAATGAAATTAAATTAAGCAGAACTTTCATATTAATAAGTATTATAATGCCATTATATTTTCTTATTACATTATTACATTTATTACATAATATTACATTATTATTACATTCTTCCCCTCCACACACACACCCCTATTATACAGGCAAGATATTCCTTACAGAAAATTTGTATAAATCTTGAGAAAGCAAAAACTAAGGTCTATATAGCCTAATATATCTTGTTAACAGATACTTTACCACCTGAATTTTGTAAGCTTTCCCATTTTCTCAGGCTAAGAAGCTGAGATTTCTCAACTCGTAACCCTTTTGTGCTATTTAATTCACAGAAGTTCCTAAATGCCTCGAACATCCAATTTTTATAATGAAAGCACTTTCATTTATCATCCAATCACCTTCCACTAACACTATTCTATTACTTTCAAACACAATAAGAAGTATAAAACACTCTGTGGGGCTTATAACAGCACGGAATGAGAACTGTATTAAAGCTGGTGGCTCTTGACCCAGAAAAAAAGCACTCCCTGATTGTGTCTTTCACTCAGGGTAAGAACTGTCAGTCAGTCCACTCAGAAAAAGAGCAAATCACTCCAGAAGCAGCAGGTATTTAAGTCTTGCAAAAGGTTTGGAAACATGTGAATTTCACAGCAAATTAACATCTTAAATCAAGATTAAAACTGGGTTCATTATTTTGAAATCTTTCACTCAACTGAAAGGTTCTGCTGATGGTACAGGTGGGTCACAAAATCAAAGTCAACACAAGAGTTAAATTCTAAATTTGGTGATAAAAGTTAAACCATAGCTCTAAATTAAAAGAGTATGAAAGTTACTGACAGCACCGGAGAAAAAAAGTCTCATATGACTTCATTTCAGCAGATGTAGCACAGCTCAGCAAAGGGCTAACTTTTATCTAGAAAAGATGGCTTTTAAACTGATAAGCATCCACCAATGTGTGCTCCAAAGTATACCAAAAAAAAAAAAAGAAATTTCAAAGGCAGAAAGGACAGCAAAGAGCAGCTCTCAGTGCAAAATTAATGCTGAGGTGCTCAAAAAGCCCACAAACCTGACTTTGTTCTTAATAAGGTGCTTATAGTTGTTACGGCCGTATGTATCACTGCTCCTTGTTCTTCTCTGCAGACCAGCAGGATATTGTCTCAGAACTGGCCTGACCTCAACAAGAGAGAGGAAAGCAAATAGTCATAAAGGAAGGACATGTAATGAAACTATTCAAGTTTCTGTCGTTTAACTGTAGCTTCCCCCAAATAGGGCAGAACCAACAAAAAAAAACAAAAACAAAAACAAACCCAACCAAAAAGCAAACCAAAACAAAACAAACAAAAAGGGGCTGTAGAGTCACAAAGAGGTTTTATGCAACAGAAAAATCAACAGCAGGTAGAAAGGCAAAAAGAAGAGGGATTAGCGTCTTCAAACTTCATTCTAAATTAGACTAGAACAAATTCAAGCGCTTGACATGTACCCCATAGGAAAACCTGAGTCATCAAAAATGACGAACAAACTACCTTTGCAGATTACCACACAGCAAGATTCAGCTAAAAACTTCAAAGTGGTACACAAAATAGAAGACCAGAAGAATTGATATATAAGACTGACAATAAACAGCAAAAGAATATAAATTTTGAAAGATGTTGTAAGACATGCCTCTAAGCATTGTTCAGGTATTCTCTGTACGTCAGAAAAACTGACGTTACACTATACTACACAGTTTTTCCAAAGACAACAGCGATGACCGATTAGAAGTGATCAGGCTACAGATCAAGGCATGATTACAGTAATGTGGATGAATTTAAAGATCACATCAACAATTCACAGTCTATTTAATATTAAATTAAGGATTGGAAGACTGCTTAGTTTATGACTGGTAAAGAATACTAATTTGTGCTGTGATTCAAAGTGGTAATCTTCCTGCAAAGATGCTGAGACCATGCAGACACTGAAGACATCTAGACCACTAAATTTCCTAAAAGTGAGAAAAAACAAACCCCGTTCTCTCAGGTTAACATAGGCTCAGTTTCTTGCTCAAACTGCCTGCAATATCACTCGATCAGTGCAGATACAATCCTTGTATCTAAATTATGAACAATCCCAAATGTATAGATGGGGGGGATGAGGAGGATAACCCTCCAAGTGATGTACAGAAGGCTTTTCTTCTCAGGTGTGTTGTTCATCTTAGGCTTTATTTTGAAACATTTCCCTCCCACTTCATTATTTCTAAATCTTAACGTTATCTAAAAATTATTTCATTTATATATTCTGTGTAGATAGGGAAAACAAAATGAGTATAAATGGGTAGGTTATCTTTACCATGCCTCTTGTGAATTTCTGTCCTTCTCCCATCAACAGATAATATTTAATCTAGTAAACTTTGGCATAATTTAAAATAGCACTAGTCTCAAAAGCCTTGCAGATGTCTAGCATTTGGAATTTTATTCTTCAGGGAACCCATTAATCTTCACAAAAAGGTCTCAAAGGGCTGTATTAATTAACAGATCCAAGTAATCTACAAAAACTGAAATACTGCCAAACCACTCTGCACATACTCCCAGCTCATTAAAAATACCAAAATCCTCAGTTTAATATTAAATAATTCCCACAGGACTTTCAAAAAAGCTTACATAAGTATGATATTTAAAAATTATTTTAAATGCTAGGGAAATTTACTATGATTTATTATCACCATTACACATAATAAACCTTCCAGAGCTATGGTTCTAACGTAAGTTAGAACTGCTACTATATGATAACATGCTTCATTGGTATGTCCTTTCCATATGGATTTTGTGCTGCCACTCCCTCCTGCTTTTCATAGAGCATTTTACTCAACCTGTCTCAAAGAAAGGGAACAGCAAAGAATGGCAACAATGTAGAAAAAAGTCGTTGCCGCTGAACTTGAATTTCATTAGCTACCACAGCCACTCCTTGCACTCTAACGAAGATTTCTTTCCAAGATTTGCGATACTGAGGAACTCTCAGCACATGTGTTATTAAACAGTTACAGTTACCTGGAAAATGACAATACAGAAAAACCTCAAAGCCCTTTTCTGTTGCTGATCCTTCTCTCAACGTAACCTTTACTAATCGATAGCCACAATTATTTGTTTAGCTATGGCAAATTTCACAAATATACCTGAAAAGGTCCCAGTTACCTTACCGGAGGTTTTTATCTTTCTCTGACTGTACCTTTATTCATCACAAAAGATAAAGGTCTATAGTAGGTAGTTATACTTTCCAGGGTAAAAAAGTAAAATTCAACTTTCCCTCATCAATCCAATCACAAAAAGGATTCGTAAAATTTCCTGCAGAAACAGACTTAACCTTACACCACGATTGATATGCAGTCGAAAGAGGATGAAAAGCTCCAGAAGTGATTCTAAAATATGACAGGAACCAATCCTAAAGAGATGAGGAAGCAAACAAGGCCAAGTAGGGTATCATTTAAACATAAAAACAGGTTAAGAAGGATGCCCTGGGCTTAGAAATTATTTTAAAATACTCAGCACCTACTGTTTCATTCAGATGGCTCTTGAGAACTCTTATCAAGATAATGCACTCAGAAAATTTCAATGACTATCCAAGTTATGCCATCATAGTCCCAACCTTATCCTATTCAAACTATACCAACTGCCATATTTTCTTTCATCTTCTCCTTCCTCCTCCTTCCCCGCCACACCCCTGAGGAGCATGACTGTGGACAACCCAGGTTCACCTGCATCCAAAGTTCCCAACTGCAAGGTCACACAACTCTGTCCTCATTACCAAATTCAGGCATTAAACTAAGCAGTTTTTCTTTATAATCTGTCAAAGATAAAACATGTCTGTCTGGCCTTTTTTCAAGGCCAGGTTGGATGGGGCTTTGAGCAACCCGGTGTAGTGGGAGGTGTCCCTGCCTATGGCAGGGGGCTTGGACTAGATGATCTTGAAGGTCCCTTCTAACCTAAACAATTCTATGATTCTATTTAAGAAAAAAAATCAAAAAAAACCCAAAACCAAAACAAAAAAAACCCCAGAAAGCTTTAAAATCTCGTCTATCCCAGTCATCTCTTGCTTTCAAGTCTTCTACTTCTTGGACCCTGTCTTGACTTCACTCTCTTAAGAGAATGTCTTTACAGTACCTCTTTGTCTGCATTTTAATAAAAGGTCTTTGTGTCCTTTCTGCAAATACACTTAAACTTGTATAATGGAATTATAAATAACTGCAATAGTGAAGACTTTCTCACAGATATTCACATGAAAAGTACATTCAAGTATTCTGCCATACAGTGTTTCAAGGGCACAGAGCAGCACATATGTTGAAGTGAACCGTTACATCAGGATATGACATGCATTGCACTATACGATACAGAATACTTTAAATACCTGAAACACACACTGCAGTGTTTTGCTTTATACTATAACAACATGCAACACAAAATGGGACTGAGGGACATGTCAGCATCGAAGGTACCAATTACCATATAAGCAGTGTAAACCCATATGTCATCATATAGGCTAGTGAGTTAAAATCAGTCCCCAAAAACTATTAAATGAAGCATTACTGTTTCATTTTCTGAAGCACATTGAATTCCATGCATGTTGACTGCTTGCAGGTACATGAGGATACGGTGTTAAAACAACATTGTTTTTTCTATTTTTTCCTGACTATTTAGAAGCTCTGGGAAGTTATTTTTAGACAAAAAACTCACCGATCTCAGTGGCCATCAATCTTTCTTCATTTACTGTTGTCTTGTTTGTCCTTTCCCTGCCACTGTCTATCTTCTGAGAGGTAACTGATCCATTTAAACACCGTTCAAAGCACAGAAAAAGTTTCCTTGCCTCCCTAACTCCCCCTGAAGCCAGCCAGTAACACTGCAGTTATTATTGTACGTTGGAGTAATTCAAGGATGCTACACAATGTAGTTTGAAAAACCACATGGAACTGCACCAGAAATATTTCTGACTGGGTAAAACAAGAAGTGCTACTAATTTTCTGGCTGATGATACCTCTGCTTTTGAAAGCAGCTATATAAATATGCACATATTTGCTAAGACAGACATTTTTATAAGGAGGGGTACATTAAAATAACAGTGCTTGGGAAAGCACTGTAGGATTTGGCAGTCTGTAAAATTTTACCAACCACCTTAAAGATGTCTTAAAGGTTGATTTACAGTTGTTTAGACAGCAGAATTATAAGGTTTGAATTCCCAGTACTTTCAATCCATAACTCTGAAACACATGGAAAACCCAAACAAATACCAAACAGAAGCATGGAGAGTTTATTGAGCTTAAGTTTGAAAAAATCAATCACTTTTTAATTCAAAGAAACTCAAAAAGAAACTGTAACTACCATATGAATGAGACCAACAAATTAATCTGAATGAGTTGATTTGATGTGCCTCCACCAGGGATATCAACCCAGCTACACCAGAGAAGCAGCAGCCACTCACTTCAGACCCCTACAGTCTTCAGAAGCTACACAAACCACTCCTATTACCTCGCAAGTAATTACCTCTGGAGGTTTGGTTTGCTTACCAAGCATTTGGTGCCAGAATACTTCTCTAAAATATCAGGTGAAAGTGTATTCTGTTGAGGTAAGTAACTAATACAGCAGACCACAAAGCATACAAGGGCATAATAACAATAAGGCACCATTTAATAGTAATTTAATGACAATGACACAATGAGCATGAAAACAACCAAAGCAACATGCCAACTCTAACCCACACTACCCAAACACCAAGAACAAAGGAGAAAAGTTCAACTGGTAGCAAAAGATCCATTACTAACCAGAAGTTGGTGCTGGAAAATACTCCGCTTTCAGCTGCTGAAGAAACTAAAATATTCTTACCCAGTTAACCACACCTACATTTAATAAACCAGTATTTGGGGTTTGCGGAGATTTTTGCTTTGTTTTTTTCCAGGTCAGCCCCAAGACACTTTCCATGGACACCTCTGTGCTGGAGTGTTGCCACCACTGACACCTACCTCCCGCTGCTCCGCCGGCTCCCTCCCGCACTGGCACAGTCCCCGACTGCCACCTGCGCCCAGCGCAGGCACCGCAGAGCAATCGAAGGGAAGCGGTCAGTTAATTACTTAATTAATCTTGAATGAAAAGGGGTGGAAAGCTTGGGAAAAGTCAAATAAGTAAAGAAATACCCCCTCCTATCTCCTTTGCAAGTCCATTCCGGAAAAACTGGGGCAATTTTGGCAGGCTTCTTGGCCAGCAGGGAAAAAAAGGCCAACAAAACCCCACAAAATTACAGCTTATATGTCTCTGTTTCAGAAAATCATTTTAGGTGCACAGGGGTGTAACTTTCCAACTGATATTAACACTTAGTGGAAAAAATCCCTTTGAGCTGTGCATTGCAAAGAAATGAGCTTTTCAAATCTACCCCTTTCCAGGGGAGGAGAGGCACCCTGGGCGCAGGCTCCATCCGCAGCCTGGTGAGGAGGTCTGTTGGTCACAGTAACACTGAAAAGACTTTTGACCAATATTTGCATGGAGGGCTGTCTCTCTTCCTTAGCTACTACTTTTAGGATGCAGAATAACTTGGCATGCAGTTCTAGATAATAAGGTGTTGGGTTTATTTTTTCTTTATTTTGTTGTTCTCAAACCTCTGCCACTTCAAAGACTATTTTAAGAGGAAGATGTTTTTGAATATCAGCTAGGAACACATCCGAAACATTTTCCTTCACAGCAAAGCACAAGCTTGCTCTTTTCAATACAACAAATTAAAGGAAAAGATTTGAAACAACCTCTGTTTCTGAAGTAATTTGTAAATCAAAATATAAAAATAAAGCAGGCTAAAAAACCCTGTCTGCAGCCACACGGACAACGTCAGCTATAAATTTTAATAAAGAAAACTTGTTTTGTTTTTGGACAGTCTCTGCCTAAAACACACCATTTCGAATACAGCTGGTTTTATTTTTAAGGAAAAACAAAAAAAAACCCCACCAAAACAAACAAATAAACAAAAACATCAACAGTACAGAATCTCAATTCTGGAAATAGCCCTGATAAATGCAGAAACTTCGGTTTCCAGTGTTGCAGTCCATTAACTTTCATGACTATGAACAATCACAAGGAAACAAGGATGATCATAGCCTTAGACAGACATTCACCTGGTTGACATTTTTATTTGCAAATGTAAATGTCTATGTCCCAGGGACTGGAAACTGAATTCTCCATCAATTTTGTTTTGATTACAAGTTAGAATTATAAGTCTAATTGTTTTGAAACAAGAAAAAAAAAAAAAAAAAAAAAAAAAAAGAGATACAAGAAAATCTGGCAAGTATTATTCTAGCATTTAGTATCAATTAGTGTAAAACGAAAATCAAGATGTTCTTTTGTCTGGTTCGACAGAAGCAGTTTGCTAGTTGCTTACCTCAGTAGACACTCTGTCCTATGTTGATGATTGAAAAATCTTAATGTGAATTTAATGATGCAGTTTAAGACTGAACTAAAAACTTCACAGATTTTCAAATTTTAGCAACATCCACAATTGGGATGAGATTTTCAGAATATGCTAAGCATCCCCAAGGAAATCTAGTCATTTTGTCCAAGCCTCTACAAGGGAATTGGTCTCTTCTGAAATATGGATGCTTGTTTATACACCTGCATAGTAGCTGCTGAAAGCTGGATCTGAATTAGAATTTGAGCACTTAAGTGATACAGGAAGTTTGTCCCTGAAGCTGAGCACAGCCCCTGAAAATTTCCAAATTATTGAAAATATTCAAGTGAGATTATTACTGCCATACATCTGCTCCATTTCATAGTTCCCACATCCCTAGTTAGGGATCCCTTACTCCTTTGCTGGTCTGCACAGAACCTGTTGTAGATAAGAAACACAAACCATTGTAATCTGATTATGATCTTCAAGAAATTTTCAAGTTTTATGCCAGTCCTAATTAATTATAACAGCAGCAATTAAAGTCTATTTGGTAAATAAACCCACAGCAACAACTCATCACTGTTATGCATCTTTCACCTGCTCGTACTTGTTTCAATATAAGGACATATCATCATTCTCACAGCTGGGAGAAACAAAACAAAAGCACCCATTACATATAGTTACAGGCTCTTACATTTATGACATCTCCTTCAAAACCAAGTTTTAAAATATATCACTGAATTCCTAGCAATAGTATGTTATTGCCAGCTCTGTTAACCATAGCAAGAAATATGTAAATTCTTGGCCTAAAATACTGCTATAAATTTGGCAACAGTTAGAGAAGTGAAATTACCAAAATTTTTTATTTTTCTTTTTTTAAAAAGTCAAACTTTGGTAATGCACTCCAGATATAAAGGATTTTCTATCACCTGATTTCCTGACCAATTGTATTTGGACATTTTATAATACAATGCTGGAAATTCTCCAGGGAGACAGTTCTGAAAGATTAAGAATGGAAATCGGAAGTAGAGGAACAAGGAAGGAGTTGTTTTTAGAACAGGTCAACAGGTGAAATGAACTTTCAAAAGTCAGTTTCAGCATTTCAACTCATAAACCCAGAGGAATTTACTCTTCTCCCATAGGGTTTGAACATGTTTTTCAACATTTTTAGAACTTCACCTTTCAAACTGAGTTCAGCTCTTACTTTTTCTATTAATCTTATCAACAGTTGCACAGCTCAAAGTGTCAACACTGTATTTTCAGAATTTACCATGAAGAAAATATTGAAATTAAAACGGAATAAAAAGAAAATCATCATCAGGAGCAGCAAAAAAAAAATATAATGAAACAGTATGTATGTTTTGGGAGCAGAGTCAATATGTACTCTTCTGTATATGAAAAAGATGCAATGCGAAAATACACAGGCGCACCTGCAGACCGGACAGCAGTGGAAGTGTGGACTAATTCTCATAATCTGATTTATAAGGAAATCAAAAGTTCAGCATTTAGCTATCACACCAGATATTTCCAAAATAGGGTACCTTAAATTTCATTTGACTATAATTCTGTCTTGAGAGTACAGCTGTGTAATACAGAGTATTTTGAAGTGCAAGAGAACTGGCACTTGTCCAAGAATGCAGAGCCCAAGATACTGAAGTTGTAAATTTGGAGATGCTTTTTCTGGGCAGTTCAGACCACCTTGTAGTGTGAAATGACAAGGGAGTGCTGTTTTACCTAAACTTTTAGGCAGACGTACCTGGTAAGTGTAAAGAAAAGGCAATCCCCCATTATTTTAAGCACAGAACTTCATCCTGTGTCCTGTCTGGTCTTCACATGGAGTGTACAAAATTGGCTAAGACCATTTTTTATGCTTTTTCTTTTCCACTGTCCTGGGAACAAATCTAGAATTATGTGTCCTTGTGGAATAATCCCAACCACCATTTTGTGAGAGTTTAAAAGTTATTCCATGGCATACAAAAGACAGTACCTGAAAAAACTCTATAATGGGTATTAAAAGTTAAGCTTCATCTTAACCATATTGAAGTACAAAGGATATGAATATCCTGAGGGAACATTTTGGGTCAGTCTTGGAGTGACTCCATCGGTTCACTTTTCAGAGATATTTCTCCTTATTGTTCTGTACTTACGAACTTTCATTCAACAATGCAGCAAGTCTGCCCACAATCAAACAATGCTTTTTTTTTTTTTTGCCTGCTGGATATTTACTCCCTCAAACACAAGAGTAAATACACCTATTTTCTTCTTTACTTTTCTTCTATTTGTCTTGCTTTTCTTCAGAGACACTACAGCTACTACAGTTCAAGTACTACATTCATCTTAATAATTGAAAACCTCCTTTAAAAATATTTAGATAGTGAAGAAAGAACTGAAGATTATTTTTTTTAAACTTCAGATATTAACATCCCACAAGATAAAACACCAATATGCGATTTTCCAAGCCGAAGGGATTAGGAGATAGAGTTATACAAATAGAAACTGCCATCTTTATGTACCTATGTGTTAGTGTTGTATCTCTAAATCATCACAACCATAAATACCCAAAATCTTTAGTGATTTTACGTTCAGGTTATGAAACTGGCCTACAAATGAATGGTAGGTGATTTCCGTTCCTATTACCTCGGCCAATAAAAATAGAATTGTTAATACAGTATGTTTCTAACAGATGCACAACATCTTTTCATAGGTCATATTAGGAATAAGGAAAGATCAGCAGCATTACCAGATCAATTTACAATTTCTACAAGATCGTATCAATCAAAGAGAGTGAAAAGTGCTTTATGGTATTAATTGCAATGCATTACATGTTTTGGCAAATAGAATTCCTCATTAAAACACTGCATGTGCAACCTCACACACTATTTCAGAGTAGCAACTGATTTTTGTACATTATTCATTATTCTTGTATTCATGTAAGTCACTTCCATCTATTTAGAATATATAAATTTTAATTTGTCATTATATTTTTATTATGTTCCGCTTCCATTGTCTCTATCTCAATATATTATGCATTGAACACTCTGGTTCTCAGAAACATCACTCAGCAATGCTCTTTACTTTCCCAGAAAACAAACTGTTTATCTATAGGCTAATTGTATATACGTTGCCGACTCCAATATTTATGAAGTCTTGATGTGACTGCCTAAGAACTTCATTTTTTAAAAAAAAAAATTTACTTTTTCAAAATATAAAATTTCTTTACATGGAGAAATTAATTGAAATTAAAACTTAAAAACCATCATATGGAATCAAAAAAAACTTCTTAGATAAACACATTCCTTCCACATTTCTTGACAAAGAGCAGTTCTGAACGGATGCTAAAAATATAATAAAAATGTAAATGGATTTTCAATTTAGAAGAAAATTTCAGTATTGTACATTAATTGATGATCTTTTTGCAGATAACTATTTAGAATTGAATCAAAGTCAATAAAGTGTCAAGACAGATATTATTCACCTTTTGGAAATCCTAGAGTTTGGCATTTTTCTATTCTAAAATAGATTGAGCACATTTAAAAAAAAAATCCACAATGTTAATTCCCTCATACAATTTAATATCTTTCTTAAGCTCACTGATATATTTAATTTCAATAAAATCTCAACATCTTGTTCACACTTTATAAAATACATTTATAAATACATTTATTTTCAAAATAACTTTCAAAGTTAGCACTTCATCCCACATGACAAGTGTCAAAACATTTTCTTTTACTTTTCATAAATTACATTTGTTCAAAATAAGCACACTTCAATTAAATATTTAATGATTAGTGTATATGGTGCCCCGACTATTTGGTTCACCATGGGCTGATTGTTTTCAGTTAAACACTTATCAGAATATTACTAACCCAATCTATCCAACCCATTTCTTGTCCACAGTCTATTAGGAATAAAAAGAAAATAACCCAAATTCAGTAGAGCTGACAGTTACCAGGCATCATACCTTTCAGTCTACGGAGAATATGCAAGAGCCTTAATAAAGTTAAGACAATATTTTTTTACAATCATGTTTTTGTAAACAAATACTTCCAGGTTTTTCTGCAAAGTCTGCTTCAAAAACTACAAAGGTAACTAGAAAAAAAAAACCCAACAACAAACAACCAAACACAAAAAACAAAGCAAAACTATATGCTTTCCCTCTGTTGACCTTCCCTGAAAATTTAGTATTTTTCTGATAAAGATGCTTGTTCACTAACAAAATTACAGATACCCACCTCATCTCATGTGTGCACCATAAAAGAACACAACATGACTTCAAATTATTACTGCTACGGTTTCAAGCTGCCCGTTAAAGTGATGGCCAATGCCTTCCCACAGGAGTAAGCACTTGTGGCCAACGTTGCAGACAGAGCTAATGAGAAATAAAAAGACTGCTTAAGACTGTGATAGCCAAAAGCTTATAGAGAGGAACAGGAAGGAACATTTACTAGGGAAAAAGTGAGCGGGGGGAAGAGGCAAATGTGGAGCTAAGGGAACCATTTACTTCTCTTATCATTACGGAGTTAGGTAGAAAAAGCTACAAATGAGGTTGAAAGGGTCGTAGCCAGGAGCTGTGCATTCATACCATCACTGCAGCAAGCCCTCACAGAGCTTATCAAAGTGTGATCCACACAGTTCGCGCTGATTATTCACGGAGAGCTCACTTTTATTCCTTATTAAACTGCATTACAGGGAGCTAAACTACATTTGACATTCTCCTGTGAGTACTTCTTCCCCATAAACTGCATTAAAGCTGTTACCGAGAATGTACGATAATGAACAGACTGAAGTCCATGAAATAAACTCTCCGTTACAATGTGGGCCTTAATGCAGAAAGAAATTAAGAACTTAATTTCTATAGGAAACAGTGATACTCTGAAATTGAAGGTTAAACCACTGAACTGTGACTCGAAAGACATGAATTTAATTTCTGGATCTTCCACTTAGGTAATCTTGCAGGAATTATTTCACATGAGGATAATACCGCCTCGCAGGACTGTTGGGGAGATAAGTGCGTGCGTGAGGTCTCAGCGAGCAGGATAGTCAGAGCCGTATGAGCACACACACAGATATATATGCCTACTCTGTCTTTACTGCGCATTAGATCTAAATTAAATCTGTGCTGCCCACTGCAGCCTGGCACTCTTCACTCCCTGACTCAGCTTTTGAGTTTCCCGTGCTGGCGCTTGCAGCTGAGGCTGCAGGCATCCCCGTTTCTGAGAGCAGCTCAAGCCCGGGCTGCCTCGCACACATGTCATCCAGCTGTGCCTGGGATGGCACCAGGGCCTCTGGCGAAAGGACCTTGGCGCCGGTCTGCGTGCCTGACATCAGCTACACGTGCTTGCACAAGGACAGAGGCACAGGTGGGGCAATAGGCCAGACAAAGCATATTCTTCCCGTCCCACTGTAGGTGCTGTTAATTGTACCCACCTCACTTTGAGGCTTTAGGGTTATTTGTCACTTGTTCTTTGGCAGGAGGGTAAGAACTTCATTTATTTGCAGTATAAACACACCCTTATATTTCTCATCAAGGCTAGCAAAATGACTTTTCAGTCATGGGGAAAAAGGCATTAATGCAAGCATTTATGAAAGGAAATTACTTGATTTTCCTACGTTGTAAAGACAGATATAGCAAATTTATTAACAACATTAATTTCATGCTAAAATACTTGACAGGATGTATCAGACAAAACTAAAAGTTTAAAACACCACAAAAAAAAAAACCTTGCTGCAAGTGTACAGACTGATCTGTCCAGAGTGACCCAGGCAGAGCTGCTCTTGTGTCTCACTTGTTTCAGTAAGATGCACTGACTGACTGATGAATTCTATATTTAATGGTCTCTTACGTTAGCTCCTTCAAACATATTCAAAGGTTATTAAGATGGGGAGAGGGGAAATAAAGTATGAGAAATAGGAATTTCTTTGCACACATACAAAGAGATAAGGATCAACCCAAGCTTCCACTCATATTTCTCCTACTTTTGAAAAAAGGCAGAATTTGAATATTTCAAGAAGCAGAATTGAGTATTTGAATATTTCAGCACACACAAAAATCCAATCCTGTAACTACACTGTCTACACTTATTCACCAGACATTAAAATTAATAGCACATACATCTAAAAGTATTATTATATATATAATTTATACATGTTTACATACCTGCTTTTGTGCATTTCTATATATAATTAAATCACAGAATGCTTGAGGTTGGAAAGGACCTCTGGAGGTCATTTGCCCAACACTCCTGCTCAAGCTGGGCTACACAGAGCCAGTTGTCTAGGAATTTGTCCAGGTGGCTTTTGAATATCTCCAAGGATGGAAACTCCACAATCTCTCTGGTTAATCTGTGCCAGTGCTCAGTCACCCTCGCAGTGAAAAAGCATTTCCTGATGTTCAGATGGAACCTCCCGTGCTTCAGTTTGTGCCCATTGCCTCTGGTCCTGTCACTGGGCACCACTGAAAAGAGCCTGGCTCTGTCGTCTTTGCACCCTCCCTTGGATATTTGCACATATTGATTGATGAGATCCACCCCTGTGCCTTCTTTTCTTCAGGCTGAACAGTCCCATCTCTCTCAGCCTTTCCTTATGAGAGAGATTCCCCAGTCCACCATCTTCGTGGCCCTTTGCTGGACTATCTCTAGTATGTCTCTTTCACACTGGGGCGCCCAGAACTGGACCCAGCACTCCAGGGGTGGCTTCACCAGTGCTGAGTAGAGGGGAGGGACCACCTCCCTCAGCCTGCCGGAGACACTTCTCCTAATGCAGTCCCAGATACCATTCACCACCTTTGCCGCAAGGGCTCCCAGGTCCTTTTCTGACCAGTTGCTTTCCAGCTGGACAGTCCCCAGCATATACTGGTGCCTGGAGTTGTTCCTCCCCAGATGCCAGACTTTGCAATTCTCCTTGTTGAACTTCACAAAGTTCCTGCTGGCTCGTTTCTCCAGCATGTTGAGATCTCTCTGGATGGAGCATGACCCTCTGATGTGTCACCCACTCCTCCCAGTCTGGTATCATCTGCAAACTTGCTGAGGGCACACTCTGGCCCATTGTCCAGATCATTAATGAAGAACTTAAGCAGGACTGGATCCAGCACTGATCTCTTGGATACACTGCTAGTTAGTAGCTTCCAACTGGACTTTGTGCCACTGATCACCACCCTCTGCACTTGGCCATTCAGCCAGTTTTTATTCCACCTCACAGTCTGTAAATAAAAGTCACGCTTAGACAGTAGGGGACTGAGTATTTTTATACACAGGTGAGACTCACTTTCTTCATCTTTGATGTCAGTGTTTATATATAAAAGTTGAAGAAATAATTAAAGCTTTGGCTTTCGAAGAACAATAACAGAAAAGGGATCTCTGCAGTTCCAATAAAAAAGTTAATTCCTTGCATAGTAAGTCTTTGAAAGGTTCATTACTATAAATTATTTTCTTACAGAATTACAAAGACATATGTTGGTTTTAATGTATGTCTAAGATTTGAAAACAACAGCCTTCCCTCCTAAAGATATTTTTAGAAACATGCTCTTTTCTCTCAGCCAAATTATAGAAATGTTTTGAATGTGCTAACATGAAAGATCACATGCTGGGATAGTTAATCCCAGGGAAATACACATGCCTCAGGGTTCCAGAGCAGTTTGGTAAGGAAAATAAATTCCATTCTGGAGCTAAATCTTAGCTGTCAGAGACACAGATTTGAAATCCATACTTTAAAAAATCCCAAAATTTCCTTTTAAAAGTCATGGACTTGAATCTGAAGCATGCAATGGAAAAGAGAATGAGTAAGATACAAAAAGTGAACAGAAAAAATACCCAAACCAAACCAAAATCAAAACAAGTGGCTTCTCAATCACAGAAGTAGGAAGGCAGGGAGTGTCATACTGCCCCAGCAATCCATGGAAGACATGCTCCAAAAAGCTTCAAAAACTGCTGTGCTGGAGCTAAACTGATCAAAAGGACTACACCACGAGGTTGGGCTCTGCAGTAGCTACCTTGTATGTCATCTTCTTTTAAAAACAGGTATAATTTTCAGAGGAAAATTAAGCAACAGCTGATGTTGCTACTGCAAATCTCCAATTCACCGTGACTACTCATGCAAGAAATCAGCACATGATGGCACAATTAAAAAGTTTTACTGCTATTGCAAAAAAGTAGTTCAATAAAAAAGGATCTTTTCTAATGCCCTAGGGAGGCAAGAAGAGGGTTTAAATAATTAATAAGGATTTTTCTACCTCCCTAAATTTTTCTTCTTCGACAGGAAATTTCACCGTGTGAATTTTGAACTTTGAATCCTCTGTTTTCTACCTTGTGTTATATGAGGACACAATATGATTCATATGACTGATCACCTCCTGGTAGATGGACCCTATTTTGCTTGGCATCGTTCAGACACAGAACGAAATGACATTAGTTCACCATCTCTAAGACAACAGAGAGATGGAAACAAATGGGCAGAACACAGGAAAAAGGGAGACAACATTCGTCAGTATGACAGGCAGCAGTCTCAGCAAACCATCAGGCTAACTGTTGTCAGAACTGCACAGGCATCACAATAAAGAAGAATATCAAGGAGTGACAGGAAAGACTATAAGAAAGTTGCTTTGAGATGTTAATACAGAACTCTTTCCAAATAGAAGGGCAACAGAGAACAACTACCAAGATGTTTGCTTAGTCTGCGCTAATTCTGTTAATTTGTTTATACACAACACAGTCTTAATGGCCTGCTCTTCCCATAAGTGACTCTATGAAAACAAAAGTTTGAGAATGAAACAGAAAAACTGGGAGGTATGTCTAAAAGGAACTAAAACAAAGTACAGCCCAGATATCAAGGTTTGACCTACACAACAAAATGCCTGGTTCTTCACACTACTGCCAAATTCTCTTTGTCACCACCTCACTATATAAATAGAAAACTTGAAATTCTAAAGAGACAATGCAGATCAGTATCACCTCATTTTAACAGAAAACTTAAGACTATAAGCTATTTCAAAAGAAGTTCCTCACAAAGAATTCTCTTTCCTGCAAAGATTATTCCTTTGTATGCATGTGTGTGTGCATCTGCATGTATATATGTACTTACATGTTAAGAAGTAGAAAAAGTAGTAGAGGGGAACTAAAGAGGGAAATAGTACCGTGCTTTGCAATATTTTCTGTGCAGTCTTACTTCCATAACTTTGCACAAAGAACTACGAGACTTTAATTTCAATTTGTGTATGTCTCGTATAATCACCTACACAATTTTATGCCGCAAGTCAATTTGCACGGTTCCCAAGGAGATAAGTTTTTAAAAATCTTCTCTGGAATCCACTGATAAAAAAATGGGGGAAACTAGTATAATAAGATATAATGATGAATTAGTCCCTATAGAAAAGTTATCTTTTACTGAGCCCATCAGGAAAGCCTAGATAATCACTAAACATTTTGTATTTGCTTTTCTTTATTATTATCTCCAGCTTCATATTTTTACTGTGCCTAGGCAGAGCATTTTCCATTCTCTATCTTTTTCTTTTACAAAATATTGAACAAGGATAAAGGATTTGGGAATATCAGGTTACATGTAAACAAGAATAATATACGATACATTTTCTATTTATGCAGATATACTTACTAGGTAAAACATCCATTTTAAAAATTAGGCCATATACTTCATGAATGCTACCCACAACCACAAGTGGCATTTTTACAGCAATTACTATACATGATAAACATCAAATAAGCTTTGAATGAAGAATTGTAACCTCTGTGTGTGAGGCATGGGAGGGAAGGAGGAGGACAAGACGATGAGATCTTAAAAAATTAACAACAAAGGCAAGGTGATGGAGCCTTGACTTGCCATTCTGCTTGAGTTAAGGGGTATTTTAAAAGGTCAGAGTTAAACTGCAAATAGACAGTATTTTCACAACACTAATTTTCTGATCTGAGTTTTAAACAAGAGAAATAGAACTATTTTCTATCTACAAAATACATTAAATGATATGCTAAATATATTATTGCACTAATCTAAAACTCTCATGCCATTACTGCTAATTTTTCAGCTGCATCCTAGATAAGCATCTCTCCAAAATAATACATGACCTTTTCCTATTTTCCACCACTGTACTAACCATTAAAAAGACTGAATAATGTTTGCATGGGCATCTTTCTTTTCCCAAGTGAAGACAATATAAACCATGACAGATGTAGTATTGCATATGGTGACTGTGGAAGTACCTTCCAAGGAAAGCCATGCAGCCTCGTGGGGTTACATGAAAGATGCAGACAGCAGGTGAGGAGAAAGTGAACAGTAAGCAAATGAGGTGGGGAAGATCATTACAGGTCTTCCAGTGATTCTTGCAGGCAGAGTAATATTTACCAGGATATTTAAAACGATACTGGAGAAATGAGCTTAATGCAGAAGAGGAATGCCTATGTGATGATTTCAAAAGTGAGAAACATTCAGCTTAGCAGAAAACAAACATGGTTTCCCAAGGGATTTTTTTCCCCCGTCCGCAAATACAAGTTTCAATGAATACTGATGAAGGTCTAAAGAACTAATCTACATCAGCTTTAAGGCATGTAAAAACTGTGAATTTGGATTTTCAGATGCTCGGATTTCTACAGAAATGTAAAAGAACCTTGTAATATACACGCACGAACCAGACTCTGATCTGTCTTTTTGATACACTGGGTTCTGGTGAGAAAAACCATAAAAAAGCAAATTTGGTCTCCTAAGTCAATAGAATGTTTTCTATCTATCTTCAGAACCAGAAGAAAGAATTAATTCTCATCTAGCGGATACTGATTTCCACCTTCTGTCTGTAAAATCAAATAGACAATCATAATTACTATAAATACATTTAATGAAAGTTCAGAATTTCTTTAAATGGGCCATTTTTATTTAATTCCCTATACAGAGAATTTAATTTAAGTCATTCTTCTCTGAAAAATCTTGATTTATGCATTTAATAACCTCTTGGACTTTCAAGGAAAGCCAGATTCAGGACCAAATAGCTGCTGTGTCAAACAAAAAATGATAACCCAAGCTCTGGGTGCATTAGCGGTATGACTTGAGATTGGATTCTATAGCATCTAAAAAGTATGGGCTCCATTTGAAGCTTTTCCCAAAAAAATAGAGTATTCACAACTTCTCTCCCCTCTTTGAATTCTTAACCACCTGCAGCCAATAGTGTACAAAAAGCGACCCTTCCTTCAACACCTCAGAGATCTGTTTTCTTGAAACACATGGGAACCTCAGTAGTTCTGAGTCTGTTATTCCTCCATCAAATTTGTTTGAAATTGGGCAGGGTGTTAAAAAAAATACTGTAGGACATGCTGCCAAAAAAAAAAGGCCTACCTGTAGCAAACAAGGCTATGGTACAGCCTTTAGCATTAACAAGAGAAACAAAAGACAGTCTTTCTTTTCTGTCCCGTAAAAAGATTGATTTTGGTACTGAGATCAAAATTGGTATTCAGATAGGAAAACCTCTTTGTTAATTGAAATGACTATAATTTTTACATGCTGGTTTTTGGACACTTAAACACGTAGAAACTATGATCCACCATGTTGACAAAGAGATTTTTAAGTGAATGAAAAGTTCAATTACAGTGTTTACATTTTTTCAAGAATGCTTTAAAATTCTTTTGTTCTTCATATGCTTTTATTATTTATTTTTTTTTAAATAAGCTTTTCAGTTAATTTTTGAGCACTATCCCAGGCTCTCGCTTTCTTAAAGCACTATGTTTACATGAAAGTCAACACCATATTACCAGTATATGAAATTAAATATATATCCTCACTGGGGTTTTTTTTTTCAGTTTAGTTGCTGTTTCTCCAAGCAAGTTCTAAAGTGTTTCCAAATAAGTTTAAAGACATCCAATTTGTTTTTATTACAGTAAATTTCTTTCTCAGTGACATTGTATCCTTAAGGTGCAATATCTAGTTATTAACTGTAGAAAATATTTAGAATTTCCCAGTACATAAGAGTATCTCTTTAGCAATTACTAGAAGCACTGGACACGAGGATCTAGAATAATGTTTTCAGTAAGATATAAAAATATAGTTCAAGAAAGATGAGGAATACAAGTAATAGTCTTACATGAACACACTTGATATTTATATGTTATTGTTCAAGTATAAGATAATGGAAAAATTTACATAGAGGTGTCCTTTCTTGACTAGCCTATGAGCTTTTATTGTTTCCAATTACATATTACACATTTTAACATTCAGAAGTAGTTTGCAACAACATTCAAAAGTAACTTGCAACTCACACCTGGCTTCCTACTACAGGTAAAGGCAAGCTTTTAACACGGCAAACGTTAACATGAAAATCATTACTTTAGACTTGCCCCTTTGTAGCTTGTCATGCATGTAAATCTTGTGATGATGTAGCTTGTAAAGGTTACTTTTTGATCATCATTCCACCTGATTCACTGAAAATCTTGCCAAGTGTGGAAGCGTCTTCCTCCTCCTCCAGACTGTTTGGGTTTTTTTGTTTGTTTGTTTGTTTTTTGGTTTGGTTTTTTTTTTTCTTTTTTTAAACACACACTATTCTTGCACCTAGCATTCTCCAGCTAAGCTCAATAACCCACTAATATTTTGGGTGGCTTTACTGCAGCCTCCTCAGAGTAGCAGCACAGAGATGCCAGTTGTCGGCCTTCTTTCCCAATTGGACTGATAGGACTATACAATACAGGAGAAAATTATTCAAAATATTACCTTATAAATATAGGTTAGGGATTAGCCAGACAGAAAACCAGAACTGAGCATCTGAGAGACTAAGCAGAAGCCTGCCCAGCTAAGCCAAAACTCAAAGCAGTATGGTGGATATTTATTACAAAATACGGGCAACCACTTAAAGAAAGTATCTGTGACCTTTGCATTATAATTATTAAATGTGTCAACCTTGTTTCCATTTTCACAGACAAGATTAACCTTACACCCACATCAGCGTGTTCTAATTTGTGCCACTGCTTTACTTGGTGCTGGTTTTCTGTAGTTTATATGGTATATTACTCTTATTTCTTCACAACACTGATTTTTTTAAAAAGCCAGTCAATTGACAAACTCTTAATCTGCATGAGAATTACATTGCCCAAGTTTTTGAATTTCTAAAACATAACTACATTGCATTATGTTTCTTGGATGCAACAAGAAATTAAGCTTCTAAAATTAAATGTAGGAATATTTTTTGTTTCTTCAGAAGTAATCTACTAGCAGCCTGAGTGCAGTAAGAACAGCATCAAGCTATATAAAGTTTATTTCAATGCCAAAAGTATTGATTATTTTTTAAATTAATTTAAAACTATATTCATACCTAGATAATGTGTCAGAACTGGCTGAACTTTGCTACTAGCTCTAACTTTTCTTAAGATTTTTATGTTTTTTCTCCCTCAGCCTGCAGCTAGCAAGCCCTGAAATGCCATTGCTTACAGGCTATTTGCACACTTAAGCTAATCTAAGTTTAAACTCTTCTGATTTTGGACCCAAGGGAATAAACCACAATCAAATATAAATTGCAAATATATTCAGCATTATAATTCAGTTTCCTGAAACCTGAGTTTATAGTCATCTCTAGTTCCCATTTTTGTATCTGCTAACCAAATCCCACCCTTCTTACTTGAAAGACAAATCTCATAATCTGTAAACAGTTCTGCCCAGGTGTTTTACTGCATTTACTCTCCCACTAAATTTCATGATCTTTTTTTTTCCACTTTCACATTCTTCAGAGAGAATGTCCCCCTGACTGCTGCCAGTAGCTTTTTTGAAATTTACTTAAAGCAAATGTTTCTCAATGACCTGTTGAAAAATAAAATTCAACATGTATATAACAGTAAAATTAATGTACTGTTAATGGTTCCTAGCAGCTCACTGCTAAATCGTGCCCTTTTAAAATGTTGCTCAGTTAATAATCTCCAGATTTCAAGGGTTGAGTATTTTCTTTAGCATGCACAATGTATGGGTGCACTTGAGTATCAACTGGGAACTTTGAATCCTGGAGAAAAAAATAAAATTATTAATTCTCAGAAGTGCTGCGTAAGTTCATACCATGTACTACTTATTATGTTACTATTTTGAAAACACCATTTTTTCTTATTTTTCCGCTCTATTTTTCTCCTCTGTTCAATTTTCATCACTTTTTTTAAGTCACTGTTATCCTGATTTTATTCATTTTGATACATATGGTTATAGCTGAGTGCAGGCATACCTGGAAGACTGAGGTCTGTAGTGAACAACTAAATACTATGAGAATTATTAATTTGTTCTTTTAAAATTATATTCCTACGAGTTAACTTCTGGACAGTTTATCAATATAGCATTGCTCTAGAAAGAGATCGGCCAACTCTACTAATCCTTAACTGCAACCAAACATAAATTCACCATTTATACCGGCAAACCCCTTCTTCCCCCAAAACAGGAAAAAAACCCCACTTATGTAGTTCAACATAACAGCAATGGGAAAGAAGTAACTCTAAACTGTGGATATGGTGAGATATAGTAAAAAAGCCAAATAAAACTTTGCTGTCATTTATACTCATAACAAAGTTAGTGTAATGATGTGGGTGTAAATGAGAAAAACTTGGCCTGATACTTTTATTGTTAATGTAATTTATGTTCCTGCTACTGGAAGAAGATATGGTGTTTAAAAAGGAAGGCTGTAAAATTGTTAGTATAAAATCCCCTGTATTAAATTCAGGACAATCTGTGGTTTTAGTAAGTATTTTAAGGAAGACAGTCAAAATTAAGGTAAATGAATTATTTTTCCTTAATCAGAAAATAAATGTTTTAAAATTGTTTAACAGTAAGTTTCAAACTACCAATTTAAGATGCAGTGATCTACCCTGCACCAGACCGCCTCATGATTAAAAAAAGTTAACTTCTAGAAACCTTTCAATTTCATCAACTGGCAGCCAGAAAAATCCTCAATTTGGAATGAAACAACTACTCTCATTGTCCTAATTGCTCCATTTATATTTTATTTCCTTCTCTTTATTTTTCTTTTGCGTACCTTTCATACTGGAGATTAAAAGAATAAAGTTCAGTCTTATTGTCAAGCTCAGCACAGCACAATCTGTGGCGTAATCACTGATTTGTCAGCTAAATGAAACAGTTTCCACTATGAGTATAAATGGAAAAATCATACAAACACAAAGAGAGAAGGGCTGCAATACACATATAAAAAATACAATGCAATGGAGAGCAGCTACAAGTAAATAACCGTTTCTGTCCTTTGACTTCACATATATATGTAGATCCTGATTTGTGAGTAACTCCAGGCAGCATTTCCCAAAGATCACCATTACTTGGATAAGAAGATCCTTTCCTCTACCTGAATAAAGACTGAAGGACCAGTTTCACACATGCCGCATAATCCCCAATAAAATCCATTAATGTGGTAACACTTGTTGAAGAGGGAAACGGAACTCCAAGCTGCAGTTCAGAGGAGACATTTTCCAAGTCAGCTGATGATGCTGTCCAACAGCATTGACTACACCAGCTGTCAGTTCCAGATTTGCAGCCCTTTAGCAGCCTCTCCAAAGCAGCAACCCAGGGAGACAGCATCTGCCTTGAATCTGTACCTCTAAAATTCAGTTACAGATCTGAGACAAAGTCCTTTCTTCAAGGCTTTTGTTCGCTCATCGTAAAAGGACAAAGACAGACCTGACATTCAGGAGGTCTCAGTCCTGGAAGTCTGTGGCTTCAAGAACAAACAGGAAAGCTAATTTTGTAATTCAGACAAAACTAGTTACACATTAGACATGAATTTAGAATGAACTCTGAAGATAAGATGTCCTATTCCACATAGATAAAGTTAAGAGTATGCTATACATACTTCTCTCATTTGGTAGAAGTGACAATCATCAAGAAAAATATCGTCATCATCAGAAAATGGAAGTCAAAATCAGATGTTGATTGAAGTGGATTGCTCAGCAAAGCTTCATGCATAACATGCTTAAGATCCACTGCAGGAATGGATTCCCAAAAAAGTCCAAATCCTTGTGATATATATACTGATATATACAAAAATACTGAACAGCAATAGAATACTAAGATACACTGAGCTGTTAGCCCAGTTTTCTTCAGCTCCAGCAGTTAGCCTAGAGGGATAAGAACTTCAGAATTATCACTGGACTGTACCAGTTTAGGAGCAGAAAATCTGGTCCCCTGGACACAGCAGAGAGGTTCTTGCTGTTAATCAAGAACCTTACTGTTGATATACACTGACTTGGTATTCAGCATGCGTGCCATCAGATAGAGGGGGCTGAGGTTTCCGCAATAAACCACCTCAAACTGACCTCAAGTCAGACATGAGCAGACTTGAGTTTTCAGGCTCTTCACCAAAAAGAATACAGACTTCCTGGAGCCAGGACTGGCTTTGCCAGGGAAGGGGCAGAAGGGATTGCAGCATGAGGAGGATTCTGGATAAAAGGAAACACACATCATCTTTCCCAAACAGGGAACTAGGAAATTATTGAGCATGGGCCCCAGAAAGAAACTCCTAAATTAGAGAGAACGGCCCTTCATAATGACATTAAAGTCAAAGAAAAAGACTTCAGAGCACTTTCAAAAAGCTAATTGGACATCATAATCTGCACTTATCATTTACAATCAGCTTGAAATAACTGTCCAGGATTTTAGGCAGGTAAATGGCATACAATGGTATTCAAAACTCATACCATGACTTCAAAAAGATGAGCTCTGCTGAAGAAAGTTGATATTACTTCTTGATACAGAATACATTTGAGGTTTGGGGTTTTTTTGTCAGTACCTGCATGTGGGGGTATTAACTACATTTGAGCATCAAGTTATTATTAATGGTTAACCCTGTGCTTTAAAATAATAAAAGGGTTCTCCAGACCAAAACAAAAATCTGTTACTATGGGACTGGGTGACAGAGCTAAACTGGCAGAATTAAATGCATGTATTTTTAGTATGGGACAGAGAATAAGTCTCTGACCTATCGCAGGTCACTGTACAGTCCAATCAGAAGCAGATCAGAGTCTGCGGTCACAACTATACAGTCCACTTGGTCTCACCTATGCACAGTTGACATATCCCCGAAAAGGGATTATACAGGTACGATCAAGTATTATTAAATTGAGAATATCTGTGGGTCTGTGCTGTGTCTGTGCAGTCTGCTCCAGTGATATTCTTTGAAAGGTTGAAAAAACTCTTGTAAGTTCCAAGAGGGAATTACATTTGCTTAGCACAATGTAGTAGAATGTACCAGTTTAGGTGGGACTAACAATGATCTACTTTGACCTGAGACTTCAGAAGCTGAGGACAAGGACAAGAAAGCTTCCAGGCACACCAAGCAGTGAAGAGAAGCTGTATCACAACATGGGCCTGAATTGTAGAGAAAGAAGCTTCAATGGTTGCAAGAAGCCCCAAGGAAAAAACTGGGTAAGATAAACAGCATACTACTGACATAAAACACTGGACTAGAACTGGGACTGAAGGTTTATATCAGCCTCCCTCTGTGAGATTACTGGCATGGGCTATTCTCCATTTTTCCATGGCCTGTTTTTCTTCTACCACTATTTTCCGTGAAGGTGAGCTCTATGACTTGCAGTGAGAGGCAGATCTTCTGTATTCTTAAAAAGGCTTTTCTTGAAAGTATAATGCCGATAAGCCAAAATACAAATACATGTATAGTTAATCTTGCAGCCTCATTTTCTATCAGTGTGGTCTAAGATACTTTCTAAGATTAGTCAGCAGACTAGAAGATTTATTACCAACTCTAATTAACCAAGCTAAATGGCTTTATTAAAAATAGATTGTCATTAAAGAATGTAAGGACTGTAATTGTGCACAATATATTTTAAGGACTACACAAGTCATTACAAAACCACTTACAAAGACTATACATTTTTCTGAAAACTTAGCTGATCATTCATGTTTGCAACATTTTCAAGACATCCTGCTGTGAGAAGCTTTAAAAGAAAGACTGGAATTACCGTACTCTTTAAAATGCTCATCAACCACTAAGATTAAGAATGGAATAAAATCAATGTATTTTAATATCAAAATGCACACACACAGCAGGCATAACCACTAACTATTTTTTAGATTTTTTTTTTTGCACTTAACTTGATGGTAGCCATTGTGTTAATTTGTAGGAATGAGTGTAGAACAAATTTCAGAACTACAGACCGTCAAGGGAGTATCATTTTCTCCCCCATTTCAGAAGCTCTCTGCACTGCATGTTCTGTAAGGATGCTATTAACCTGAGTCAAACTTTTTAAATTATTATGAAAATAATTAAGTTAATGACCTAACGATCAACAAAAGTGCCTCTATTACAGACCCAAGACCTGGAAGATATTTTTTCAGTGGACTGTGGCTTCAGTAACATACATAGCCTAACAAAATCACTCCAAAATCTAGTTTTTCCATTTATTTATTTTTTTATACTTGATTTTAAAAAAAGTAAGACTGGGTCTGACAGAAGCTGTAGATGTTCACTGCTAAGTTGTGTTCCATCTAAACCATATGTTTCCTCTTTGAAGCTAGGAAGCTACATACAGAGTTTTGTTTGCAGAAAAACTTCTCAATATTATTATCCTATGCAATTATTTTGTAAGCTTTTATAGATATGCAAAACTTTAGCTTCAAACTGCCTTAGTGATGCTCAGAAATCGCATTCTCAGAACCCTGGACTCAATTTCCCTGGAACAGTAGGGACTTAGAATGGTGCCTGACATAGGATATCAGTCTTACCTTTCTTCTCTGACCAGAGAGGAAGACAGAATCTGGGAATCATGGAGAGCAGACAATCAAAAACATCCTTTGTTGTCTCAACTCAGATATTAGCAAGACACTTATATCTTGTAATAAGATGCTAACTAAACATCTACGTCTTGAACTAGCCATTTCACATAGATTAGCTGCTTGTCTAAATACAGTTTTCCACTTACTTATGTGTACTTCAGGGTGTACGAAGAAGCAAAGAAAATCAACCTCAAATGAACATGTAAATTCTTAAAATTCCATTTGAAATATGTGGAAGATAATTGTTAACAGAATTAAAAATCCTTCTTATCGCACAGATAAGAACAGTTTTGGAGAGAAAGATTAACTATGTGGGGAAAAAAACTAAACAAAATCAGAGACACTGAAAATTAGGAAAAAAATACATAAATTATAAATAAGTAAAGATTAAAGTAATCTACTATAAAGTAATGCTACTCCAGGAATGAATCATAAAGTTTGCGGCTAAATTTACACATTTTTACAGAAATACATGTCATGTTCTGATTGTGTTTCAGCCATAATATTCCTGCAGACCTCTGAAGCCAGTTTCAAGAAAAATCCATACATTTTCCACATTTGGGAGTGATTAAAATGAGTCTGCAGTCTTGCATTTTTCAGTGGAAAAAAACAGATACTACTGCAGGAGATACTGCTGTAAATTATTGCTGTAAAATTCACAAATACTGTAAAAAGAAGAGGATAATATAAAAATATTAGTATTTCTATAATTTCTTACGGAATTTCTGAAGCATTTCTGAAATTTGAGTTTTCAACCTCCCTTGCTGTGATAATTCTTTATTTTACTAGAACTTGATATTCAGCCTTAGATATTGAGATAATTCATACCTATTGTTCATACTTCAGGGTCTAAATGGCATGAACACTGGTATCACTTCTCATGGCCAGGTGAAATGTTGATTTCCATAGCTCCCCAGTACACACCAGGTGGAAGCCACAGTTTAAACATATCAAGTCTGTTGCTGAGTTGATTTCCTGCCCAAGAAAGGTACCAAGGAGTTTAGAAGCAACACCAGTTTAAGGTATTCTCTCACAGTATTTCCCAAATATGTTATTATGGTATTGATTTATCAAAGCTTCATCAAAACTTCAATTTATGTGAGGCATAGCTCAGTATGTAGGTTCTGAGCTCCTCAAAAGGAACACAAACAAGCTGCCTATGAAATTACAAAGGTCAATATCGATTTTTTCTTTTCCCCCAGATACAAATCTTTATCACTGTGAAATAAATGTGGTATCTTTATCCTAAAATCTTCCTACAACAAAAAGGCTCAAGAATGGCAATATAAAGATAGCTCTCCTCCCCCAAGAAGTTTTAGCGATGAAGTGTCATTATTTAATCCTTATTCTATTATTTTCAATTGCTAAATCCTAAGGTAACAGAGAATTCATTACACAAGTTGAGACTTTGCATAATAAGGCTTTGTGAAAAATATTTATTACAAACATTGATTGCAAAGACTGACACTACTTCAGCATAGACAAGGGTAATGTGCATGCCAAAATCCAAGAAATGCATGTCTTGAGTACTAAGGAGCCAAAGCAATCTATTATTTTTTTGTTCACTCTAGTATCTGCAATGTACTAGACATTTGTACTATGACGAACATGAAAAGCTATTAAGATTTTTTCTTACATCAGTACAAAAGAGAAAGTAATGCATTTCCTGCCTGTGAAATTAAACATCCTATTACTTTATCATCAAAGGCAAGGAACATGACATTCAAAATAGTGTCCTAGAAAGGATCTCTGTGAACCATAACCATTCTGAATGCATGTCCTCAGTCACTGACAAGGGTAAAAGCAAATGGTGCATTGTATCTGCCCAAACTGTCATTTAGAAACTACACTATCATTGTTATCTGAAGTTACAGGTGTAACAGAATGCCAGCCACTCATAAAAAGTTAGCCATGACCCTTAGTTCATTTACATGTAGTATTTCCACAGTTCTCAAAAATATTAGCAGAAGGGAGTAAGCATCATTATCTCCATTTGTTTTATAGACACAGGGAAAACATTCAAATGATAGATCCTTGGCAAAGGTAATAGTGCAAACCCATCTACAACCCACACCACCCCCAAGTAATAAAAGCATCTATTACTGATTCTTATGTTTTACCTAGAGAGCCCTATAGAAATCAGGATTGCATGAACTCATAAAAGCATTCCCTGTCCTGAGACCTCACAGATTCATATACAAAAACAAACCACAGGAGGGATAGACTTTTTTTTTTTTCATTAAGTTAAGAGCCTGAACCATATGAGAATTTAGTGATTTACCCCAGGATCAAGCTGAATTCTCTAACACAGCTTGTAAAGCAAACTCATCTTCAGATCTCACTGTTACTTAGTTCTCTCTAATAAGATACAAATCTTGTTTGATGGAAATCATTATGTAGTTAAGATAATTTACCCTTAAGAGCTCTTAGAAATCTTTTTCTTTCCTGTCCTGAATTTTTACAGTAGATTGCCTTTTCAATTCTGGTAGTGGGGCTCTTCAGATCAAGTCTACAGCTTTCGTTTTCCTTGAGGAAGACGCAAGAGACTCATTTGTCAAAACATACAGAAGGCAATGAATAGGTAAGTGGAACTGATCTAAATCATCCCACAGCTGAGAAAAATGTAGTATAGTTTAATACAAAACAGAAAGCATCCAAATCAGTTTATCTAAATCACAGCTCGGCCTTGTCTATATCATCACTACACATAGTTCTAAGTTTCTCCTTACTCAGATGTTAAAAATTGAAGTTGAAAAGAACTAGCTTCACTATGCAGTTGCAAGCAAGATCAAGCCTTGCTACTTTATTTCTAAAAAAAATAATGGAAGCTTAACTGAGGCAAAGATCATTGGCCAGTAATTTGGTGTCCTGGTTTGAGGTAAAACAGAATCATTTTTCTCTTCAGTAACTTTACTTTTTAGCTAAGCCTCTTCTAACTACAGAAATTAACAGCATATTGTGCAGAAACTGTTTGCTCTCAGAGTGATAAGACCTATGTTTATAGCTGATGCCGAGGCATGGTATGCAGAGAGGCTCTTGCTTATACTTATTGCTGTAACACCCAAGCCCAGCTAACTTTGTTACTTGCCCCGTTGGAGGGTCAGAAGCAGAAGAGCATAGAGCAGTCACACCTCTGGGGAGGAGCAGACAGGTCAGGTGACCCAAAACTGACCAACAGGGTATTCCATCCCATCTGCCTCATGCTCAGTATAAGGGGAGGGATCAAAGGGCCAGGGCTCTTTCTTCAATGGCCGGCATCCAAGGAGGACTCTGTCTGTTCATCTGCCTTTGATCCAGATCCTGAATCCTGCTGTGGAAATCCAGTTCCTGTTCATCACTGGGTCCAGTCTGGGACCTCCCCAGTTCCTGCTGGTGACATGAACGCTATCCTGGGAGCTTGATACAGTTTTGTACATATTAATAATAAAATAAAAATAATGAAATATTTCATTAAAGTAGTTGTTTAGTTCCTTTTAAACTCGTCTCTTTCTCTCCCTTCCTCCTCTCCATGAAGAGAGAGGTGGGGAAGAGCATCTGTCACTTGACTCAGTGGCTGGTCCTGCCCAAACCATGACATTTGGTTATTTAAAGTCCTTTGGTGAGGGAGGAGGAGTGATCTTTGTTGTTTGGGTTTTTTTTTTTTTTTTTAAAAAATTTATGACTATCATCATCAGTAGTTCCGATTTGAAAATTATCAAGGTCATTCTAAGACTGCAGTCAAGACACGCACAAGGGGCACAATCATAGTCACATGTGCTGGTGTATCCACACATTCAATTGAAAAAACAAATACTAGATATTTTGTTCAGAAATGGAACAAAGTCATGAAAATTAAATTCTTCTTAGGGCATAGCTACTATCTATGTCCAAGATTCAATAATATATCCTGACTTGAATCGCTAAATATTTTCAAGGAAATATTCTATTCTCAATTGTCACACAAAAATCAGGATTATCTTTGTTTTTCTGTACTTGGAAAAGTACTGCACTAATCACTGATAGCTACACTTATATACCATTGAAATTATCTTTTTACTCAAAGTTAGAGAGACAGAGGGAAAAAATTAATTTTAATGATTGTTTGCTTGATTTTCCCCCAAAATCTCATATGCTTATATTATGGAGGATATATTTTGTATTTTTTCTTTTCTTTTAGATTAAACAAATTTCAATATATTGAAATTTCCATATTTTAGATCTTAAGTATCAAAGCAGTCCCATGGAAACCAGTAGTCCTAATCAGAAACTCCATATTTAATATGTAATTTTCACAATAGGACTTTAGTTTTACGCTGTATCTCAGTTTTTGTTCAAACTATCACAGCTTTCAAAATAATCTAAGGATTACTAAGAACCCATACATTCAAATAGTGGAAGTAAACAAAAGAAATCTTTAAAATACAAATACATAAATAACAATGAAAATAGTCTTGGCTGTAATTGCTCGCAATGCATGAATCTTAATCATCAGACTATCAAAAAGTAAGTATGTCAAATAAGCTAAAACATCTAAAAAAGCAAACTATTGTACAATGTTTCCAAAAGTTATTTTACCTTCCTTAACTTTTAGTTTTTTTACAAGAATCAGACAATTCCTGAGGAAAGATCTGAATAATGACCACTATTAAGATGATATGACACTACTTAAATTTATGTTAAGGTTCAAAGTAAGTTTTTAAGAGAGATTCAAACCTGTTTCTGTTTCCCTCTCTGCCATGATGAAAAACCTGATACTCCACTCTGTTCACCCAGTAGCTTGGTTTTGTTGCAATGGAGATAGGTGGCTTCAAAAGGGACCAAACACTAAGCAGGAAACTACTGAATAAGTATTAAGTGCTTTGCTGCAAAAGTGACAGAAAATTAATATAAAATATAGTAGCCAAGCATTATTTTATCTTATTTTGCATGTTTTCTGTAATTGAAGGAATAAGGTATCCTTTCCCAGCAGGCTATGAAAAAAAAAAAAGGAATGAAGGTATTTAGTGCATCCACTGAACAGAATGCCATCAGCAAAATATTCAGTAGCCAATGTTGTATGATTCTAAATGCTGAAACAACTCAATTTCAAAATGTTTACAGTAACTGTACTACAACACATTTGCACTTTATTTTATTATTTTAATCATGACACAATTACTTTACAAACATCTGAAATGTAAGGAAAAGAAGTTGAAAGCGATAGCAGGAGTGCATAGTAAAACTTTATTGCATACTACATCTTGCTTGGCTTGCTAATAAAAACCACAAAAATCACATACAAAGGTTGTGGCCACATAAATCCTCCTTATTCAGTTTATAACCCTGACAATTTTTCCCTTTTTTTTAATAAAATAAACATGAAGATAATATGTAATAGGTTGTAAAAGTGAGATTAATTAAAAAAGCAATGGCAAAACTGTTCTGACTTCATGTTCAGAGCTAGTGTATTCCTGCAGCTCTTCAGACAGTTTGTGAACTGGTGCTAACAGTAAATTTAAACTTGAAACTGTTCCTGACAATGTCAGTTTTAAGGGTCTGCCAAATCAAGTCTTCCTACAGCCATTGCCTATGCAATAAAAAAACCAGAAAGTAGTACAACTATAAATGTATAACTATATCACAGGCACTTGATACCTTTTTGACTAGAGCTCTTGTTAGTACTTACTGATAAATTTACAGAAATTATTTGTCTACAATAAAAAGGATAAATTTGAAGATCAAAAGCTGCTGCAGTTCACTAGTGTTTTGTTTCTTTTATTGTGGCTATTAAAACCATATTTCTCAATGATTAATAATCTAAGACTTGAAGAATAAGAGGAAGTTAGCAATTATAAGAATATCCATTACTGAAATGCAATAACGTCCAATTTTTAGCACAACTTCTTTAACTTTTATTGCCAATATTTTGAATGTAAAAGTATAAAAGGAAAAAACTCTATGCAAAACATACTGCCCAACCCTACAGAAAGAAAACAACTTCTGCTAAAACTTAAAAACTTCTCAGCAAACACCTAAATAAAGCATATCTATCAGTTTAAAGCAACATCATTGTGGATGATGCTGTTAAGGATAAACATGCCACTCAAATGTGGCGAATGTAACATAATTTGTACACCAGAGACTAATGCCCAATGAGCTGCACAGCTGCTTAGAGCACTGAGAGCTTGGAGTCTCAGGGCCAAGAGCTGAGAACCGCAGAATAGATCTTTGCGCTTGCTCCAGATTGACCACAGAATGATTAGTAGATTTAAGGTGCTCTGCACCCACACTGAATGAAAAAACAAATACTTAAGATTCATAAAGATTAACCGATTATTTCTCCAGAGAAGGAACAGTCCTCAAAGTAAATTATTAATTGAAGACCTGTTCTTAGAAGGGATATCTATGCTGTACAGAAATACTACATGCAGCTTCTTCCATCACTTCTACCATCCCAGCTACCTCATCAAATCTATTTTTAACCCCTTCTTCTGATTAACCGAGTCTGTTACAGGATATAGCATGACCAATGATCTCTGTTGAGTCAATAAGGTGAGGAGTCACAGTGAAATTATTCTAGTACATTAATGTAGTAATAATTCTGTGTGATAAGTTCAGTTACAGTCTCAATAAAGTGATATAATGATCATCCAACTTTTAATTTACTACTCCTTGATGGTGGGAATTTAACTTAATACATGCAATTAAAATTAATTTCTTAATTTAAAATGATGCAATTCAATATTAAAACTCTAAGATACAAAGTCTATACTGGTACTGATATGCCTGGATTTTAAATAGCTACTTCTGATTACCATTAACAGGAATTATGAATGTAAAATCATGACACACGAAAGAATAAATTCAGTACTTCTTTACTGGTAGCAATTCTGAATATGTTGACCTGATTCTTGTCACCATAACATCACCACATCATAACAACAGAATATGCTCCTGTTTATCAAAATAGCATTAGATGTCAAAGGGATAATCAACCTTTTACAAGGCACAAAACAATATCAACGTTCATACAATGTAGATGTACAGCACAACTACATATATAACTTAAGCTTGCATAAACCAGTGAAAACACTGCTGCAAAACTCAGCTTGATCATTTGCCAAGGCGAAGTAAAATAACATTAATGCTGCAATAAATTATGATGATACAAGGCATGTATTTGGTTGCCTGTATTTTCATAGTTTTGTAAGTCACAAATAACCATGTGCTATTCCCAAAGATGTTCCCTACTCCACCCTTTAAAAGGCCCAAGCTTGAAAAAGCTACTGTATTTATGATAAATTTTAAAATAAACAATGGTGCAATAAAATCTAGAAACTTCTACCAATTATAATTTTATTTTGTAGATTTAAATTTTTATTACAGTGCAATTAAATGTCAGCAATATTTTAACTTACAGCAGCACATGCTGCATATGCCATACAATTCCAATTTGGCATGTGAAAGAGGTAATGCTGATATAAACATCAAGTTACTTCAGGTTTCTGACATACTCCAAAATACATTGCAGTATTGCCTTTTTTATATACATTTTAAAAATTATTCATAGTGATTAATATCAATTTTCTGTGCCACAGAAGTATCCTACAGTAGAGTCAATTAACAAATGTAGATGCTTTCTTCAAAGAAGTTGTCTAATTTCTGTTTGCTTCCTTGGAATAGCCACGTGAATCAAGACATTAGTTATTAAAGACCACATATTTAGAACTAAATGTATAAAAATTCCCCCAGATCATACATACTGATGCATGGTATGGGATCACAGATACCATGGTATCATTTTTATTAAATCACAACCTATATCAAACCCATGTTTCATGTATGATTCTTCCCACTGCAGTACTCAAACTGATTTAAAGATCCCAGGAGAGATAGTAAGAGAGTTAGTAACAGCTAGGTTGCTGCCCACTGTTTGGGAACCTAGTGTTAAAGGAACAAATATATTTAACAAATGTGAATAAAGACACACTTAAATTCAGTACACTTTATGCAATAAGTTGCTATAAAATATTTGTATTGCTAACCTGAGGTCAAAGTGAGAAAGAAAGCATACCTAATGAAAACAACTTTCTGATGTGCTTAATAAAATTGTATTTCACCCAAGCTCTGTATTTGAAAAATACTTTTTTGCATGTCATTCTAACACAGTGCAGTTTTGCTGTCAAAACAAAATATATTCGTCACCACCAAGACAAAGCATGCCCTTTACCTTTCCTGGGAATGAGTCAAGTTGTAAGCCATATGGACTGCTTTGTCCCTGATAATACAGTCCTGATGTCAGCACTTGGCAGTGTTCAGTTTATAGTTGAACTCAAAGATCTTAAAGGTCTTTTCCAACCTAAATGATTCCATGATTCCATGATCATTGCATACCTGCCTCCTTGCTGACACTGCTTAGGAGACTCCCTTGCCTCCAGTGGGAAAGTAAGGAAGGTTCACATGTGTAAACTACTCGGGAAGATTCACATCTACTCCCAATGAGCATGAGGTGCCAGGCTGCTGCTGGTGCTGCCACGTTTTCTCCCATGCCATAGGAGATAATGTTGCACCGGTGCTATCATCCCTGGCCCCTCTGTCAGCAGCTGACAGTGTTTATTTCCCTTTACATCACAAGAAACTTGGGCTATACACGGGGCCGAAGCAAGTGCTAAGGAACAGTTTGGCTCTTTCAGAACAGTGTAAAAGGTGGAAGCTCCCTGCGGCCTGAATTTGCAAATGGACCAGCCTGCATAAGTAAACAACGTAAGTAAGCTGCTTCCTTCTTAACATATAGCATTAACAAGTAGCTATCATGTCCATAAACTACCTTCAGGAGAGAAACTTTTGGCCTAAATTTTACCTTAATGATTTTTAATTAAACTAGCTGCTTTTAAATAGTTTTGAGTTTAGCTTGCATCTACTTCTATCAGAAGTACTAAGCAACAATTTTAAAACTTTTAACAGTTTATAGACATAAAATTACTATTTTTACACAGTATAATATAAACATCAGTATTACTTTTCTATGGAATCACCAGGTTATTTCTTCCATATTGTCTTCCCACTCAAATATTGAATTTTAAAAAGTTCATCCCAACCAGTTCATACCAGTTCTGTTAGGGTTTTTTTTTGTTTGGTGGTTCTTTTTTTGGTGGGGGGGGTCCCCTTTCTATTCGTTGAGGAACAGACAGGACCTCTGAACACCTGATAATACAGAATCTACCTCCATATCTACAGAACCCCAATGCACATTAGAAAAACAATACTGTAATTGCACAGTAGGCCGGGAAGATGAGAGATTTACATAGGCAAACATTGGTTTGTTAAACATAGCAAGGCTGCAGCAAAATATCTCTGCATGTGGTGTATAGAAATAGGTTTATTTGTTGTAACGCTAGGACTAACACATTGCTCTATAATAAATATCAAATGCTTTAATTATATCATAGCTATTATATATAAAGACTGTATGCATTGCATATGTACAAAATATATAAATATTATACATTATACCTATATGTCCATATATAAAACCTGTATGCAAGATGTGAAGCAAGAAGAAGAATCTGAATTTACTAATTTTAAGTATTGCTGCATGTTGTGGATGTTGTTTTTCTCTAAACTAGAAAAAAAAATTATTCTTTGAAAAAAATGTTGCTATTTGACATACACACTGATTAAAAGAAACAGAAAATGAAATGACTCCTACCTATACGTGTCATGCTTAAGGCTGGTATGTCAAATACTGATTTATAATTATTAAAATTAACTTATAATATTTTCCCAACCAGGCTTGTTAAGTCATTATGAAGTTTAGTCCAAAAGATCATAATTAAAGAGTGTATCAATTTTATCAGCTATCAAAATGTTTTGATGCTACAAAATACTGCCAAGTGTTTCTTCACTAATTCATTCCTCCAGCACATGTGGTATGTCTTTTGTAAAGTATCTTCCCATTGATCAAGAAGGCAAAATCACAAGCCTATAAGTTCTGATACAACAGCAAGATCTTCATAGAACAGTTTTCTTAGCACATAAGCTATTGGACAGATTTGCGATGAAACTCAAACCCCATCCAAACAAAAATTGCTACATTCTTCTACTTTATATGCAGCTTTCTCAGGGTTATCAGCAATTTTACAGATTTTTTACATAGATTATCTATTTAAGTGCAAGTGGAAAACTTTACGGAAACAGCAGTGTCAAAACAGAGGAGAAAATTCCTTAGAAGCTAGTACATAGTCATACATCCATTTATGGATGTTCCAAGGTACAGTTTAATCGGAATTAATTTTCATTTTATTTATAACACACTGTAAAAAAGTGTGGAAAAACTATTATTTTTTGGATGATTTAGTTTGACATGGCCCTATCTTGGACTTTTCATAAAAAGACAAATATATCTTCTCCTAAAGATACCACTAGTAATGATCAAATATTGATGCTAGAGGTTCAAATAAAGTTTAGATTTTGCCACTTTCATTAAATTTCCAAATATTAACAAACAAGATTCATTTTTCCTCAAATTAATACTCCACTTCTAAGGTATTTTCAGGAACCTCAAAAATTGCATTTATATTCTCAGCATCTAGTACACACTAATTTTTCACATGATTAAAGTACACATTGTAATCATCTCAATAACGGTTATAAGGCACATAGGGTTTACAAAGGTCCATATATCACTACAATGAACTAGTAAACATATTCAGGGACCATTAGTTATTGATTTATTTGCAATTACCCTTTATTTGCAATATGTCCATATTACTCCCCTTTGCATTTAATCATACTGATCCCGTTTCAGGACAGGTAGTAACTGTCATTCCAAGCTCCACATAACGATAAATAATGAAAACAAAGCTGTACGAGTACTTTGACATGCAGGTACAAAGCACTCAACTTGCCAATACTGGAGAGTAATGGATTCTTTATAATAAAAAAGCTAATTAATTGATTACAATAGTTGTTAGCAACAAGTACTATATCAAATAGTGATAATGCTGATTATTTATCACTGTAAATCAGCCTAAATATTTTCAGCACTGCAGGAAGTGGATCCTACAGAATACCTAAAGTGAGGTACTGCCAGATTGACTTCACAAACATGCCAGCAGTGAAACTGAAACTGCTAAAAACTGCCTCAAAGTGCATGGAACTCAGCCTGTTCTAAATTCATCAAGACATAGATTATAAAGTCAGACCAGACAACGTCTGTAATTTATTTTGGACCACATAAAACCCAGGTCCTTGCACTTTCCTGAATTAATTTCTACTTGAGCTAGACATAGCTTAAAACAAGCCATTATTTAGAAATTGTCAGTTTTTTCAAGACTGAAGAATTTACTGTAACTGACAGTACACTTGTGAAATGCCTAACTACATTCTCTGTTAAAGAGCAACACTTTATTTCTAACCCAGAATGTCCTTAGATGCAATTTTAATCTACTAAATCCTATTCTACTTTTGTCTGCTAAGTAAACAGTCCTATTAAGAATATATTTTGTTCTCTTTGTCACAGTCAATGAGGAAGAAGTCCTTAATTAAACCTGACCTAGTTGAAGATGTCCCTGCTCATTGCAGGGGGGGCTGGACTAGGTGACCTTTAAAGGTCCCCTCCAACCCAAACTATTCTATGAGTCTATGAACAAGAGGCTGTAGTTAAAAAAAGTAGATTGTAATTTTTATTTAGTTTACCAAGTGATCCAGACCCCCCCTCCTTCTTTACCTCGTCTCTTCATGAAATAAGACCTCTCCAGTGTCATCTGTTAACTTTATCAGTAGCTCTGAATCAAATCCTAATCAGATTTTTTAGATTTTTTTTTTCAAGTCACATACAAAAATGCTAAATAGCTTATGAGGAAAAAAAAAAACTAGCCCTGAAAACATTTGATGATTCTGCATTTAAGGCTTCATGTCAGACTACCGTATTAGTAACATTATTTATGTTGATTTTGTACAATTGCTCATGTGGATAAATCTATCTTCTACAATAACAAGATAATTTGTAGTAGTATCAGTACTAATAATGTACACTTTAGTTCTCTATTATTCTAGTTCTCCATTTCATGAGTCACTTTTTACATCTTAAAGATAGTTTTTGAAGTATCCAGAGATTGCTGGCAAATCTCACTGAGACAATTTTTTAGTACATAAGGAGACGAAAGAATGGAATTAGTTTATTACTACCTGACTAAGTTACAAAATCAAAAAACTGAGCTTTCGTGTGGGATATCAAAAACTGCAAGATTTTATTCAATTCTTGAAACCTAGTCCATGTACTCTCAAGAGAAAGGTAATTTGTTCATGTGGGTTAGGACAGATGGCACGGGGACCTAAAATTAGTTTTACTCTGAAAACCAGCAATGGTTTACCCAATAGATCTGTTCTTTTTTTGTATTCAAAATCATATATCCTTAGTAAGAATGCAACTAACAGGTTGGATGGCTTTTTATTACCATTAGCCCCTCAAAACCAACTCATTTTTGAAATGGAACTAGATTTTATTTGTCTTTTTTGGTCTCCCTCCTCAAAGTGTAGAACACCCTTTCATAGGCAACAGCTTTCTGTTCCATCCACTCTGACAGAGTCAGAGGGAGTATCTGAAACCAGCTCTCCACAACTGCTCATCCACAGCCAGAATCAAGACAACTTGCATATCATTTTAAATCTAAATTATGTCTTACTACCCTTCCAATATGCCCCAGCATGTATGACTCTCCCTTATCCACAGTAATAACCCCCACAAAAATGTAATTAATTAATTCTAAATCTGAATTTCATTCCCACTTGTATTATGAAATAACTTGTTTTAGTAAATGTCCATCTTCTACCTCATCTTCTTGGCATCTTTATGACTTTAGTAAAAGCTTTAGGATAGCAAGCCACTTTAACACATTCCTCTTTACGGTAAACCCAAGTGGATAAGAGTAGGCAAATTAGATTTCCTTTGCCAATACTCTACCTGTATCAGAAGTCCCCTCTCACCCTGTTGTTTTCACAACATAAAAATTCCACTACACCTTTCCACACACAAATTTAACTGTAGCTTTTTTATTCTACTTCTATACTCTGAAATTCTAAGTCATAATAATTTCTACCCCCTTATTTTTATCAGCTATAACCTGTATGATTGACTCATTCTTTGTTTACTTGCACTTCATAGTCATGTGCCATGTTCTTACCAACCTTTCTATTATTCTTTTTCTAATTTGCACATATTCTTAGGTACTTACATGGTATGTTCAAAATGATGTGGAACATAATTATTCCAGTTATGCATAAAGAGAGAGCCCTGCACTGCCACCTTTCCCATTTTACATCTGCCATGGTTTAACCCCAGCCAGCAACTAGGACCATGCAGCCACTCGCTCACTCACCCCACGGCAGGATGGGGAAGAGAATCAGAAGACTAAAAGTGAGAAAACTCATGGGTTGATGTAAAGTCAATTTAATAAGTAAAGCAAAAGCTGCACATGCAAGCAAAGTAAAACAAGGAATTCATTCACTGCTTCCCATCAGCACGCAGGTGTTCAGCCATCTCCAGGAAAGCAGGGCTCCATCATGTGTAATGGTTACTCAGAAAGACAAACGCCATAACTCCGAACTGTCCCCCCCTTCCTCCTTCTTCCCCCAGCTTTATATACTGAGCATGACATCATATGTATGGAATATTCCTTTGGTCAGTTGGGCTCAGCTGTCCCAGCTGTGTCCCCTCCCAACTTCCTGTGCACTCCCAGACTACTGGCCGGCAGGGCAGTGTGAGGAGCAGAAAAGGCCTTGATTGCTTAGCAAGAACCAGAAATAGTGCATTATCAACAGTATTCCCATCCCAAACCCAAACCACAGCACTATACCAGCTGCTAGTAAGAAAGTCAACTCCATCCCAGATGAAATCACAACAAAGTCCTACTCCAATTGGCATTTATTTCAAAGTGTTCTTACAGTGAAAACAACAACATAAGGACAGGAGCAGTTTCAGAAAAATAGCATTTCTGCAAAATACCTTTTGGATCTTGGTATAAAATCTATTTCTGCTGGCAGGTCTTCTTCAGTTTCTTCTTTCTGATCTCAAGTGCATGACTGTAAACTTCCCCTTGTTGGTATTCAAGCAAACATTGAATTGTTACAGCTCACTTTTCATCTGCAAAACAAGATTCACAATCACCTGTTTGCCTCTATGCTTCCCCAAGCTTACATTAATTTCTGCATTACGTTGCAAATTACCTTTTTATTTCAAACTCCCCAAAGATCCAGTCATCTTACTCATAGAGCTGCCTTGTCTTCCTCATCTGTCACTTCATTCTTTCATCTTTCATTTCTACCCTCAGCTGTCACACCAACACCTCAAATTGTTTCATGTTTTGTTGTGCTTCTGCCTTCAATCTGGCAGCACTGAAGGCAATATTTGGCAAGAGCTTTCACACAGTAAAAGTGGAAAAAAAACCCCACAATTTTTACTCAAAGGAACTGCAGTTACTAAAGGCATTTAATAGGTTTTTAAAGATCTTTTCTATGTGATCACAGCCATTGCTGCACATCAGATAAAAGGCCTGTAATGTTTCAGCCACAAACTGTATCTCTGGACCCGCTTTGTATTTGCCCTGAAGGAAATCCTAACAGTCTCCCACTTCCAGCCCCTAACTGATGAAAAATTCTGTAATGCTCTGCCTCCAGATTCGACTCAGAAATTCAGTGGAATCACACTGGCAATTTTTTAGCTATTATAGAGATAATTTTTTTTATGCTATGGAGAAAAACAAAGGACACATTCAGGATTGCAGTTCAACTACATAAAGTAATGCTCACTAAAACATATCAAACCTCATTCTTCTCCCAATTTCTATCATTCCCACAATTAAACACATACTTTTTTTCCTTTTCCTGGAGCTGAAAAAACCTTATGTTAAATATATAGAGATGATGAATTTCAATAAAAAGATAACGGCATCCTGATTCTGTTCTCTCAGGATTATCTTCAGACCAATAGCTTCTTAAAACAATATCTTATTTATTCAGAACAAAAAACATTTAAAAGAAAACAGATTTTAAAATTATGAGACATCTTACACAAACACCAACTCTAGATTCAACTATCAATACACCATTCAGAAAGACTGGCAAGTCTAAAGTCTTTATAGTCCTTTCACTGGTGTCAAGTCTCCTACTGAAAGTCGGACACATTACTGCACTGAGGGGACCCTATAGAGAAATTCAAGTTTTTTGATGCCTCATCTTTTGAGTCAGGTCATAGCACTCTCTTTTCATTCTTGTCAGTGAAGTGAGAGTTCAACTCGATTCCTGAACTATTTCAGTATTGTCACCAATGTCTAGGATACACAGTGATGACAACTTCTATGGGAAACACTTCCTATGGCATACAACCACATTTTCATGAAAAGAGAAAGAAAAAATATGCTGCAAGAGCATAATTAAAACAGGCTACCTAGTCATGTTTGAGAAGCAGGATCCTAATTCCACATCAAAATTAAGTTCTGTGGGATTTTTTTCATCCAAGGTTTTACTGCTAATACAAACTCACACTGTTTGTGTGTGCCTGTGACCATAATACTGCCTTAATCACATTTTTGGAGGCTTTATCAAATTGATGAGTACATTCTCTCAAAAAATTTCATTTTCTGGCTCAGAATCTAAAAAGAATGTACAGAACAAAGCAGAAGATAAATTGCTATCATCACAGAAACTCAAAAGAATAACACTTTAAAAAAAAAACTGATTTTTTTTTTAAGGCTTAAAAATTTTAAGTTAAAATACTGCATAAAGGACATGGGGAAAAACCAGCACAGGATTACCTGGATATTCCTTGGGGGGCAGGGGGAGGGAAGAGGAAGAAACAACCACAAAAAGCAGCCTTCACAGTAACAGCTAAAAGCAGCAGTTCAAATATCTATATGCACTGATATATAACGTCTCCATATTTGTATCTTGTATGCACACTTCAATAGAAAGGCAAAATGCAATGACTCATAAAACAACAAGCCTTTATCATAACATTAGAAATTCAGCTTTCTCAAACCAAAAAAACTGAAACAAGGCACACCTTGTCTATTATTTGAATAGGACCAGACAAAACTCAAACACGTAATGTTCAGAAGAAAACTGTAGAAGAAATATATAGGAATGAAGTCCTCTTTACAACTAGACAAACTCTCACTATTGGTTCAATTAGCTTACACACTCCTCAACTTCAGCAGAATTTTATCTCAGATGTAGAAAGACTTTTAGGATTCTGTAAGAATCATCACAAACTTGAAATTCCCTTCATAAACCGTCACCTACTATATAGTGAATACAAAATGAAAGTGAGACTTCATGTAACATACTAAGCTAACAGCTAGCAGCCAGAGATGATTCTGTGCCCTCACACATGGTATAGCAGCTTCACCTTCCCTTGCACTGAATAGCATTACTTTGATCCCATGGTGATCCTGTTCGCCTAACTAAACCCACAGAAAACAACCATCACCAGCAAAACAAGTTCTTCTCTGCAAAGAATGAAAAGAGAAGGGAGAAAAGAAAATAGGGGCAGAAAATTGGAACCTTCTCAGTGGCAAGAAGCCATTAGATCTGTTTAACTGATTATTAAGATACTAGATTACCAGATCATTAACCTTTGCAGCACAACATTATATAATGATAGCTGTCTTTAAACAGAAGCTGGATATTTAACTCTCTTTAGCATGCTTAGAAAATTTATTAGACAATAATATCAACCCAATCAGCATATAAGCCTTAAATTTTCCAAAGCATTTAGGCATTTACACCTACTAACTTCTATGACAGGGATCCTAAACACCTTTGCAGAGCTTTAGATATTAATTGCTGCTAAATGCATAGACGCTATTTTGAGAAGGAAAACACACCTTAAAACCCATTAGTAAATGGCTTATCTGTATTGGGCATGCAGCTAAAGTATGTTAAGAGGATATAAAACACAAGTAGATCAACCTCTCATTCCTAAAACACAGGCGTGTACTTGTGTAGCTAAAAATAACAACCAAAATAGAGTTGATGCAGACTCACCAAAAAGACAGCATTAATAAAATCAAATCTCAGCTGTGTCATTAATATACTGACTAGAGCAATCCAATGACATACTAAAATGATATTCAAACACATTTGGGAAGAGAAACAAAAAGGTTACCCTTTTCTTGTTTCCTCTCATTACTTTTATTGCAGTAACTTATTTCTGACATGAAATTCAAGATAAATGAATTCAATTAGTAAAAAAGATTTTTAAAAGTAATAAAAACAGGGTTTTTAATATTTGGAAAAATATTTACAGCTCTGAAGTCTCCAATTAAAAAGCTTTCCTGACATTCATAAATTCATAAAGAAAACAAGCTTTTTATTCCAAAGAAACAGAAAAGGATTGTTTCAAAAGGTATAAAATTTAAGACAATCTAAAGCATCACTGAGCATCTGATATAACTGAATAAGAATAGCCTCCTGCACAGGTGTTGGCATGTTCTGACTAAGCTCCTAACCACAGCTTTGGCATGTACAGCCTGTTTTACTGCCACTGAGGTTGTCTACTCATACAGATTACCAGATGGTGGCTAGAAGCTTACTGTGTGTGTACCCTGATGAAAATGGAAATAAACTACAAACAGATTGTAAAGAGCTCCTTGCTACAATTCTCAGACCAAAAATCAGTTAAATTAGCACCAAGGTGAAGAATATATGCAAGTGTATTAGTTTGGTTGTGTTTTTAGAAAGAATACAGGAGTTATGGAATACAACACAAGATGTATCCAATTAACCCTAAATGTGTTCCAGCCTTTCCCTATCATTCTTTTTATGTTTACATAGTATCTAAAATACTTAATTAGTATATAAAAGGCTGTCTTCCATTAAAATAAAGCAAAACTGTATAAATAAACAATAGTGCCAACAAAGCCCTTTCAGCTCCTCTTCCTTGTTATTTCCAAAATTATTTTAGCCTGTGTAGATAATTTGAGATTAAACTAAGTCTATACACACTGTTTGTTCAAAGCTTTGGTGGCAGGCAAAAATTGGCCATGAACTATTAGTTTGCAAAACAGAAGAGAAGACAGATGTAAGATCAGAACAGGGGAAGTTTAATCAACAACAGAGAATAGGAGCAGCAGCAGAAGAAAAAGCTGCCAAAACCTCATATCCTGGAAGTCAAGAGAACACCTCTTTCAAATTACTACTATGTTTGGACAAAAACAGTCATTTAACAACTAATCGTATAGCAAAAATTTCAAGTACAATGCACTCAAAATGATTTTTTGTTCCCCCCCCCCCCC
>VUYV01000065.1:2006141-2025377 GCA_008711295.1 Anarhynchus alexandrinus | reverse complement strand
CCTGAGGAACATCACTGGACTCTGCACCACTAACCACAACTCTCTGAGCTCTATCTGCCAAAGAATAATCTTTAAAAGGAAAGAGATGAAATAGGAGTTATCTGTCTTCGTTACTATTTTTCTTATTTGTAATAATGCAAAACCCATGACAATATCTTGACATTAACCACCCCGTGATCTATGCTGAAACACGTAATTGGGGTATTTTCTTTAACTAATACATTAACAAGGATGTATGCTGCTCTTTCTGATTATTTTATCTGCTGGGTCCAAGCCAGGGCATACACACCCTATAGCATAGCAACAATTTTTGCATGAAGTGTGAAGAAGGAGGCTTATGAATTTCTTTACTATTTCAAACATCCTTTTACAGCCATTTTCTTAGGCTATGGGCACAAAAAATGTATATATAAACACCTGAGACCGACATCACAGCTACATGCATTGTTCCTAAATCAGCTACAAGAGCTAAGTACTCTAAACAAAATTTAAAAAAATAATAAACAGGATACATCAGAAGTGTGGAAATACAGCGTACACAAAGCATCCTTGCATTAACAAATACCACTGATACACATGCCTAAATTTTTTAAAACACTATGCATAGTGATTTTTTTCTTGTTTATTTGATCTTTTACTTTTTGACCTACAATAATTAGTGAAAATTTCTCTTGACGGATTTAAATCAGAGCAATCAATCTCAGCTTTTGCTGTATTGCTTCAAGAGAACAATTTCTTTACACGTGCTACAGAAACATTAGGTAGGTTTGCTTTCTACCATGAGCAAAGCAGAGCAAAGCATTCCTGCAAAAATAAAAGCATCTTCAGATGTGTAGTAAATGAAATGTCTGATTGGCTGATATGCTCTGGATGATTTACAATATATAGCACATTACCTCAACTATATATACACAAGATGATGAAAACTTGTAAACATAAATACAGAAAAATGTTACGAAGTATACAAGAGACATGTAAACTGAAACAGTTCACTGAGTAATACCGTAACATTGCAATCATTTCAGCATGTTTTGGCCTGTGTTTTGAGTAAAGGAATTCTACACTAGACTTTGAAACTTGTGGAAATAACTTTTTAATTCAGCACCTTAGTTGAAAGAATTCAGGGTATTTACAAAGAGAGCAGAAGTGGGAAAGGGAATGGTAGCTGTTAGAGAGGACAACTGACAGGAAGCAGGAAAAAAACCACTTGAATACAAAAAAAATACATTGTGCTTTTTCCCCCCAAAGACAAAGCTCTGAGAGATCATGGCCAAACTCCACAGTAAGATGTTAGACTTCACTAAAATAAAAAACAAACACTTTTGCAATATAATATGAAAACATTCTTTACATGTCCACAAAATTGTTTCCTGTTGTGGAGCGTACGCTGTTTAACAGTTGTGCTTTACACAAGTGGTTGCATTTAGCAGCAGCCAATGTGATCTACCTTTATTGTCTAAACATCACTCTGAAATTATTTCTGTTCCACTGGCATAAAAAACCCACCTGTATATATGTCATTACAGGTTAGTTTCCAGCAGAAATCCTACACCAAGGAACATTTCCTCAGGAAAGGAAAACTCTTACTTGACAGGAGTGAAGATGTTACCATTTGACTATTGTTCAGTGGTCTATATAAAATGAGCTGGTGTTAAGGACAAAGAAAGTGTTAATGGGGGTGGAGGGCAGCAATCTCAAGGGAATCTCAGACGAGACAGAAAGACCAACAATAGCTTCTCTCCATCTCAGTCATGTTTCTCCTGAAGATTGAGAAGATTATAAATTTTCAGTACTCTGATAGACTTCAGTCTCCCTGCTGACAGAGATTTCACTTTGGTTACTGCATGTAAGAGAAGATATCAACAAATCCATGATTATACAACAACTAGTTTTAATCATGATCAAACCCATCAGGCCTAGACTTGAATTGGAAAACCAATTATGAAAAGTCCTGTGACCCATTAACATTATCATCATAGTATGTGACACTCCAATGAAAAACAATTAAGTTTTCTGGAGGAAACAGTCTGATTATTAATTCAGAAACTGTTTGGAATACAACCTTAGCATTTTATTTCATTTCATTGAATTCAAACAAAAAACAATTAAGACTTTACTTTCTACTCCCAGAAGTACTATTTGAATATATAAGACAAACAACCCTGAACATGATGAGTAGTGTATGTTCCTGCCAGAGTACTTATGGTATGTTAGAGAGATTCGTTACCATGAAAACTAAATGCTAATGTTGAATTTCATTTTCCTTAAAGTGATGTTTACATATGCAAAGGCTTTGTTTAAATATTGGAAAAAAGACTGAAACACTAAAATCCATAACTTAGTATAGAATAGTTAATTTAAAATATAAATACCACAGTGAGCACCTGAGCCCTTCCTTCCAGATTTTAGGGGTCTGAGTGCTTATTTCATATTTCAATCACATTTCAGTAATTGGAAAGGGATCCAGTTTTATGCATGAGTAATTTAAGATGAACTACATTAAAATGGAAAACCAAAAAACAATTAGTATTGTTAACTTTGGCCTCATTCAATCTACTTTTTTTTGTGCAAGTACATCGTGCATGTGAACAAGTAGTTCACATATTGCCCTTTCTTTTAACCACATCCCTGAACACCAATGTAAGTTAACTGCTCGATTTTATATTGCAAATGTTTCTTCTGGGAGAATATTTCCTTAAAAATAAAGTTCTGATTATTCCCACAGTTCAAATACATTTACCATTCTGAACATTTTGACTTGCAACTGTGTATTGATTACAAGTAACTAATTAATGTTTCATATGTATTTTATCAATACCCAAAAATACCAAACCAGATCATTGCTCTGTTGTATTGGAAACTAAAACTAAGTGCATAGGGTTCCAAAATTATTACATAACTCTTTCTACCTCTTGCATTATAAAATTATGAAACTGACCTTAAATAACAGAAAAATTATAATTGGAAATAGACTTCTATGGAATTTATTTTTTCCCCCTCACACAAAAAAAATCCCTTCTTAAAAACAACAGACATTTTTCAAGTGTAATGAACTTTGCATCAACAACATCGTAACCAAGATACCCAAGCAAGGGTGCACTGCTATATAAAAGGAAATTAGTTCTGTTTTACCTCAAACCAGGACAGTCTTGTGCAGTGCATTCTAATGACACTAAGTAATTTTCCTTTAAAAGAATAGACACCTTGGCAAAAGCTAAACATTCAAAAAGAACATTACAACTGCACAGTTACAGAGAGGAGTTGTACTGTCAGAATCCCATTTGGTGGTATTTCACCTGAGCATGTTTCAAAAAATGTGCTGTAAGCACTGTATACATTTCTTCGTGAAGGAACAAGCACAACTGAACCATTCTCCTCCCTGACCCCTCCAAAATTCCCAGATGATTTCCATGAGAAATTTTAAGATCTTGACACTTTAATTAAAGGGAAAACAAAGCATTATTCCTAAGTTAATAAAATTACTCAATTATGGTCTCAAATGACAAACAATGCTGACATTACTGATAGTTATACAAGCATCATTCCACCGCCTGCTGTGTGTGCTTTGTATGGAGGTTATTGTTCTGTTTTCAAGTTCTTAAAGCATAGAAAGTCAAATCCTATCAGAAAGCCCAAACTGAATGAGCAAAAGCATTGCAGAAACTCCTGTGGGATAAAGGAAACCCTTATGCACAGCACAGTTCCTAACTCTCCTCATTTGACAGGGCTGTCTGTCCTCAAGAAGACGGCAATGGCAACAGCTATCAGTAAAGTAACATTTTAAAGTGTTTATATTTTTTATATTTATAGGAATTCTTTTTTTTACATTTTCTCAGCAACATTCAAAAGTTTTTTCTTAAATTAAATATGATTTCAGTAGGTCCCTTTTCCAGGAAATCAAAGCATTTGCATAAAAAAAATAGCAATTTTATTATCAGCAGTTTTTGCAAATGATTATAGGAAGAGTGAGGTTTACAGTCTTACACAAGACAGGCTATTATTTTAAAATCTGTCACTATTTACACTCAACTACAGAAAGAAATATATAAATATGCAAAGCATATCTACAATTAGAATTAAGATCAAATGCTTCTTACTTTCCAACATTCTTCTGTATTTGTTTTCAGTCTCGGGGGCCTGTTATTTTATTATTCTTAGCAGCATATAATGAATCAAAATAAGCAATGTTCTTTAGCACACAGAAACCCTTTGGATGCTCTGCAAGGTAATTTTATCAAGGACTAATGCCTTCAAATATCAAACAATCTGTTTCTAGAAATGCATGGGTTTGGGTGTCTTGATTTAACAAAGCTGCAATGATGGATGGAAAATTACACCTATGCTGTCTTTTATAAATTTCTCTTACAGATGTATGACTATTTTTTTTATATACAGCTTTATTTGTAGCTAATATTCTTAAACATTTTCTTATTTTCTCCATGCAGGTCTGTCATTTAAAAACACACGTTCAGGCAAAGCCTAAAATTAAAGCCATCATCACATGATATATTACATACAGAATATCACACACAAATGAAAACAAAAGCATGGATTTAATCTAAAAAGCTTTTTCTTTTTACCATTTTCAAGTCTATAGAAGTTTTTTAAAAAGAGTATTGTCTAACAAAATACATAATCCCTTTAAATTAAATTCAATCAAAATCAACTAAAGAACACTTTTTAGCTTACATCCAATTAATCTTGGATCATATTCTTAACATTTGAGTCACAGACCATTAATTCTGTAAGTAGAAGTAAAGACGCATCATACTTTAAAGATAACATATTCTTTGCTGCTTAATACCTGCTATCACCACAATAACACCCAGCTCCCACTGTGTATCTAATGACAGTCCCACCAGACAAGAAGCTGTGTATGCTTGTACTTGTTCTAGAGCTACAGTCATGCTCATCAGCTCACAAATACACATTTGCTGGCTGGCATATCTTCTGAATGCTTTCCCACCTGCAGGCACCAATGTCAGTCTTTCCCTTTTCCCCGGTCATCAAGTTTAACGGGAATTATAAAAACTTATTTTGATATTGCTGTTCTTTAATAGAAAGTTAGAAGTGGCTTGCTATTTTAGGGCAAGGCAGAAAGTTTCTCCCCTTAAGTACAATTTGGGGAGGGGGGAAATCAAACTAATAATGACAGCTAGATAACTAAACAGATCCTTCTGCTGGTCAATCAGTACATCTTGTTTCCCAAGGGGACAAGTGCACTTATGTTATTCCTCAGAAAAACCTATCTATACTATTCCAGTAACACAAACTCCTTAAGCTGTCTATTCCAGTGCTTCACTATATTTACTACCATAAATTTTGTTTAATACATAATCTGAATCTTTCTTGTTGGATTTCTACTTCATTATTTCTTGTTTTAACAGGTTGTTTTGTTGGGTTTTTTTAAACAGATTTCTTTTAGATTTTAAGAATGTATCCTGTCTCTCCTTAGTGTTCTTTTCTGTAGACCACTCAATTTCACTTTTCACCTTTTCTTTGACAGTCTAGTCTCATAGCCTTCTCACCATTCTTATTGCACTATTGTAGATGCTCCACTTGCCTCCTGAAGAGCTGTGATTAAACTGAACACAGTACTGCAACCAAAGCTACATGCCAACTGAACAAAGCAAGAATATTCTACATCCTCCATACAATGTTCCTGGTTTACTCTGCAGTATGGTGTTCAGCTAATCTGCAAAATCTTTTGTTGTTTTATACAACATACCCTAGAGCCTATTCTAAGTAAAAGCTATTTGATCAACTGTTTCTTATCTTCTTGTTCTGCATTTGTACATTTGATATTTTTTTAAAGGTAGAGTGTCGTACCTTTTCTTACATTGCATGTTATTTCTTTAGATCAATTCCCCAATAGGTCAAGTTTTGAATTGTACTCCTGTCCTCAATTGCACTTGCAGTTCCACCCCCACCAAACCCAGTTCCCTTGGTCTGCAAATTTAGTCAGGATATTTTCTGTTCCATTTTTCAGATCATTAATGACAACATATCCCAGCAAAAGCCTATCCAATATATCTGCAAATTTCCAATATGTTTTCCATTAATTTAGGAAAGTTTTCATCAGGCCAGATTTCATTTCATTTGAAATACAGACATCGTATTTTCTTTTCCCTTCTCTAGACTGCGGTCTTATATCTTTGTAACAAGTATTAATTTTCTTAGCAATCTGTCTGGAGTTTTACTATACCAGTGAAAGACTGTAGAAATAAGTATCCGCAGTATTATCTGTCAGTTATCTCCTCTCTACTGAATATCTAATCAGTGCATTCTTAGTAACCTTACTACAAACACAGAATGACTGCCTATTTCATTTATGACCCTTCCTAACTACTTCCTAACTATTTTGGAACTTATCTTTCCAATTCTGTCCAAATATGCCTGTGCTCATCTATATTCAAGCTCAATAATCTGACTAAGTAATTATTTGGTTTTAGCTTCCCTTCTGTTTGAGAGCACAGAACCAGTAGCTCTTCTAAATTTCTTCCATAGAACTGGGGTGAAACTTGTGTTTTATGCATGCATACATGCGATATTTTGACCCAAAGTCTTATTAATTACAAAAGCTATGTTTGTATGATCATTGGATTTTACTTTTGTATTTTTTTTTTAATATACCATTGGCCATGATTTCAAAATCTGTTCCACAGAAACACATAACACTTCAACTCCAGAAATGTCCAATGCACCAACACACAAGTTTTACACCAAATGAAACTTCAGAAAATGAAATAGTGTTGTAATACATTATATGTGGAAATAGAATTTACTGAACATAAAGAGGCTGCTGTCATCCTGCTAATAACTAACAAAAGCAATCAAACATAGAATGTACTCTGAGGAACCTGAGAGAATAAAAATATAAAAATAGGAAAAGTATATTTCAACAGGCTAATGAAAATCACATTATTAAAGGTTCTCTACAATTGTAATGACCTGTGTGTGCATTTTAATTAATTTAAATGTTTAAAGCAGTACTCTATGCACATTTTTAATCTAAGATTATTTATGCTATTGATACTACCTTATTAAGGGCTAGATATGTAAACAGTTTAGCCTAATTGCCTGTTACTGTATAATTTAATTGAGTCTTGTAACAAAGATTTTTAAATCAAGATAATGCACTCTCTCAGAAAAATTCCAGTTGCTTTTTCACCATTTCAGTGATAAACTTCATATCAAAAGGACCTTAAGTTTTAAATTATGTGTCAGCTTTTACAGGATATTACAACAACACAATATATGTCTGTCCTTGAAGTAAATGTTCTAGCTCAGCTATGAGTCATATTTGCACCTACTTAGAAGTAAGCACAGGCATTTGTTAGATCACTATTTAGCTACAAAGACGCAGAAAAGATTTTAAATCATTTTCATCACCATAGTTCACTCCTATGTAACATTACAGTTAATACAAACATTTATAATTTTGTCTCGAGGATACAATTCCATTACAATATATTTGCTTTTTCCTGAACGTGATATAATTCAGATGCCTAAATTTTAAAATCGGATAAACTGTTCACTCTGAACTTCTGTAAGTTTCAAATGTTCACTTACATATACTGAAAAGAGCTAAACAAATATTGACAGCTAATTTAACCTAGATTTCCCATATTTTCTGGTTTCTTTTTCTCTATTTTGTCATAAATGCACTGTTTGACTATAGGATTTTTAATTCCATTTATTTCTTGTATATATTCCTCATCTGAGCTCCGTGGAACTGACTAATTTATGTTCTCACTTTTACTTCATTTGTGATATAAAGTGAATTTAAATTAAGTGTAATTTTAATCTGAGTAACATGTTAGTCAATTTTACCCCCCTCAAAAAAACCACTTAAAGTGTTATTTTAATTATTGTAAATGAGAACAAGACTATTATTTATGGAACACTTTTCAATAAAGATATTGCCATGCTGAATCATTGTAAGAAAGAATGTAAGTCACACAAGACATGGCAGAATTTAAAAGATCTTTTGATATAGGTGAAAGGAGATGAGGCACCACACAAGTTTGATTCCAAATATCACATAAAATACCTAAGGAAGGCAAGGCACTCATTTATACCTAATCCTTTTGACTGGAACAAATACTCAGACAATTAAACTGTTGAGTAAGAATGCACTATTTTAAAAAAATTAACTTAGATTAGAACTTCAGTTCAATAAATGTGCACTACAGGACAGAGTTCTGTGAGTATCTGTTTAAAACACAATTTTAACTCACCCCTTCACCCTCTACAGTCTCATCATTCCCTCGGCCATTTATTTCTAACAGCCTAAAAAATAAGACAATTCACATGCAGTATCTAAGGTAGTATCCTTTGTTAGGGGAAAGGAAATATTTACAAATAATAGATCCAGGAAATTTGAAGATAAAGGTATTGTTCCATTATTGGAAAAGATGTTAGTCTCACACCTAAAGTTTTAGGTTATTGCTTAGCCATAGTAAAATCTAGTACATTCAAACATGCCCACATTTTCTGATGTCTTATTTCTGGAGCTACTCCAGTTTTCTAATCCATTGATTAAATAAAGACATCAGGGCCTCTGGTAGGACTCATTTGGGAAACATAAGATCTGCAGAAACACAGATGCTTGCCAGAACCAGTCAACTAACAGCGCTCATGAATTTCAAAGAACAAGAGCGAGCCAGACAGGCATACTACTTGCGTAGTTTATATATTCTGGGGGTGAAACGTAGCTCCACTGAAGTTTACTATAAAAATCCTGATGACTTCAGTAGAAACAAGAACAAAAAAAATAAGATTTTGTAAGCCAAGAAATACTCACCTGTTCACAAGTTAAAATGAGAAGAATAGATACATATAAGAGTCTAAGATGGAATTTTCTAACCACTGAATGAAGAACAGAGAAACTAGAGATGGACTTACTGGCAGGTCCCTCAGTAATTAGTCAGATACTAATAGGTGGGGAGACAGTACAGAGAATTATTTCCACTATGTGGTGAGAAGTGTTTTAGAAAGCAACAGAATATATATTTTTTTAAATTTATTTGGAGGTTCAGTAGAATGAGAAGGGACAAAAACAAAAACAAAATGGTATGTTTGTCAGGAGAGGTGCACTGCCATTGTCAGACAGAAGAAATGCCCTTGCAAAAACAAATAGAAACATACAAAAAAAAATAAATCACCATGGACATATTCCTGTGGAAACAGGGAAAGGAAAGACTGAAGGTTATTCTGACTACATCAACCTAAACTAAAGCTTTTGTTTCCTCCCAAAAAACACAGTTTAAGCTCTAACTGTGGTTCTCAAACAAAAATAGGCCAGTGTAACAGTTTTAAGAGCTTAAGAAATTTTAGATATTAGAATGTTTACCTTGATTTGGAAAAGTGAGAAGCACTGTTATATAGTAACAAAATGCAACCTCAATAAATAAAACAAGTAGAATAGAGTAAGTAAAGAAAACAAATTCCTTTCAACAATAAAAAAAATTCAATCAGGAATTAATTTTCATTTTGCACAACTTCCAAACTGAAATAGCAACACACCTTTGGCATATTCAAGCTTAGAAACTTTCATTGACTATTAGGCAATCACCAATTTTTTTGCCCTTAGTTTCCTAGATGTTGCACCTTTTTAGATGCAGCTCAGACACGTTGAAATGCTTGAAAAGTTTGCAAGCACTAGAGAATTGGTCAGGATTTCTCCAGTTATAAAAGAAACATAACAGAGCAACAACCATTTATAGCCAGTGCTCTTCCTCTGCAGGGTGATTACATCAGACTCTCAAGAAGTAGCTTGCTAGCTTCAACTAATCGAAGTTCCTATTATTCCCTGAAAAATCAGTTACGATAGAAACGCGTATTAAAAATAAAAAAGCTGTTACCTACCTGTCCTATTTACTTTTACTAAGCATTTGTCACTACATGACAGTCTTATTTCAGTCATGTTGGACAACTGTTTTTCACCAGAGCTTAGTAAAAGCTTAAAGTGTACTTTGGATTAGATACTGAGGAACTGCAAAGAATGTGGCATACCTTGGATATCTCTTGCCCATCTTAGCATCTTTGACTGGATCACATGAAGAGCTTTCAGTACCAAGGATTTTTTGCTGCCTGGCTTCCTGAAGAGCTTTCTGGGTGGGACCTTCCAACCCTTTCTTCCTTTGGCATTCATGGCCTGCTATAAAATAAAACCAACAAAAATATTATCATCCAAATGCATTTTTACTTACTCTTCTGGAAGATATCTCTTTACTTAATATTAGCTAGACATGTGAAATTCTAAAAGAAATACCACTTTAAATAAGAAGATATTCAGGTTACCGTGCCATCCACATGAAGTATTCCAAGACTACATGTAACTCTGCTCCACAAATTATTTTAGTGTGATCTATTTCAGCTTACCTAATGGTACCCTCGATTTTGCCCCCAAAATGCAGCAATGATTTGGAATCTTGCAGTACAGGAGAGAGTCACAGTAAAATGGATGCAGTTCTTCATTTCCCTCAGAGCCAGAACAAACATCATCTCACTGCATCCTGTCCAGTATCTACCACCAATGCATTATTCTGATTTACAGCCTGCATTCTCTTTTCATAGAATGGCTAGAGTTGGAAGGGACCTTAAAGATATCTAGTTCCGACCCCCCTGCAAGGAGAACACCTAGACCAAGTTGCTCAAAGCCCCAACCAACCTGGATGAGGAACAGTATAACACACATGGAATATCGTACGATGCATCTGCCATGACCTGGCAGAAAGGATACTATTCTCTGACAGTCTTTGTATTGACAGCTCACACATATATGAATACAGTCCCTTGTGATCCCTGTATCTTGTTGCAATGGTCTGTAGTATGTACATGGGTCTACAGGAAAAAGAATGGCGCACTGAATTCCAATAAGATTTGGGCACTTGCATCCCTGCACTTTGAAAAAAATCTCAGACTGAAAAACACATCATACAGCTAAAATCCAGACTGAAACAAATTTACTTCACACTACGCATTTCTAAATTCCTGCTCTTGTAAAATAGTTTTAAGACCTTGACACAAAAATGCAAATTTTCTGACTTAAAGGGGAAAAAAACCCACCCTCTCCACTCTTGAGGCAAAAAAGCGGATCAAGCAAACACAAAACCTTCCTGTATACCCAACCTGAGTAAAACTAACTGATAAAAAGAACTATGCCTGGTCTAACAAAATGTCTGTATTTTCACTGCTTTAAAAGTTAAAGCTACTGTCACAGATATCCTGAATAACTTTGAGGAATGGTACACAGCAAAATTGGTTTCTATGTCAAACACTTTCACTCAGTAACTGCTACCCACTAACATGTTGCTCACAGAGTACTTGGTTTGTTGGTGCTTTTGAAATACATATACTTATAAACCAACAGAGTTATGACAGGGCTTAAAAAGTCAGTAACCATTAAAAAGAACGAACAAATTCTAAAGAACTGTTACAATTGAACTAAGACATCAAAAGCCTGTGTTTACAGATTTTCTATTCTGATTGCATTAAAGACAGAATATGGACAACCAGGTTTAAGTACTTTAACTGTTGCATTTTAGATTTCTTTTTGCATGACCTTCTAACAGCAATTACATCAGATCAAGGAAAGGAAAAGCACAGTTAACAGTCTTAGCAATGAGTTAATTCAACCATGAGTAAAGAAACTCATTGAGTTCAACTTCTGAATATAATTGGGTAATAAATAAGCAGCTGTTGTTTTTAGAAAATACAAGAAGTGTACTGAGCAAGTAACGGTTTTACAATGTGTTTTTAGAACCAGCTGTTATAGCAGCGTTCACTTAGGTTTATAAGCAAGCCACAACCAACATTGCTTAATTCCTTCAGGCAAAACGGCATTTTTTCAGAGCACCACTTAACATTGTGTCTTGATCTGTAAGGGTGCAAGCGCTCTGTAAATATACACCAATAACCTAAACAAAAAAAAAATCAGTTATTTCTCTTTGATAATTAGATCCCTCTATGTATGATCTTGCAACCACATCGGGCAGGACAACTTTTAAAACAAAAACAAAACCAGTTTTTAATGCAAATTTTCTTACACAAAGCATCCAATTCTTTTTAAAAATAATCTGAACTCAAAATACAACTCTTATTTCAGAGGTGGCTTCTGAGTGAGCATAGCAGGAAAATAGTCTACAAGAGGACTGAGTCCTAATCCTAACTGTTAACTAGTTCCTGTCAAACTATTAAAATGTCCTTCATATCAACCTTAAACAAGCAAGGTAAGTAAACAGGAAATAAAAACTTAAACTTCTAATAATTTTTAAGACACCTGAAGAAAACATTCTCTTGAAGGGATTTGTGTACAAAGCACTGTTCGCAAAGCTAAACAGCAGTCTGGCAGTGGGATAGCAAAAAAAACCTAACAAATAAGTTACATGCTCTATATTGTGGATGCTATCCTTTTCAATTGTTTGAAATGCATCAGGCTGAAAGCTGGTATGGCAAATGCCTAAGTAATAAGTCCAGAATAGTTGTCCTAAAATTAACGTTACTGTTATTTTTTTCTACCCAGCCGCCAGACACAAATTTAAAATGCAAAATCATTGTGAATACTATGAAGCTTCCCTTTGTTCTTCATTATGCACTATTTGAACCCTCAAAAAAAAAAAAAAAACCAACCACAAACCACCAAACAAAAAACCAAACACACAATTGACTGGATGTGCAGGACCTCATTGCCGCTATTCAAAACCTCAAAGGAGCAGTGACGGGCAATCTCCTGCTGCCAAGAAGAGCCATTCTCATTCCTTCATGATCTGCACTGCAGTGAAAGCAGACAGCTGGCCAGAAAAGGCACCTTAACTTGGCAAATGATAACTTGCCAATCTGACTGTTCAATATTTTATAATTACAGTGTACCAACATCCTAATGCATGAAAGTCAGTCCTGAAGAGATGGCAACTGAGAAAGTACAGCTGTAGGTCTCCATACAGCAGAGATTTACAAGTCCAACAGCACTGGTTCCTTCCAAATTAAGAACTTAAATTTAGAGAAGAGTGCAGCAAACATTTCTCCAGTATCTACGCACTGCTTGCTTCTCAAGGTTGCATTTATACTGTCTCAGGAATAATTCAAGAGGCAACAGAACATGACCATCTTTCAAGAGGCAGCAGAAAGTATCTGAATAAGAAACAGTATCACCCACTAAGACATGAGTATGACCTACAGAGGGCAATAAAAATTATGTGGTACTAGAGGACAAAGCACTAGAAAGAAATGAAGTGAAATATCACTTAATTTATGATACACAGGGTATGAAACAAATTAAGGCTTGTACAAGCATGTGGGTGGCTGATGAGCTTAATAATTTGTGTTGGAGACTAAGTGATATTTTTAAAATATTATTATTTATAAAGTGCCCCCCTGCTTGTCAATTTTTTGGTATTATGAATTGCTCTCAAGATTTTTGAAGAACAAACAAGTACTGTGAACACCCAGAGAGTGTTTTTTTAGAATTGCTCAAACAACAAGTAAATGTATGTGAAACATGGATGGGGCATCCATAGATGGGGCACCTATACTGTAAAACACTGGCATGGAAGAAGAACCCACACTATATATCCCCCAAGTCAGAGTATAATGAAAAGTTGAAAGCTATATGCACTAACATCACATAAAAAACCTGTTCTCTACCTCCCTACCTGAAGTGGGATGAAAATGAGCACTGTGCTCTTTAGTGGTGCAGAGGTTTATACTTTTAGTTGTAACAAGATTTAAAGACTATAGCAGAGCATATCCAGTCAGTACAGCCACAGAAAGGTATTTTGGGGGCCTGAAATGCACCTTGCTGAGGAGTATGATACTAATTCATACAAAAAAGGCATCAGAATCCAAAACCAGAAAGATACTGTGAAGACTGAAGAGGTTCACTGCCAGTACTTCAGTATTCCACCATGTTAACATATCTGAAGTCTATATTTACAGAATTTGTTAGTTTAGTAGCTATTTGCTTGTATACGGAATTAAAATCATAGCTTAGTTTATACTGGGTAAGACTACAGAACCCTTCCAGGTTCTTCCAGAAATGATAGCAACTATGTTCTTAACAGAACATAGAAAAAAATAAACCAAATATGTTATGCTCATAATGGGCAGACAGTAGCAAAGACCTGGATGGTAGTTGAAATGTCTGCATTAACAGTAAATAAACCATCTTAATAGTCAAGGAAATGCTTGCTATCCTCTTCACTCAACTACAAATCCAAAAAGAAACAAAAAAAAGTTTGTGGCAACTAGCCGCCTTCTCAGCCTTGTCTTTTCTACAGGAATTTTATCCAATGGAATTAACTCAATGAATGTGAGAACTAATGAAGCATGACTGTCAAAGGCTGGGGTAACTCAGTGGCTATTTACCTGGGGTATATTACTAGAGAAAAAGGAAGTTTAGGCCTTTAACACACCAGGAAAAAAAAACACAAAAGAAACAGATATAAAAAGTGTCCTAATTGCAATACCTGCTTCACCTCAAAGTTGTATAATATTTGATACCCGATCACCTATGCAACTGAAAAATTTGGAGTTCTCTAATGTCAAATAAACTGCAATCTCTGATTGAAGTTCTGCTCATGACTACGGCAGGTGCAACATCCCCTTCTCAAGTGAATATTCTGTCGTCCAAGAAGGTAGAGCTCACTGTTTCCCTTTTTCATTATCCCATTTATTTTCAAGAGTCTTTTAGAAATCTGGTTTAATTTAAGACTTAGCTACTGTCAATTGTAGCTGAAATTGGAAAACAGGTTCAAAATTATTAGTAGGAGAGATGCTTACAAAGAATGTGATAGCATGGGCCTCATTTACTGAGGAAGCCAGAGGTGCTAGGTTATTTTTCTGATGGAGTTAGAAAAATAATTTAATAATTATGCATTTACTCAAAACACCAGAGAAATAGTGTCGTACCATACTGTACGGTACAACACTATTTCTCTGGTGTAGATAAAGATATTATTCCAGCAGGAATTATATAACCTTAGCAACCTCCTGTAAATATGAGACATGCTAAAATAAGAGGCTGGATTTCATAACACCAGTGTTTTCCAAACGTTTCCAGATGACTACTTGTACTTTCTTATAGTGAGTTGAAAAAGAACACTTGTGTGAAAAAAAGGTATTACAGGATAAAATAAAATCAGACACAAAGTAGATTTCTATAACAGACTCATAATGGAATCATAGAATGATTAGGGTTGGAAAGGACCTTGAAGACCATCTAGTTCCAATCTCACAACCATGGGCAGGGACACCTCCCACTAGACCTGGCTGCTCAAAGCCCCATCCAGCCTGGCCTTGAACACCTCCAGGGATGGGGCATCCACAACTTCTCTGGGCAACCTGTTCCAATGTCTCACCACACTCGTAGTGAAAATTTTCTTTCTAATATCTAATCTAAATCTACCCTCTTTTGGTTTAAAACCATTACCCCTCATCCTATCACTACACTCCCTGATACAGAGTCCCCCTCCACCTTGCCTGGAGGCCCCCTTTAACTACTGGGAGGCTGCTATAAGGTCTCCCTGAAGCCTTGTCTTCTCCAGGCTGAACAACCTCAACTTTCTCAGTCTGTCTTCACAGGAGAGGTGCTCCAGCCCTCTGATCATCTTCATGGTCCTCCTCTGGACTCGCTCCAACAGGCCCATGTCCTGATGTTGGGGGCCCTAGAGCTGGATGCAGTACTCCAGGTGGGGTCTCACCAGAGCAGTGTAGAGGGGCAGAACCACCTACCTCAACCTGGTTGCCACATTTCTTTTGATGCAGCGCAGGATACGGTTGGCTTCGTGGGTTGAGAGCATGCATTGCTGGGTCATGTTGAGCTTCTCATCAACCAACACCCCCCCCAAGTCCTTCTCCTCAGGGCTGCTCTCAATCCATTCTCCACCCAGCCTGCATCTGTGCTTGGGATTGCCCTGACCCACATGCAGGACCTTGCACTTGGCCTTGTTGAACTTCATGAGGTTTGCACAGGCCCACCTCTCAAGCTTGTCCAGTTCCCTCTGAATGGCACCCCTTTCCCACCAGCATGTTGACTGCACGACACAGCTTGGTGTCATCAAACTTGCTGAGGGTGAACTCAATCCTACTGTCCATATCACCAACAAAGATGTTAAACAGAACTAGTCCCAGTACTGCCCCCCAAGGAATGCCACTCATCACTAGTCTCCACTCAGCTCAATGCCCAAGTGGAGACCAATGACAAGTGGCTTTTTTTCAGTGGTCTGCAAAGTCCTTCCATAATTACTCACATTTTCTATATTGCTATGAGCAGTCTGTGTCCTTTGTGGATGCATTTTAGAATAAATATTCAAATGATAAAATTGCTGGTCTGTCACCAAGACAGCTAATAAAATATTTATAGTGCCCGTATTTTGATTTACTGTTACACCAGACTTTTAAATGCATCACAGTAACAAAAAAAAATAACCAGTCTGAGCTTGGTGATGGGAATATTTTACCTTTTGTCACAGGAATTTGAGTAGCACATCCAGACTCTAAATTTTGTAATGTGGCTTGCAAACCTGTAACCTAATTTTGAAAAGAGGAGAGAACAAGAAGAGATAATATGAAAACATTGCTTTTGAACTGTTCACAACACACAGCATTTATGTCTGCCTATTTAAGTAATAAATTCCATCTATAATTTTTTACTTTTTGATTATTGCCTCTAAATTATAAACATTACTCCTAATTTGAGATTTTGGAAAGGCCCAATGAAACAATGCAATAAAACACGAGCCATCCAGAATATCTCAAAATATTTTTACAGCTCTATTAAAACAATGCAGACATATAAAATACTACAGATATTACTGCATCGTCAACTTCTAACCACTGCTATTACTGCACTGATCTTTAACTTAATGGCATAATATGACATACAGCTTTGTCATAAGAAAATGCCACAAAATATGGTGTTATGTGTTACAAAAAAAGCCATCACTCCAGAATACTCATAGTTCATAACCAGATAGGTCTTACACATGTTCCAAAAATTTCATAGCATTGGAACTGATCTGTGCTTTGTAATCCTGATTCAGCATAACTGTATATGCAGATTAACCTTTATTTTTCTTTAGAACGTTTTCTTTTACTTACGAAATGTCAAACATATAATCCTCAGGTTTTTAAAAGTAAGCTCTCAGGCGATCTGAGAAAAACTGGAGGCAGAGGAATAGAGGAAACAAGAGTTGAGGTAAATTCCTTTCATGTTACCCACATATAATTGATGCTACTGCTGAGATGCAATGCATTTTGGGAGCCTCTTTTTGTTTTTTTTTCCCATCCTCTGTTTTGAACAAACAGCCTATTGGTAAAACACATGCAAGATAATTTTCTGTTCTTCATCTATCCTATCTGTGCTTGTAACAGTTCCTGCTAAAGGGGCAGAATAACATGTATACAAACCCATACATCAGATAAGATTATAGGAGTAAAATACTGCTCTATTATTCCACTCACAAGACAGGAAAACTGTGTCTGATACCTTAATGTATTCTTTCCTAAACTAGTAGGTCATTCCTGAATATATTCAGGAAAAAATAAAATAGTAAACAGTAATAAAGACAGTTAAAATAAGAGATTTCTAAAGGCACAGATGGAAGCATAAGAACCTGTGGGAATATCGCACCATTCCTCAAGTAGCTGACACCAAAAGCATAACAGGGTCTGCACGTTGCTGCCTCACGTGGAGCAGCACTGAGCAAGTACAGACTGAGAACTACTACTTTGTGGCACTAAGTCTATGCAAATGCACACAGCATGTGGAATAAACAGGAGACATGAGCATGCCTGCAGGGCTATGGTCTTATTGGCATTGCAGAGAAGTGGTGGGATGGCTCCTATGACTGGAGTGTTGGAATGGAAGGATACAGGCTCTTCAGGAAGGACAGGCAGGGGAGACAAGGAGCAGGTGTCACCCTCTATGTCAAGGGCCAGCTGGAGTGCATGGAGCTCTACCTGGGGATGGCTGAGGAGCCATCTGAGAGTTCACAGGTCAAGATTAAACGTAGGGCAGGAGGAGGTGATGTTACAGTGGGGGTCTGCCACAGGCCACCCGACCAGGAAGACCGAGCGAATGAGGCCCTCTACAGATAGATAGGAGCAGCCTCACGTTCACAAGCCCTGGTCCTCATGGGTGGATAGACTTCAACCACCCCGATACCTGTTGGAGGGACAACACATCAGGGCATAAGCAATCCAGGAAGTTCCTGGAATACATCAATGATAACTTCCTTCTCCAAGTAACTGAGGAGCCAACGAGGAGATGAGCCATGCTGGACGTTTTTTTTCACCAACAAGGAGGGACTGGTAGGGAATGTCAAGCTCAAGGGCAGCCTTGGCTGCAGTGACCATGAAATGGTGGAGTTTAAGATCCTTAGGACAGCAAGGAGGGCACACAGTAAGCTCGCTACCCTGGAATTCAGAAGAGCAGACTTTGGCCTCTTCAGGCATCTGCTTGGTAGAGTACCATGGGATAAAGCCCTGGAAGGAAGAGAGGCCCAAGAAAGCTGGTTAATATTTAACAATCACCTCCTCCAAGCTCCTCCAGGAGCAATGCATCCCACCAAAGAGGAAGTCAGGCAAAAATATCAGGAACCCTGCATGAATGAACAAGGAGCTCATGGACAAACTCAAACAGAAGAAGGAAGCCTACAGATGATGGAAGCAAGGACAGGTAGCCTGGGAGGAACACAGAGAAATTATCTCAGCAGCCAGGGATCAGGTTGGCAAAGCTAGAGCCCAGACAGTTAAATCTGGGCAGGGACATCAAGGGCAACAAGAAAAGCTTCTATAGGTACATCAGTGATAAAAGGCACACTAGGGAAGCTGTAGACCCTCTCCAGAAGAAAACAGAAGACCTGGTCACCCAGGACACAGACAAGGTTGAGGTACTCAACAACTCTTTTGCCTCAGTCTTCACCAGCAAGTGCTCTAGTCACACTGCCCAAGTCATAGAAAGCAAAGGCAGGGACTGGGAGAATGAAGAACTGCCCAATTGTAGGAGAAGATCAGGTTTGAGGCTGTCCAAGGAACCTGAACATGCACAAGTCCATGGGGCCTGATGAGATCCATCCATGGTTCCTGAGGGAACTGGCAGATAATGTTGCCAACCCACTATCCATCATATTTGGGAAGTTGTGGCAGTCTGGTGAAGTTCCTGCTGACTGGAAAAGGAGAAACATAACCCCCATTTTTAAAAAGGGGGAAAAAAAGGAAGACCCTAGGAAC